>JACEGR010000246.1:0-327538 GCA_014170235.1 Listronotus bonariensis
AAAGTAACGGACTACTCAATAGATTCTTTCTATGTATATAAATGTGTATATATTGTATATATTATTTGTCGACTTTATTTTGTAATTTTTTCAAGTATCGGTTATACTACTTTAACAGTACCGATCACTAAAGTCAAGCGACGTCGGGCAGGGTAAGTACTAACAATTAGATGGGTGCGCGTTTGGTAACACTGTGTACCTTTATTTTTTTTTAATATAATAAATTAATAAAATTATTACATGCGACCGAACTATTTGTCGAAACATTGGGCTAATCAAGACAAATGTTTTTTTCTATCTAAGGCTAAAAGCCTAAATACTTACGTACCGTGGGTGTCTTAAGCAAGGAAAAAGGGAGTTTGTTGACACGGGACTTAAATACTTGAAGATTTGGGGGGAAGGAAGGACCTCCGCGGGCAGCAGGTTTCACAATCTAAAAACTCTAGGAATAAAAGAACGAACAAAGTGGGAAGTTCGGGGCATGTTCAGTTGGACCATATAGGGATGCATTCTCGCGGAACCACGAGTTTCTCTGTTGGGAACCGCGAGTGAAGGAACTATATTGGACAATTCTTCCGAGCAGAAGCCATGGAAGTACCTATAAAAAAGCGATAAATCTCCCACAGCTCAACGATGGGCCAGAGAGTGAAGCCTTTTTGTAAGTGAAGAATCATTAATGAGACAAAACGCTCTTCTTTGAATAGAATCAAGAATGCTAAGGGGTTGTAAGGGACGCCATGCCCCAGATATGAGAACAATATTCCAAGGGAGGTCGGATTTGGGACACATATAAAGTGTATAAATTAGAAGGGGAAAAATACTGTGACAACGTATTTTTCTTTAGCCAAATACGTCGCCTGGGGTGCGTAACTCGGATGGGGTATTGGGCACTTTAAACTCACTTTAAAAATAAATAAAAAAATATTATATTTTGCACTGAATAAAATTACAATTTTACCAGTAAGATATTGTCAACATCCCCCTTTCTTTCCTTAAACTCTTTGGACAATGGGAACACCCAGTATTTTTTCGAAGTCAGGATTCTACTCCCCCGTCTTAAAATTTTGTTCTCTTTAAATATTAAATTTTTCAGTATTTGTTTTGCATTTCTAGGCAACTCCGCTTGTTTAATGTTTTTGTTTTATTATTATAAGAGTAACCTAGAAAATTGTTTGATTTCTACTTTTTAAACCTTGACACTTCACGTATTGTTTTATGTACCAAATTTCCCAATGTTAAGTAACCCAATTATATTTAAATTTCCCAAAAATGTATATTTTTAAAATTCCCAAAATGTATACTTTTTTTATACTAGGTGTTCACAATACTTATTGGCTCAAAAGAGAAATCCAAGCTGTAGATAAACTACCCGTCCAGACAATGGTGTTTGCCAAAGTTTGTCTTGATTGTACCAATTTTTGGCGGCGTCATAAAACACCAACCTAACTTTTTAAGCAAGCACGTTAGATTTGTACTGTATTAATTTACATGCTTATTTTTATGATTCTCCGGTTACTGAGATACTCTCTACAGTATTTTTTTTTTGTTTTCTTTTCGCCCTTTTTTTATCATTTTTTTTGTGCCAATAAAATTTTCTCTACAGGAGGCTGAATGAGCTAATATTCAACTGCTACCATTGGTGTCGAAATTTTAAGCGTCGACGGCAGACTAATATTATTGTTCTTCTGTCTGTCGTAGGGAAAATTTATGAAAATCCGATAGTACCTCTTCGTAAAGAAAGGATTGCACAACAAGTGAATTGGATAAAATGAATAATTGGCTTATTAGCAAATTTATAAATACCTTTAATTTTGCATAAACCTTATTTGTTTTGGAATTCATTTCTGTTTTGTCATAATCTCCTTTTCTATCGCTTATTAAATATTGCATAATTATTTTTGTATTACCAATGGTTAAACTGTGCAAGAAATATTATATGAAAAAGTATTACAAATAGTTAAACTTCATTAAAGAATACCAAGATTGTGGTCTATTTTTAATGAACTTCGATAATTAGACCTTTTAATGACTATGGCCATGAACTCATGGGGACAAAATAACCCCGAATTCTGATTCAGTGTCTTCAAAAACATAAAAATATCACGAGTGTTGTCTATTTTCGGTAAATTTTGGTGATTTGACTTTGAAGTGGCCTTAACCATGATCTGATTGGGTCAAACTGACCCCAGATTCGGATTTAGCAACCCCAAAAACATAAAGATGCCATGGTCTGTTTTTCAGAGCACCAACTATTTTTTATGTGGCTGTCTTCTTTTCGCCACTAATTCGCTAATCGGTGGTCTATTTTAATATACCTTATTTTTGAGGTAACCCCATAAAACAAATCTAGAGGAAAAAGGTCTGGTCTATTCGTGGGCCAGTTTAGTTTAGTGTCCAGAACTTTTGCAAAAACTGCTACCACAAATTCTTTGGGCCAAAATACAGTAATTTAATTAAATTAACCCCTTTCGAAAAAATACCGGTTAGCAAGATACAGGGTGTCAAACTTTTCATTTTTTTACTTGGACACCCTGTGTGTATCTCGCAAACGATCTACTTTTTAATATTGCAAATTGGGTTAAGTCATTGTATTTTGGCGTAATTAAATTATAGTAGCTATTTGTACATACGTTTTAGAGAAACCCGGGTGGCCTAAATGGAGCGTAAAGAAATGCAAAGGAAATTTTTCATGTGAAATAAAACGTTTAATCTAAAATATCTTAGAACCGCTTACTCGTAAACGACGTAACGTAAAACTAATATTTATTAAGTATACTTTTTTATTGCAAACAATTTGGGAGAATAAAAATTACTTAGTAAAATTATAATATACAGAGGCAAAAAAAATACACATTAAACAAACAAAAGACGGCAGTCAGCTTCTCCTACATTTAATAGCAAAAATATAACGTCGTGTTTCGAAGAAAACCACGTAATTCTACATTTTTAGAAAATAGTATTTTAGTGTTACTTATTGGAAATTATAATAACTGATCTTTATGCAAATTACAAAACTCCTAAAATAAACCGTTATAATTTAAATTTTAGAAAAAAATTCATGTAACCCCAATAACAGGGAAAAAATACGTAACTTCGTATATAAATAAAATAATTGTTGCACAGAAATCTAAATATTTAAAATGTTTTTTCTACAACCACACACGAAAATGACATAAAATGCACTCCTTAATCATTTAGTGTTAGTATAAAATATACTAAACACCTTATTGGCTATAAAATACTTCTTCTATTTACAAGGTACTTTATAGATGAGGTCGTTCAAGATAACTTTTTAATGTTGCTACGTCGATTTCAGCATATCGACTACTGTCTTTCATCCCTCTGAAAGTGAGGTTATATGTCACATAACCGCACATATTTATATTTATTATTAATTATTATTCAAAAATGTATACCTATTTAGTGCTTGTGATAAGGTTTTTTACGTAATTTTACCATAAAACACTTAATTAAAGACAAAACAGTGCATGTAATTCTGTAAGGTACCCCGCCCAGCAACCCTAGTCACTCCCCGGTCCTGCAAGTTTGTTAAGTTAAAATTAATTAAAAGGAATATTTTGGATCAGCGCCACTGATGTTTTATTTAAAAAGGGTATTAATTCAGTAAGAACCCTTTATTAAAACAAAAAAACATAAAAACGACAGAAAACCGTTTTCGGCACCAAAAATAATTTAAGATTAATGATAAATACTTTTTGGTCGTGTGAAAAATATTGTACATGACTCGTGTCAAAAGTGATTTCTACACGACAATCTTCCCACTCGTGTAAAATATATCACTTTCAACACTTGTTATGTAATATACTATTCCCTTCTCTTGTAAAATTTCAATAATCTGAGTTAAGCAATTTTCTCCTAAAGGCGACGATAGGAAACTTTCGTTTTCTTACCTAAAAACTCTTGTACCATATTGTGTACAAAACTTTGCAATAATAAATAAAATATTTAAAAATAACCAAAATAAAGTAAAAATTTTAACATGCGGTATCTCGCAAAAGAGCAACTTTTTGACTAAATTAACTTGCATTGGATCGTTGTATTTTCTTGGCCCAAGGAGTCTATACCAGCATTTTGTACAGGCCTTTTAGAGACACCCTGTATATTTTTTACATTATTTTTTCCGGTATCTTAAAAAGAAATATAAAAACGATATTGAAAACCAGTTTAGATTTTATTTACTTTTCTTGTGAGAAAAGACTTCTCGTTAAACTTTACCAAAATTTAATTTTAAAACGCTATTCTGTGAATTGAAATACTAAAGCAGGTATAATTCGATTATTCGACTGTACTTTTTGAGAACTAAAAATCCACTTAAAATATACCTACCAGAAAAACTTAAACTGTTTATTTTTTAAATAATTTAAAATTTATTTTATAATTAGGTTTTTATATATAAACAGGGTGGTCTCTAAGTAATGGGCCAACATTTAAGTAAATAATTGTGGAAATAAAGGAAGGCGACTTAACTAAACTTACCTTAGTACAAAAGTTAATATTAATAAATAAAGGGTGTCGAAGTTTAAAGAAATATTTATAAATAATTTCGATAATATTTAATACGTTTCGAGTATTGTAATAAAACTCGGTATCTAGGGTTTTTGACATAAACTATTTAAATCTGATGTTAATGTTTAGGTGTTAACAATTTTCTAAATATTCGCATTTTAGGTTATTTAGTGCAATCCAAAAATGCCTTTAAAAATATTGTATAAGCTATAACTACAACGGCCCAATCATAAACGAATGATTTAATGTATTTATCCATATACTTTTTGGTTGCATTAAACCAGTTAAATGCAAATTAAAAATGGTGGCTCAGACTCATCCTTATAAAGTACAACTTTTTGTGTAGAAAGCATGGGATAATTTACTGGTTTATTTAGATAGACCATACTGACTAGCACAAAAAGTTGAAACTCTTTAGAATCAATTAAAGTAGTGTAGATAATAGTTAACACTTAAAAATTAATATCAGCTTTGAATAAATTATATACCCCCGAATATCGAGTTTTATTACAATATTCAAAATGTTTCAAATACCTATTATCGAATTAAATTAAAATTATTTTTTGAACGTTGACACCCTGTATCTTAGTTAGTTAGTTTTAACATCATAGTTCTTTCGTTAAATATTGGTTCATTTTTAAAGGAACACCGTATATATTTATTATGTTATAAATTATAAGTAATGTAACACTACAACAATTTTCATTTATTACATGCTTCTCTTTAAAATTTTACAAACGTTTTAACGGAATTTCTGGAAAGCTTTCTCGGTCGCATACCTTCAAATTAATTTTGTTTAAGGGTGGCAAATATTTAGGGTAAGTATTACTAACTTTTGTCTACAACTTAAGATAATGTAATAGAGCATATTTTTTTTTTTTTTTGAAAACAGTGCATGTTGTATATATTTAAAACCCTCCAATTTGGCAACGAATCCCTGGAGCTTATGAACACAGAGACATAAATCGAGGTAAGGTGCCGCCATTAGTGTTCCTTGAATAATTTAGGGTTCGGTCTATTTCCTTTTTACTTATTAAATTACAGTCACGTGTTACCAAAGGAAATTAATTTTCTTAGATTTTTCAACAAATCACAAACAATCATAAAACCGCTTTTTAAAACTGTCACCATGCCTATTGCTTACCCCGTATTGTATGGCCATAACATTTGTGCCAAAACAAAAAACATTAGTAGACGATGACTTTCTTTTATTTAATTTTTTATGTGCTTACCTTTTAATAATAGTTTCGTTCTTTATTTGCTCTGTTTATTAAACTAGTATACAGGGTAATCAAACTTAAGTCGGCACTATTGCTAACTTCTTTATTATTGGTTATACGAAGTCGGTTAACTTCTTAAGCCGAGATAAGGCATGTTTATGGTTAGCTTTTTTCGTCAAATGCAAAACTTTTCGAGTTATTTGCGAAAAACGTCGATTTTTTCGTTAAAAAATTGTTTCTTTCAATCGCAAATAACTATTTCGTCACCTTAATTGTAAAACCGTCTAACTCAACCCCGTCAAAAATGTTATTTTTATAGGCGACGTAAAAACTGTTTTATTATTTTTTTATAATGCTACCCATTTTATTTTTCATTTTATAATATTTACTATGGGGTTTTAAACTAGATAAAAATATTTCAATAATTTAAATATACAATGCTTACCTGGTATGTTTTCCATTATTTTATTTTAAATATGTCATAATTCACATAAAAACCAATACGCAAAAGCTCAGAGATTATGTACCGTGAAAATTAAATAGGCTAATCTTACAAAATCATAGAGATAGTGGGTTTACGTTTTACAAATATGCACCTCCTGGAGTAAGGTGGATGTATTTTTAATGTTTACAAACGATTAGGAACATAATGGAGGTGCAAGATTTTTAACTATGGTGCTTTATTTTATAAGGCCGAAGATGGCATCAAAATCACATTAAAAAAAAACTCTATTTAGGTGATTTTACAATTAAAGTGACGATATTAATAAAATATGAGTTTAACGAAAACTTGTATAAAACATTTTTCGCCTAAAGTCACGTTACCTATCGATTTCTGTAGTTGAAATGTTATAAAAAAAATTTACGCCCGACATGAGATTACAACCAGGGTTTTGGCGCCCTTCGATTTGATATAGATTTTGATTCTAGGGCTATTATTATCTACCTTCTTTAAAATTTTAACTCCACTCATGCAAAACCAAAGAGTTGCAATCTAATATGCTTTATTTTCTGTACTAAGATTATTTTCCCACTACATTAAATACCTAGTCTAGCCCGTGCATTACAAATTGTAGTTAATTGGGTTGTTTATTACTTTGACCCCAACTTAGTCATATTAAATTACTCGCTAGGAAAGTTATAACAAGTTAAAGTTTGAAGCGGTATTTTATAAACGAAATTAGTTTTATGGTTTCTGACGTGTACAGAAGCAAAAATTTATTTGGCTTAAGTTGTATTTTTATTGTCAACAGTTCAAGAGACCTTTTAAACCGTATTTAAAAATAACGTAATAAAAATGTAGTCAAAAAATTTGATGTTTTTAAATCTATGCATCAGCTAATAAATTTTAACCTCACTTCCTTTGATCGCTTGCGAATTGCTTTATTTTTCAGTTATTTATTTTTTTCTTTATTTATTCTATAAATAATCTTTTTTGTATTTGTAATATTTACAACTAATACAGTTGCCAGATTAATTGTTATCTGTCTTTTTTAAGTGGTCACACTTCTTTTCAGCGTTTTCCGACCTGTTTTCACATACGGTTAAACACACGATGTTGATGGCGTCATAATTTACCAAAAAATATAATGACTTTTAACCGCTGACAAACCGTTGACAATAAAAAATACGGCTTTTAATATGGGTTTATCTGTCACTTGTTTATAGTTTTTATTAGTCATGTTATTTTAGTTAAGGTCAAGTATTTCTACAAGCGTAAAAATTGTTTTTAACTTTAGACATTGTACAAAAAATAAATATCTCCTAATTTAAAAATAAAATTTAAAGTATAAATTATTCTAAAAAAAATGCTTTTAAAATAAAAATTAAATTTACCAAAAATTTTAGAGAGCTAATTTAAATATGGAATAAAAATTATTAATATTTACAAAGTCCAAAATATTTGAGAGCACGTTTATAAACTCATTTAACATTTTTTAAGAAAAACGGCACATTTATACGTAAACGTTTGCCATCTCTAGTCTGAAATACCTTTACTCATTTTATTTTCCAATATTTATTATTTTACAAAGAAAATCTTAGTTTTCTATATCTTAATTTACCTATTGCATGTACTTAATGCTCTTTAGCATTTAGCTAAATATAGTGTTTAAAAAAAGTCCGTGTATGTCAATAGTTAGAAATTTATGAATAGTTGTTACTTAAAATGATAAGGTAAAAATGTGGAAATGGCCACTATAAATTGATAATGAATACCTAGTAAGTAACTCCGGTTACTGTAGTTGTAAACCACTACAATACATTTTTTATTGTGGTAACTAGGGTTACTGACTTTTTGAACCAATGAAAAATTATTTTTTGTTTAGGTGTTTTTCTCAATTTATAGCGAACAGAGTATAAGGGTAGGTTAGATTAACCTTGGCCAGTTAAAAAAAAATGAAACAAGTTGAATCACTTTATTAAATGACTAATGTAATAAAAATCCACCAAGTCAAATCTAATCTACTTTAAGATCTCAATGATCTCATACATATTTTGATTTTTTTGTACAGATAGGCACTCATTTGGATCTCTATTTGCGGCAAAACTCACAACAAAGCATAATTTTAGTATTGGACTTGGCTACCATTTTTTACATTTATGTTTTTGGTAGGATAATATTTAAACATTTTATTTCAAAACTTTTTGCCCCAGCAGTATTCCGCTCTGGCGTCTTACATCACTTAAATCATTTGATATGCACGGCCTTGTGGAGATAAAAAAATTATGGTGGCAAACCACCTGTGAGAAATACCCGGTACATATGCGGATAAATTTTGTTTAAGCTGGTTATTGTTATGGCAATAGTGGTCAAAGTTAAAATAATGTACTAAACAAGGGTTTGGAAGTTATCGCATTAATAGGATAATCCTTTAAAAGGGTAATTCACATTGCCCCATTACACGCAAGTTTGATAATTCAAGTTGCAAGGACCCTCGTTTATACTTAGGCGCGTTTATGAATAGACTTTAATCATATTAAATCCTTATTAAAGATTATTTTGGAGGTAATATATAAAAAGTGTTATTTTTTTAATGGCGGTTTAGCAGTAAATAAAGTTTATTTAAAAAGCAAAGCTGGTTACCAAGCTCCATTATTGTACCAAGGGGTATATTTTTTTTTAACTTTCTAATTTAATTAAGTAACTTTATTTAATTAATTTCTAAAAATTTAGAAATGGTAAATATATTTACGTATATACCTCTTATTACTATGAAAACTTATTTAGTATCTGAAAATGTAATTTGACGGAATAAAATTAAAAAGTTAAAATCAAAAGCGATCGTTTAGTAGTTATTTAAAATATTATAAAGTTAAAAATTATCTGACTGCACTTCTAATATAAGGGAAATGCAGTTCTGCAGTTAAAATTAAATATTTACCTTTACTTAAGTGTGTGTATGTCCGGAAAAAAGTCCTCACTTTTTTCAATAAAAAAAGTAATTTTATAAAAAGTCACATTTTGATACCTGTTAACAACGATACAATGTCTAATTTTTCCGCGTCACGGAAAAAATATATTTAAATATTAATATTTTATTGGGCCATCTTTAGCCGCTATGAGAGCATCAATTCTGCTCGGCATGCTATCAATAAAAGACTGTACTGTCTCTTGCATTTGAGGATGATGATTTTTAGTGATTCTACAAGTGAAATATTTTTTCTTAGAGCTGCGTTTTATTTGTTATCACATCTTTGGCCACATCTCTTTTCATTAACTCCTAAACGTTTTTAATTAAATTTATATCAGGGCTATTACCTGGCAAAATAAGAATGGGATATTTTGTTCTGCTAAAAAGCTTTGACAGACCGAGTTGTAAAAAAATATTTTGCAATAAATTTGGTATAATATATCAGTATTTAATTTTTTACAAAGCTTTAAATTTAGAATCTTCTTTTTTGCACTTTTTGCAAAACATTTAGAGAAAAAGTAAAAAGTCAGCATTGTCTTACTTTCTAAAACCTATATTTTTTTCAAGTCTTATTACCATTGGTAATGTTAATGTAACTTACAAAACAACAATTGCAAAAAAGAAGATTCCAAATTCAAGGCTCCGTAAAAATTCGCTTGGATGCAGAAGTAGCTTATGTCACAAATTGGTAATTTTACAGGAGAGCTTTTTTTAATTTTCTTAGGTACTTTTATAACATTTTATTGTCAAAAAATTTCTATGTCCATAAAAGATAATTGTTTTATATTTTTACTAGCCCTAATTCGCATGATAAGATTCATGTTCTGAATAAAAAGTGGACATAGAATACTTATTCTTAAACAGATGTAACCTATGTCCAAAAGTTGGACATGCAATATATTCCATTCAAGGACTTAGGCTAGTTCTGCAATCCTCTGTGCATAGTATTATTAAAGTCTAGTACATTAAAACACCAATTATTAACTTTTAAGTTGTTTATAATATACAAAAGTTTATAATAATAAAACTAGACAACTTTGAACTATATTATAATTGAGTAACTTGTGTCATTTAGGCATCACTGTCTGAATCTTGTGTGGCTCTTTTGGCATCATAGGGGAGATTTTTAAAAAAATTATGATACTGACTGGAAATAACCTTTTTTTGGCAAAGAAATTATAGGTGGTCGTACTTTTTCTTAGATAATGGAATTTTTTCCATATATTTTCGCTTTAGTTCAATATCGCTTATGTTAGTTTCAATTTTTTTCTTCCTTTTTCGATTAAATTAATTTTTCTGAAATCGATATCTTCAAAATCATATTTGAAAAAACACATGTTTGGATATTCCACCCGAGTTTCTACGACTCTCACTTTATTCCAGTAAACTCTCTCGTTATTTTCATCCTTATCCCAGTTTATTGATGTTCTTTTTTGAAGATCTTTCAAATCAAAAATATTTTCTTGCTCCACTTCAACGACTTTATACGGTTGTGTTTTCTTTGCTGTTCTGACGATTGTGTACCACTGGTCAGGAGAAAACACAGGGATATGCCGAGATGCTCTTTCAATCACGCTATGGATAGAATCCCCCTCATTTTGGGTGTGTCCTCGTTCCAGAAAAGTGTGGCGAATTTTTATTTTATATATTTGTGAAATGTAATTGTATAGTGAATATAAGAATTTGTTTCTATTTTGTCCGGTTGTCCGGCGCAGTTGTCAGAAAAAAATGAAAATTCTTTTACTCCGTTTTCAATGTGATACTGTATAAAATTCAACAGACAACTGCCAATTTCACATGATCCTCGCTTACCAATGCTCTCATACCACATGTAGCAAAATCCATTCTTATTAGCCAGATTAAGAACGGTAAAATTATATGTTGACAATTTTAGCTTATAATATGCCAGTCCTACTTCTGACTTTGGCACAGGTAATATTTGTTGCAAATCAAAAACTGCGCAACAAAATTGTTGATCATCCTCCGCTCTTTTTTTATCTGTATTCTTTAAGTCCCTTGCCATATTCTTGTTTCTTATATGTAAGTGATATGTTTTTTCCATCAATAACTTATCTTCCGCTGACGATTGTTCGTACCCATGACACACGTCGCATAAGTCTTTTTTGGCTGACAAAAGGACATAATAAATTCCGAATTGAACACAGCTCTATAAACACTTTCAGTGGCTACATTGGTAATATTTTTGTCGATACAGTATTCCTGATACAACGAATACATTTTAGAAATGTTTAGGGATGAAGGCAAATACAAACGTGATGTATTTTTTCTGCAATAATGACTTTCAATTGTTTGAAATGAATTTATATGTTCTCGAACTGAGTCTTTGACGGACACATCAAGCAATGAGTTTTTACACGCCTTTCCTCTTCGATCTTCAGAGACTATACCACAGGAACCAGTTTTATTAACTACTGTCCTAACAACCTGAGCACTTATACATAAGGTATTTAAAAAAATGTTTTATAAATCGGTACCTTGATTTGATCTTTTATAAAAGAATACACATAGGTCATCATTCTTCTGCTATGTGAAGATGGAGAAGACGTGTTTTCATTTATATCGGGGGCATTATTTACGTTTTCTTTTCTTTTTCTGGTTCTTTCCTTTTGCTTGAACTGCACTAATTTTGAAATTAAATCCCGCTGCCTATTGATGTCTCCCAGGTTCCAGTATTGGTTAAATATGTTTTGCCGTTCTTGTTCAGAAAACTTCTCTTTGCATTTCATTCTACAATTACACGGGTCTTTAATTTTACGTGAAGGCTGAACCTTTCCTTTCCAGGAAACATATTCTTTTCCACTGTTACGAGATGCCTTGATTATATTTCTTCTCCAAGTAGTAGTTTTCCTTTTTCTTTTCCGGGATTTTCTTTCGGTAACAACTTCATGAAATACTTCTTCTTCTGACAAAACAAATTCTGGATCATTTTCATCATTCTCAGAAGCATAAGGGTCAGACTCAGAAGAAGAAATGTACATATCATTTTCCAAAACTTGATTATTTGCCAGTGTTGTCTTACAAAGTACAGTCGACTCGTTACTTTGTGCTACATGAAGATTGTTTTTCTCGTTAAAAAAGTATTACGAAGTACTGAAGGTATCGACTGATTCAATGAATTGTGATTGAAATATGTTAAAGTTTCTTGCAAACGTAGGTGAGGTTGTAGTTCCAAATTAGCAGAATCCATTAACTTAACATAATATATTGGAAGAGCCATATTCCGATCAGAAATTTCAATGGATATTTTATCTGAAACAATAAAAAATATTTTTTTTAGCCAATGATTCTTTTTATATCCAAAAAGGCACGAGACGTTCATTTATCCAGTTTGCTTGTTGGTTTTGGATTGATGAGATTTTGTATAATGAGATTTTACTCATTTATTTGTAAACAATATGGAACATAAACAAACTTGATCATTAGAAAAAATATCCATATAAAACCACCAAAAACAAATACAGCATTGCCTGGAATCGATCACACACCTTGACATTGTATCAGTTTATCATTGGAGCCACGGGCCAAATACAAAAATCTTTTAAATATTTTTGGGCATTACCTAACATGTGCAATAGACAGAACAAATTTTACAAATTGAAGGCCTTAAGAAACAAAAATATTTTAATATTAAAAGAAGAGTTTCGGACTTCCATTGTCTTTATTTATTTATTCACAAAACATTTCGGGCAGTACTATCTTTTTCCGTTTTCAAGTGTAAAAAAAATAATGTTTTATTCAAAACCACTAAAAACTCACCATTACATCCATCTTGGTTTGGTTGAAGTGCTTTATCATTAGATTCATTTTCCTTTGGTTGAAGTAATTTAAATATTTTTTGACTTCTGGAGTTCATCGTCAATAAATTTTGGTATCAACAATTTAAACTTTTCATTAATTGTTATTGTTGCCAAAGATAAAATAGAAACAGAGTAGCCTATGTACATCAATTACTATCCTATGTCCAGCAAAAGTTGTGCAGAACTAGTCTAATACTGAGGATAAATATTTGATTTAATAAAACTTTTTGTACCAAATTTATTGCAAAATAAGACTCATAATATATTTTTTTAGTTAATTTTTTTAACGCTTGTAGGACAGAAAAGTGCTAAATATCCGGGTTTTCATGTTTTTTCAAAAAAGTTAAAGGGCCATGGAAAACCTTAAAATTAAAATTTTGAGCGGTGCTTTTAAGAGAAGATTTGTGTGGTTATCTTTTAAGATATTTTCGGGTGAGAGCAAAATACATAGGTAAAATATGTGGCACACTTTAATACCTATACAGGGTGAATAAATTTAGGTCGGCACTTTTGCTAACTTATTTATTATTTGAGATACGAAGTTGGTTAAAGTAAAGTTGAAGTATTTTTTCGCTGATTAACATGATGTTAACAGAAAAACAATGAAACATTGAGTTTTTAATTTATTGCAAAAATTGTACTTTTTTATTGGAATACACAGTATATTATATCATAATATAAGATACGTTTAAGAGCTTTAAAAAAGTTGACATGTAATATATTCAATTTAATAATTTTGGAAATATGGTCATCTTCAGGAATTTGATAGTAAACTGAAATTTTAAATATAACACCCTGTATATTTCATTTTCATTAAATTGATAATTTAAAGAGCTTTAAAAATACCACTTTTTCAGTTTCAAAAATGTAGCCATCCAAATGTAAAAATAATGGTAAAATTCCATTATATTTACAGCTTTAAGTTATAAGCAGGAACTTTATTGTCGTAGGAAAAATGGACAATTAATCTGCTATTTTTAAGATTTGGATGGCCTTATTTTAAAACTAAAAGAAATAGACATAAAAAATGTTGCATTTTTTTAAAGCTTTTAAAATATATATTTAATGGTGATACAATATACAGGATGTTTTATTTAAAAAGTGCCGGTTTACTATCAAATTCCTAAGAATAACCATATTTCCGAAACTATTTAAAATTGTATATAAATAATAAACTCTTCATCCTATCTGACTTGAATAAAATTTGGCGGTGTAATTAACAACAATAAAGGGCTTATTTAGCCCTAACTCAAATAAACCTAATAAGTCTAGTGGTATCTGGACAGAAACTAATGATTTAATAATTTTGTTTTTTTTTAATTAGGAAATGTTTTTTAAATATATTTTTAAGGAATTGGCATAATTTTCAAAAAAAAAAAAAATGCCTAATCTGATTTTTTTAATTACACAAAAAAAACCGAGTTTTTTTAAATCTTAATACCCTGTATCCTAAGGACAAAAAATTATTGGACCATATTGGGACCCATATTTAAATAATCTGTTTTGTATAAAATTTGCTCCTTAATAAGCTCTTGAAGAAAACACCCTGTATATTTATTTATTTGAACCATAAAAAAAATACAAAAAGTCCGTATTTGTTCTATTTCGACTTTAATTGACATCCCATCGAATGAATTACCTATGGAGTCTACTATACCAAAACAAATGTAAGAAAATATGCAATCGAAAAACATAGATACACGCTTTGTAATATTTTAACTTAGTTTTTGTCATAAGACTGTTATTTTCTAATTATCCATTCTCTCTTCAGCAAGGTAAGTTAACGCTTATGAAAGCAATTTCACTAAAAGGACTATAAAGTTTATATCCTTAGGGTTTAATTACGTCCAATGCAATTTAATTTTTTATCCATTTTACTCCCCTTTTTTTAAACAACTGTTGTGAAAACAGTTGATGAACTTTACTACAGATAGATGTACAGATATAGGTGATTGCTATTCATCTCGAAGCTACAAGGTAATTTTCAGATTTTGCCCATTTTTATTACCTTTTTGAACTGGTTTGCTATTAAAGTGATGGAAAAAGTTTAGATAGGTTAATTGAGTAGTTTTTTTACAATATTGTGGCTAATATTTTTTCTTTTGTTGTATAAAGATTTTTTAAAAACAATCAGCAAACTTATAATTTTTCTTATCAAAAACCATGTATATTTTAATTTATGTCTATTAGATTCTCCTTAAACTATTAAGAAATATACGGACTGTCCACGAATAAGGTTAACAAAAGGACAAATGGACCAAAACTTTAAATAAAAAAACATTTTTCATAAAAAATGTTTGCTTCTAAAAAAATTATTTACGAAGAGAAAATGTTTATTTTGTATACAGGGTTAACAAAAACTTAAAAACATATTTTTTCAATACTAAACTACGGTTATTTTTCAGTTTAAAACAAAATATCATTTAAAAATTTATACCTATTAAATGAAACAAAATAAATACATTCTTTAGAACATTTAAAATATAACAAATTTTTTAAACTATAAAAAAATTACTACAGAAAAATAAAAGCTATACTTAGTTAATAAATGAAAATAAATTAAATACATTTATAATATAACAAAAAATTTTAAACTATAAAAAAACAAAAATTAAAATAAATGTTTAAATTGAAATGTTCTATGTGTATTTTTTTATTTGGTATATTTTATATTTTTTTTTATAAAATAGTATTTTTCCATATTAAAATCATATTCTTAAACTTGTCTATTTTTATATTGTTCCAAATCATAACGCTTTTCATTATGTAAGTATAATTCAAGTTTTCAAACGATCAAAATTTTCTTTTTTCGATTAAGTGTTTCGCAATTTAAAATAAAATACTTACTACAAATATAAATGTTAAGCAAGTTTGTCAGATAAAGTTTTTCAAGGACAAAAACCTTATTAAAAATTAATGACGGTTTCACATACCTATTACAAAATAGGTTAACCTTTGCAGAAGCAAGAAGCAAGCAAGAAAAAATAAACGATGTTTGGCCAATATCTTTTCTAGTCCAGACCTACATACATTTGCCCGCAACAACGTGTTTGCAAACATTTGTTTAATTTCCGAAATTCCTTTAGTATTACTGATTTGTTTAATGTTTTTAAACAGCCTTTATACAGTTGTTATACAAATGTTTGTATTGTTGCGGGCAAATGTATGTGATCTGGACTATGCTTAAAGGTGACTCCCCAATTTTGAAAATTAATTATAAGTAAACATTTTTGACAGCAAAATTTTTTTTTTGCTTTTAAGTTTGAAAATCTGACAATTAACAAATAGGACCATTTTAAACACAAGATTAACTTTTGTAGTTACAAATCGCTTGTTATTTATTTGGATTTTTTTCTATTACAATAATGGCCATTTTTAACTTATAACTTCTAATGGGCAAAATATTTTTAAATGTACTGACAACATTTTTTGCTGTTAAAAATATATCTAATTTCTAATATTATTCGGCCACCTCAAGATGTTAACTATATAAAGCTACTTCTATTTTCAAAAATTTCCTTGTTTAATGAGTGACAAATTCTACCCCCAGACTAAAAAAAAGTTTATTTCCCTTCACTCTATCATACAAGGGGAAAATTATATACAGTGAACTTCATTTAAAACGAGCCACCTGGAATAATTTTGTTCTTTGGACAGTTATACACAAAATTCAAAAATATGCTCCGCATGAAGACAGATTTCTTAAATTTTCTAGTGAGGTGCAGTGTGAACAACCTGAACTTGTGACCACTTAATAACGTGTTCTTTAGACCAAGCGTAGCGTAGTCAGGTAGGGCAAATTTTGTGAGCAACTAATAATGGCTCGTTATACAACGTGTTACTTTTTCTGTAGAGTAAAGTTTCCTAATATCGGATAGTTTCCTAATATCGGAAAGTAATGAATCCCAGAAATTTGTAGACTGACAATGCAAAAAAACTCTTTGTAGTTCAGTATAGCGCTAAGTTTAAGCCACGACATAATGATTAATTGCTAATAATGAAACATAGGGGGCTGTAGAGTTATTTTTCAAACTGTGAAACTTTTAGTGTTTACACGTACCGAGCGGTGACGCAGATTTTAGACATTTAGGTAAATAATTAAATTTGACTCTGTAGTTTAAATAAGTGTAAAGTATATTTACTTTAATATTGTGCATGCAAGAAAATATAATAATAACTTTACTTTTTCTTCAAAACTTAACCTTAGCCAAAAGACAACTGGCCTAATACCGGATGGTTATATAGAATATCCGATATTAGGACAAAATACGTATTTTTATTTAGAACACCACCATCTTTAGGTACCTAAGGCCTTATTAACAACTAAATTTTGAAGTTCTTAATTTGTTCCTGGCTCGATGGCTCATTTTATAGAGTTATCTTTATATCGGATACCCTATCCGGTATTAAAAATATGTTTTTTGTCAACAAAAATTGTACTTTTTTCATAAAATGTTGTTTGCAGTAAAATTATGTATACCAATAGCCATTACAAAAACTATTCAATGTTTAAATAATATATTATTATACACATGCAAACAGTTTTTATGCCATCATTTTATAAAAAAATTTATCTACATACAGACAGAGCTTTTTACATGTTAAATGTGATTATTTATCAAATTAGTTTTTTTATCCTTTTCTTTAAAGACATTTTTAATTTCTAGCTAGTTAAAATTAAAAATACTTTATTACGAGGCATTTCAGTGCTTAACATCATTGGGACTATATTATGTATAAAACTTTTAAAACTCATTTTAGTTTAGAAGATAATAATATTTTAATTAAAAAGCACGACTTAATAAAATTACTAAAATATACCAATATAATTCAAATATATTTAATAAAAATGCAAGTTTATGCAAATTTAATACATGCATGCAGTAGATTTTTGTAAAGTCTTGCGCATTCGCTAAAAACACCAAAAGACCGAGAAAAAAATATAATGGGTTACGGGCTTACGTTGCTCCATTGACCGTTGTGCTTTCTTCTCTGGTTTTAATGCATCCTTGGTCCATCTTGGTCAACCTGACCCGGTGAGTTCTCTTTATTTTTGCAAAGAAAGTTCTTGCATTATAATAGATTCTTATTATTATTTTATTTTTTTGGTGTAATTTATTGTTAATATTTTTTTTTTTGAATTTGTTTATACATTAGGTAGATTACTGACAAAACCACTTTATAGACGAGCCGCGCCCATAAGCAAATATAATTGTAAATTAATAAAGCGTAATACGTTATTTTTGGTGCTGCAATTTTCATGATAAGTGATTAGTATACAGGGTATCTTTACAGTCACATCTGTACAGATCTCTGTACAAAATGCTACCCCAAATTGATTGGACCAAAATACCACGATCTAACGCATCTTGTTGAAAATATGTACGTATGCGAGATACAAGGGTGTTAACGTTTTCGTTTAGTTTTAGTAATTTTTTTGGTATTAGAATTTTTTGAATATTTGGTAATAGCGGGTTGTTCATAGGCAGGGAAATCGAGATCTGCTTATGTTTTTGTTATACAGTGTAAATAGAGCCAATTGAAATTTTTTTATTGATACTCAATATATCATAAATCATAACTTTTTGTGCCTCTGTATACTATAGCTCAAGTGAAAAATTTCCAATCTAAGACAGGAAATGAAGGTCCTAAAAAGGTAAAACCTGGCAATTTTTGGTCCTGCTTAGATTTACCTAAAATTTATCAGAAGATAGGGAATAATGTAAGGATCAAAACCTATATTAAACAGAAGGGCGCCAAAACCCTGGGAGTGGATGCCTCCCTGTAAAGAGCAAAATTGTAGGTTAAAACAAAAAACAAACAAATCTATTTTGTTATAATTTTTATACGACCAATACAAACTGAAATGCGGGGTCTTAATTGTAAGCTTTTTTGTCAAATGCAAAATTTATTAGATTTAAAGTCAAATAACAGAAAGAAAATATTGCATTTAAAAAAAACAAAAACCTTTTAATTTACATTATTAGACTTATCCTTAGAAAAAGAAGTTTTTAGGGTATAAATTAATTAAATTAGGATAAAAAATAAGGTCATAAATCAACTAACTTTTTTAACAAAAAAATTAATAAAAAACCCCTGACTAATCCCTTAATAAAAGCTAACATTTAATCTTTTAAAATTCTCTTAAATATTGTATTAACAATACGTCCAAGAAGTTTAACCAATTTAAAATGACATTTTCAAAATAAATATGTAGATTTTTATGCTCCGAAGTAGCCTATTCGAATTTTTCTAAGAATTGAGGTTAATTTTTTTTTAACGCGTATCCTATTTTTAATAAAAGAAAGTTTTTAAAATAGTATTTTGTATGTTTTTTTAAGCTACAAGGCTCTGTAAGTAAAATTCCTTAAGATCGCTTGGTTTTTAATTGGTGTGAAGTTTAAAGAGCTTAAAAAAGGTGGTGCTCGTTTGTAAATAAAGGATTTTAAACGACTACATTTGTGTCGAAAAACTATTACTTTTAATCGCGAATAACTTAAAAAATATAGGTTTTGCAAAAAAATTTAGAGCATATTTTTTGCTTAAAATCACTTTTTTAATCATTTTCTGTTGTTAAAATGTGATAAAAAATGTCCACCCTTCAGGGGGGTGGCAACCACCCCCAGGTTTTGGCTGTAACTTCAAGTCGATTCATGCAGGACCAAAAGATGCCGGTTGAAATCCTTTATAACCTGTTCTAATCTTCCAAATTTTCTAAACAAAAAATATACTTAGTAAATATTGTTACAAGCATTTTATGATTTTTCTGATTTTTATTTTACACAAAAACTTTGTGTCTCTTTAGCCGTTATTTAGATCACCCAGGTTTTTCTTAAATATCTGTACACAACGCAACCCTAAATTCCCTGCGCTTCAATGAAATCTTATAGTTAGTTAAAAAGTTGATCATTTGCGAGATACAGGGTGACAAATAAAAAAAAATGACTCTGTCTTTCGCAAACTATTAATTTTTGACTATGGTAAATGACTTTGTATCGTTGTAATTTGGCCCAAAGAAGAAGTGTTACCGTTTGTAATAAAACGTTAAACCTAAAATATCTTCAAAATGGTTGCTCAAAGTGATATTTACTTACACTTTTTGTAAAAAAGTATGATAGAATATTTTTTTTACACGAACCATGGAATACCAAAGAAAGCAAAAGTTATAACAATATTAATATAAGCAAGAGCGTGTAGGTGGCTTGTTCTACGTTATACAAAATAACCGTTAGGAAATTTTAATTTCAGCCACGAAAAACCCCTTAGGCCTGATTATTGCAAGAATATTTTCAATAAAAAAAATTACATTTTAAAATAATTAAAATATAATAAATAATTTGATATCCTTAAACTTGCAAACGATAAACTTTGTGACTAAAGTAAATTGTGTAATATCGTTTTATTTTTTCCCAAAGAGTTTGTAGTATCGTTCTGTACATATGTTTTACAGATACTCTGTACATTTCCTAAATCTTAAAGACCATTTATCCTAAACGTTTAGGACATAAATATACAGTGCTTGTGTAAAGTCAGGACCCCCTCCTAACTTTTGAATTGTCTTGTATTTTTCATAAAAAATTAAGAACTTTAGTAAGACAAAATACACCAAATTTAAGGCAAGAAATGACAGTTATAAATGTCAAACTAAAAATGGGGCACCATTTTGAAAACAAAAATAAAATGTAAAGGAAGGTCGTGTGGCATATTATTTTAAAGCTCCTAACGTACTTGATAACCCCAAAATATAAAGTTATAACCTTTACCTCTTATAAAATGGCGGTACTTTACCTGAACACCTGATTTGAATGGCCATTTTTTCGAAACTTATGAAAAAATATATACATAATGTGGTATTTTCTTAAAGGTCTTTTTTATAATATACAGGGTGCGTCAATAAAAATATATTTATACTTTTATCCTACTCTGTATATTATAACCCATATAACCATTAAATAAATCTTTAAAAGAGCTTAAGAAAAATATAAAAATAACTATATCTAACTATATTAGTTTCGGAAATATGGCCATCGTAATCAGGTATTTGGGTAATTTTCAAAGAACCGCCATTTTGTAGTAGGTACATGTAATCACTTAATATTCTGGGGTTATAAAGTACTCGTCAGAAGCTTTTAAACAATGTGAAACAAGGCCCTCTCTTCCATTTAATTTTTTTTTCAAAATGACGCCCAACTTTCAGTTTGACATTTCTATGATGTGTTATTTCTTGCCTCAAATTTAGTTAATGCTGTCTTGGTAAAGTCTTAAGCTTTTATGAAAAAGTACCAAATAATTCGAAACATAGGAGAATGGGTCCTGACTTTAGACAACCACTGTATTTAAACTTTTTATCCAAATTTATTAAAGAATTTACACTTCTATGAGCGCCCCCTTATCATAAAGATGTTGAGAATATTAAAATAACCATAACCTAAAAAAAATAATTTTGCTTACCCAAAAATAGCTTTAAGCTATTTGACCCTGTCATTCATTCAATAAATTCTGTTGCAGCTCTCAAAGTCTGGGGAAAATGCCGTAACCCTCAGGGGAGTTCACAGACAGCTGACGGGGATTACAAATGCGAAGTGTCTGCGGACGGCCCGTTTTTTCACACTGACATCTTGGTGGCACATATGATTGTAGCAGGTTAGTAATCTTGCTGTCGGATATTTGTAAAAGCTTTTATTTTTGCTGGAAGTAGAAAATTGTATGGAAATGTAATTCCGTAATGGATTAGAAAATTTATGTTGAAGCTCTGATGGCTGAGCTATTTGCTTTAAAATATGGACGGTTAGGGAAAATAGGAAAATGCAGCATATTTTGAGACTCTAAATTTGCTTATTAAATATTGAAAGCCTTTGGGATATTACACTGGTTGGTATTTGTTTCTTTTTATTTTATTAATATATGTAATGCAATTTGCTATGTATTTAAGGAAAATTATAAAAAAATGCAAATATGTATAGGGCCTGGGTCGGTAACAAAATGGACTTCATAATAAAAACCCCTTTTTTAAACCTTCTTAGGGAATTTCAATTTCACGAGTCTACCACGATTATTCATACCGCCATATATGGAAGCGGCGCTTTAACGAAGCCTGTCAATGTAAAATGTTTTGGGTCACGGTATAAGCGAACGTGTCACTTTTTGTGTCGGACAAGTTTAACACAATGTTTTACATGCAATTTTTAAACACTGTGCGAAAAATCATTAGTGTTACAGTCACGAAACCCCTAGTCCGATACCGAAAGATGTGTTTGAGCCTTATGTTTTATGATTGTAGCCTTTACCATTTTGGACACTATATTTAAAAACTGAATAGTAAACATTGTGGTAAACTTGTTAGACAAAAAAGTGACGCATTTGTTCAGACCGACACCTGAAACATTTGACATTGACTGGCTGGGTTAAACCGCCGCTTTCATATATAGCGGTATGAATATTCGTGGTAGACTCGTCAAGTTGATATTTTTGTTGGACCCGTTTCCTTATAAAATCCAAGTTTACAATGCAAATTTTTTATTTTTTTCTGCCGATGTCCCGTTTTTACACTGACATCTTGTTGTCAGCAAGCTTTTATTTTTGCTGGAAGTAGAAAATTGTATCCAAAAATTTAAAAAATAAAAAAATCGGTTGCCTGCAAAGTCGATTTACTGACGATAGTTAAACGTGACAACGTCGAAAGAATCATTACCTTTATCGCCGCAATTATCGTTGCTATAAACAATTGACAGCACATTCACTTTTTACTGCACGCTCAATCAAGTAGGAGAGAAACAGATGTCGAACGACGCGGTGATTGTGCCTTTTTTGTCGTTCGTTCCGCGCTTTCGCTGGAACTTCAAGCCTTAAATGGAACGCGCGAGGTACGGCACATGAGTCATGTTTTTTTGGTGGGTGCAGCCGGGTCCATTGAATTATAATACGTCACGTCAAACATATGTTAAAGTTCTGATGGCTGCACTGAAAGAAAACAGTTAATTAAACTACCTTTCAGTTGCTTCGTTAATAACCATTCTTTTATTTTTAGGTAACATAGCTATTTTTTTAATAATGATATTAGATTGATCTTTCGAGAACTATTAAAGTTGTCTTTCTGAAATCAAGGTATTACTGTTAATAAATTTCTGCATAACACTAACTAGTTGGTTTAGTTACAATCCATTTACGTGTTAATAAAATCTTACCAGATTTACTATTATGTTGCGGTTTAATTGTGGTAATTAAGTTTATTATTTGTGTTTATTAAATGCATCAAATAAAGTTTCCATTAATAAAGGCAGAAAAACGCCTTCCTAATACTATTAGATATTCAGGTATTACAAGTGGAGGCTTTAATAATCATAACTAAAGTCATTTAGCTAGATATTAATCGTTAAAAATCGATATACTTCGGTAGCGCTCGTCAACGGAAAGTCTTCCAAAAGAGGCGCAAGTGCGTTGCTGGTATTTCAGTTTTTCTTGGCGTATTATTTTTACGGACGCCATTTGACTGATTCCAAAATGACGCGTGTAGAAATCTTAATTTATTTAAAAACCAAATATTTTATTTCGTTTTTCTATGTTTTTGGTTTGGTTTAGCATTATGCAGCTTTATAATGGCCTACAAACGTACTTTACGGGAATGGGGCTTTAAACAAAGTGTTATAGAAGCTTTTAAAGGTAAGCATTAAAAAAGATTTGCAACTTCTTAATTAATATTGGTAATTATTTATTTGTTTATTTTTTCGATTAAAAAAATACTCACTTGTTCTAGAGGCAGTTACTGACATAAACCCTGCAAGGGAGGAAGAAAATATCGTTTTTTTATTTATTTATGAATCAACAAACTTTCGGGACCGCGAAGTGAATTGTGTGCTGGGCGAACTTTTTCATCTTCCGTGGCTGGGCGGGGTAAGTCCATGGTAAAAGACGATGTAAAGTGAATGTCCAGAAATTAAAGCAGGTTTAATAGGTTTTGCGGACACAAGTTTTTAAAATTTTAAATGTTCAGTCATAAATGGCAATTATTTAACAGTTATATTTTTGCAAAACGTAAATATTTCGCTTTTTTATGTGCTATCAAATTTTGTCAAGCAAAACGTAATGAACCCACTTTAATTTCTAGACATTCACTTTACCATGGTTTTACCCCGCCCAGCCACGGAAGAGGAAATGGTTCGCCCAGTAACCCAATTTTAATCGCAAAAATAATAGAATAAATAATTACCATTATTAATGAGGAAGTTGCAAATCCTTTTTAATGCTTAGTTTTAAAAGCTTTTGTAGCTTTTTGATTAAAGCACCATTCCGTTAAAGTACGTTTGTTGGCCATTATTAAACTGCACAACGCTAAAACAAACCACAAACATAGAAAAACGTAATAAATAATTTGGTTTTTAAAAAATATATATATATTTTTTTCGTTTATCAGTCAAATGGCGTTGGTAAAAATAATAGGCCAAAAAAACCTACCTCATCCACTTATCACACTTATCTCGTAATACATACCTATACATACAAATTTATAGATTTTAATTCCTAATACTTCTCCATATACTCCCTTGACCATATATATTTTATAAATTTAATTTGCTACAGGAACTAGAGCTTATTTGCTGAAGCAACTAAAGCCATATACTGCAATAACTAAGGCTTATACAGGGTGTCTCGAAAGGTAAGGTCAAAAGTGGTAGAAGTGATAGAGTGAGCCAAAATAATGTTAGTACTTCATATAAAAAAGTTCTATCGCGCTTTCTTAGGGAGTTTTTGACGTTTAAAGTTAGAATAAAAAATGTATTTCATTTATAACTTTTAAACGGTTGCCCCAATAATAATTATATTTGGGCATTTAAATAAACTCATACCAGTGTTTTTTCCAGAGGCAATTGATAGCGCAGCAATTCATAATTATACAGGTTAAGACGAATTTTTTCATTTATTATATGCATATATTTTACAGAGATTGAAAATTTAACATTTTGGTTTGACCGTTTAATTCCTTCATCATTTTTGTACAAAAAGGTATACCTTATGTAAATCGATATCTTCGACCATTCTTTATAAAATCGCATTTTAAAAACCAGACATACCCCTATTTTGTATATAACAAAAAATCTATTTTTTGAGGAAAATATTAAAATGTGGTTTAAAAAAATTAAAAATGCTGTTTAAAGGCCTTTGAAACTTTATAACACAAATAAAGACTGTTTTTTAAAAATTTTGCCATATTTTAATAATTTTCTCAAAAAATGATTTTGTATTACATACAAAATGGGGATATGTCTGGATTTAAAATGCGTTTATATAAAAACGGTCCAAGGTATCAATTTAAATAAAGTATACCTTTTTTGTACAAAATGATAGAGAAACTATACGGTCAAACCAAAATATATTTTTTTTTCCTCTGTAAGAAATGCAGGAAATAAACGAAAAACTTCGTCTCACCCTGTATAATTATGACTTACGGCGCATCATTTGCCTATGGAAAAAGCATTGGTACGAGTTAATTTATATGCCTAAATATCATTATTATTGTGGCAAAGTTATTAATGAAATACTATTTTTTATATTCTAACTTTAAACCTCAATAACTCCCTAAGGAAGCGCGATAGAACTTCTTTTTTATATGAAGTACTAACATTATTTTGGCTCACTTTACAACCCCTATCATTTTTGACCTCACCTTTCCGGACACCCTGTATATTCCAGCAAGCTACATTTTTTACTACTTTAATTAAAGCTTAGGTATTACCCTAAGTCCTAAAAATTATAACCATACAAAAGCTCTTTAGTTAAGTCCATTAACATTACAATATTGATCATAATGTTGATATAGTAATACTGATAATAAGATTGAATATCAGTCACAACTAAGTCCATTGAGCAGTAATAAGTAAATGACTTACTTACCATAATGTCATGGACTAACAGCGGTAACTAGACGACTTTAATAACCACACTACCAATGCCAAATAATGGTCGCTAACATATCAGATATTTTTCGGTTATTAAGCCGACTTAGTTATAGTAACTAATTTGGAAGTAGAAAGTCAACTTTAATTATGGCATTAACTGATCTTATCTGTCCCCTATTTAACTGAGATAATTTAGTTATGATTATTAAAACTTTAATTATGGTTGCTAGAAATTTCTCTCAGTACATGCAAAATGGGGGTATGTCTGGATTTAAAATGCGTTTATATGAAAAACGGTCCAAGGTATCAATTTAAATAAAGTATACCTTTTTGTACAAAAATGATAGAGAAATTATACGGTCAAACCAAAATGTAATTTTTTTAACTCTGTAAGAAATGCATTAAATAAACGAAAAAAATTCGTCTCACCCTGTATAATTATGACTTACGGCGCATTATTTGCCTATGGAAAAAAGCATTGGTACGAGTTAATTTAAATGCCTAAATATCATTATTATTGTGGCAACCATTCAAAAGTTATTAATGAAATACTATTTTTTATATTCTAACTTTAAACCTCAATAACTCCCTAAGGAAGCGCGATAGAACTTCTTTTTTATATGAAGTACTAACATTATTTTGGCTCACTTTACAACCCCTATCATTTTTGACCTCACCTTTCCGGACACCCTGTATATTCCAGCAAGCTACATTTTTTACTACTTTAATTAAAGCTTAGGTATTACCCTAAGTCCTAAAAATTATAACCATACAAAAGCTCTTTAGTTAAGTCCATTAACATTACAATATTGATCATAATGTTGATATAGTAATACTGATAATAAGATTGAATATCAGTCACAACTAAGTCCATTGAGCAGTAATAAGTAAATGACTTAATTACCATAATGTCATGGACTAACAGCGGTAACTAGACGACTTTAATAACCACACTACCAATGCCAAATAATGGTCGCTAACATATCAGATATTTTTCGGTTATTAAGCCGACTTAGTTATAGTAACTAATTTGGAAGTAGAAAGTCAACTTTAATTATGGCATTAACTGATCTTATCTGTCCCCTATTTAACTGAGATAATTTAGTTATGATTATTAAAACTTTAATTATGATTGCTAGAAATTTCTCTTAGTGTGAGCTATTTACTATAAAATATGGACGGTTGGGAAAAATAGAAAAATGCAGCATATTTTAAGACTCCTAATTTGCTTATTAAATATTGAAAGCCTTTGGAAGATTTCACTGGTTGGTATTTGTTTCTTGTTTTAATTTATTAATGTAAGTAATAAATAAACAATTTGCTATGCATTTATTGAAAACTAAAAAAATATGTATATGTATATAATTTAAGTAAGAAAAATAATGTATTTTTAGTAAAATTTTTAAAATTTAAAATAATAAACATTGACAATTAGCTTAGTGCGTTTGTTCCAAACCTACAAATAAATATTTAAACATTTTTCTTGCTGCTTATTAAAAAAACTATGCAGAAAATCCATAAAAATCCTTAAAAACACGTAGTATTTAAAAAGAAGTGTTATGTGTCTTTTATGCGCAAAAAGTAAAAACAAAATGTACTTTGCAATAATTATATGTAATAACACAACGACCTATTAATTAAACCGTTTAAATTATTCAGCATATTTTAAGCATGATTTTGTTTAAAAAATAGGTAGTACTATATTTAAATAATAAGCCTTTCTTCTAAGATAAGAATACGAGACCACAAAGCAGTCAAGGGTTTAAAAAATTATTATCTATGGTACAATTATGCCAAACTATTTGGAAAGTTTAATTAACTAAGCTTCGTAGGTTAAGTGAATAAAGTATTACATTTGCTTACAATTTTAACAATCAGTAAAAATAAAAAAATATATTTGCGATAAAATTGCAATAGTGATTTATTCAATTATTTGAACTAAATTAATTTAAAAAAATTATGCTGCCTGATTGGTTTATTTCCTGTAACGAAAATAATCACAAGACCTTTAAAAATTAATTATACTATTCAAATTATTTTGAGCATAAGTGTGTTTAAAAAATAGTGAAATGTGCAATAATTTTAATAAATACACGAGACCGCAAAGCTGCCAAAAGTAAAAAGACGAGACCACGAGGATGTTTTAAAATATGTGTTCATGAATGTATTGTATTAGCAAAATTGGGGAAAATAATTAAATAGTTTAATCAATTTTAATTTAAAACTCGAGTGGTATACGGCTAGATTATTTTCTAAAAACTTTAAGCCAGAAATATAAAATTTTATAAAGTATCTGACATTTTCTAATAATTTAAAATGCTTTAAGTATTTTAGCAGGAAGCAAGGAAAGTTTTAAAAACTCTGCTAGATACTAAAGTGTCTTTAGAAAGTCAAAATTAACTAACTTATAACTTTTTGTTTTATAAATAATAAATACAGCAGCAACTAGTTATTTATTTCACTATAACACTATAACGCAACAAAAAAACTGACATTTAATGTCAAACGACTTTTAAAATCTTCTAAAAATAAAGCTAAAATTTTAAATTTCAAAACCCAAATAATAGTGAATTTTTTAAATTTGTAGTTTTATTCAATTTTATTTTGACAACGGGACAGACTTGCCAACGAAACAATTTATAGTTTTTTTGTTTTTCATTTACCTTTATTTAAAATAATTTTCCTTTTTTTTTAATCTGACTTGGCATGTACCCAAATAAATACCATCTGACAAAAATTAAATTGCGGTAAAACAGCACTAAGAATTTATTAACTTACCTAAATAATATGTATTCAAAAATAGTAAATTCTTATTAGTATATTTTATAATACCTAAAATAATTATATATTATATTACAATACCTATAAAAATATAATGGATATAAACTATACATTTTTTTAAGGTTTTTGCTTGGAAAATTTTTAAAGGTACAATAGTTTAACCCTACCCCTGTCGCCTAAAAAAATAGGATAGGTATGTCGCGTCGGTCCCTGAGACCGATTAGAATGGGGAACAAGGAAATCACTTATTTTTAACGGTTTCTTTATAGCAAAGACAATTATAGTTTCACTATAGCCACCCAGAACAATGCTAAATTCTTGGTCATCAGCTTGGACGCTCGCTTTGTGGAATTTAGGAAGCGGGTATCCATCAAGTACACACGTAAACAGTACGTATAATTTGCCTCTTCATAAATTTAGCCAAGCCAGCGTCCAAACTGATGACCAAAAATTTAGCATTGTTCTGGGAATCTATAGTGAAACTACAATTGTCTTTGCTATAAAGAAACCGTTAAAAATAAGTGATTTTCTATATGGGAAATATGGTGAATTTAGATTAGTTTCCTATTCAAGTCTGATAATGAATATCTCGAGAATAAAAAGTGCTCGAAACAAAATTATTTTAGATTCGTAATAAGCGCCCCAAAAAACCCCTTATATCAAATTTTATAAAAATTGGCGATACGTCCGGTTTGTAAATAATGACCAAAGAAGATAAAGGTTTTATGTCATTTTTACTTGTTTTGAGTGCTACCATCTGAAAAGGTGCGTTTATGAGAACGGGGTGAAAATGGCCCTTTTCGGCTTTATGAGGTTAGGTCAAAAACTAGGCACTTTTTCTAGGTAGTAGTCAATAGAAAAAATGTAGGAAAATAGGTTTGCCATAAAATAACGCTTTAAAAAAAAAAATTTTTTGATACAAATATGCTTAAAAAACGAAGCAAAATAAAACGTAAAAAAACGAGTTTTTTATTTCATTTTGTATTTTGCCCTATAACTTTTTTCATGGGGTTAAGGTATAGGAACTAGTTTATGGTAAAAAACCTTTATCCTTCTTTTACAAAATGAATTTAAGTAGAAGTATTTAATGTTTATAATATTCGAGAAACAATTTTTTAAAGTTTGCTACTCACCCAATTTTTTGGCAATTTTACCTATTTTCTCACAAACAGTGTTCTGTAACTTTTTTTCTACGCACTTTCAGGTAAAAGCATTTGCCAGTTGAAAAAAAAATTACTTTTAAAATGGTCTATTGTACGAGGTTCAAAGAATATTTATAAGTAAGATATGGTTTTTCTACTTTCGTATATCTTAACGGCTCGTTTTAACTTTTTCCTTTCACATTTAGGTATATATGATGTAAAATAGAAAAAAGCTAAGGTTAATTTTAAACAAACTATGCTTAATCAAAGTGTCATACTACGACAATTTTTGATAGTAATTTTTACGTAAACTTTCTCGTTATAATTTTTTTCCTTGTGCATTTGGGTATATTTGTTGCAAAATAAAAATAAAAGCTTATTTATTTTCGTAAAAGTCACAATTCAAAAAAACATCTACATCTATTTCTTTCTCAACATTACTATCTTGTTCCAAAATCTCGGTTTTATCAGAGTTCATTTAATTGATACCTTAGCACTCATTGCAGAACATGGAACACCTAATACCTAACTTTCTGCAACCACAGTTTCTTGTACATCCTTTCTTACTTCGACAGGCTATTTTTTTAAGCAAAACTTGTGGCGTAAAAGCTTTGATGGTTAAAATTGAAACTTATCCATATTTTGGATATTTATACTTATATGTGTCTAAAAAATAGTAACCTTGGCTGAAGAGTTATATTTAGAAATCGGGGTTGTCGAAATCATATACAAATTATCAGATTTATGCATATTTAACCGAGGCCGTGGGTAATGAGCGTGGGTAATAGCTGTGGGTAGTAGGCCATATTACCTGTTTAAATTTACATTAATAATGTATGCATTATTAAACCGTCGTAGAAAAAAATACAAATAAAAAAATTACATAAAAATTTACAACAATCGTTACAGTATGACACTTTGACTAACCATATTTTGCTTTAAATTAACCTCAGCATTTTTAACAATACACCATTTTAAAGGTAAAGAAATAGGATTGTTTTTTTATTGCCTATACTTAAACCCCCATAGAAAAAAGTTATAGGGCAAAAATATAAAAAAATAATAATAAAGAACGCGTTTTTTTGTCTTTTTTTTGCTTCGTTTGTTAGGCATATTTTTGTTAAAAATATATATTTTTTAATTCGACAAGCCTTGTTTATTGGCGAATTTAATTTTCCACAACTTTTCTATTGACAACTACCTAGAAAAAATGTGTACTTTTCGACCTAACCTCAAAAAACTAAAAAGGGGATGTTTTTACCCTGTTCTCAAAAACGCACCCCTCTAAATGGTAGCACTTCGCGGTTTGTTAATATATGGGGTTCCATTGACCATATAAAATAATAAAACTCTTTTAACGTTGTGGTTCCTTTTTACCCTATTTTTTTGTCATAATTAATAGCCTAATGTTTGGGCACACATTTTTTTGTTTATTTATTCACGAATTTTACACCACAGACAGACAACATACTTATATTTTTATTTACAAAAAAATATTTACATCTATGGACTTAAAGTGGGCAAATATTAACCTATTGCAGTATAATATTAAAAATTACCAAAATGTCACATAACACCTTCATCCACTAAAGTCTTTATTTTTATTATTTCAGAAAGCGTATTTAAGTATAAATTCTGTTAAAAATCTAGGCGAAAACAACTCTACTAGTTTATATCTTTGTGCCTTACTGTCATATTGTAGTTTCTATTTTAAAATGGTTTGTTGTTCCATTCTTTTTTATATAAATAACACGGGGCAGTAACTTGACACAAATAAACACCGGTAAATCATTTTGAATTCTTGCAACTTAATAGGTTAGGTTCTATCGATTATCTCCTTAGAATGTATTTTACCGTTTATCTATCCACATTTCCACTGTTGCCAAGTTTAACCCACTGACACAATTTATAAATTTAAGATAGAGTCCATAACCCTTAAGAATCGAAAACAAAACGAGTAATCGAAATTTAAATGCGACATTTGTCGATTGCCATATTTTTCGTTAAGATTCGATAATTGACCTCCAGTTTAAATGACAAAAGTTAATTCGCTATTAAAAATTACTGGTGATTTAATCCCTTATCTAAAAAAATAATTAAAAAATGGTGGTGTTTTATTGGTCTATTTTATAATAAGGAAAATAATAGTTTTAAATTAATAGCTTAATGCTAATACAACCTCTATATTATTTAAACATTAGGCTTTAAACACAAGTAAAGAAAATAAATTTTGTATTAAAATATATATAAATAAACAATTTAATGTTATTAATTTTAGAACTTCCACATGATGATCCGATCATGAATATTCGAGACACGAAGGTCGAGGTGGGAAAAGAGGTCAACGTGGAATGTTTTTCATCTGGTTCAAATCCAGCAGCAAACATTACGTGGTTTATAAATAATAAAGAGGTAAGCAAACTTCTTAAGTAATTTAATATTTAATGTATTTTGGTCTTATAGTAATATTATACAGAGTGTTTAACAAGTAATATTTAAAATAATAGGGGTGATAACGTAAATAATGTTAGTAAATTATATAAAGAGTCCTATCCCGCTTTGTTAGGAACATATTGACATTTAAAATTAGAATATAAAAACCTATTTTAATAATAACTTTCGAACTGCTGCCACAGTACCAATGATATTTGGGCAACTAAATAACGTAGGTAAATAACTGTTTAGTAATTTGGAGTTATACAGGGTGAGTCGATTTTTTTCATTAAAAGTATGCTTTTTACCACAGGTGACACATTTGACATTTCGCTTTGACTGTTTACCTTTTTCGTCATTTTTTTTACAAAAAGTTTGACCGTTTTTTTATACAATCACATTTTAAATCCGGGCCTAACAGCATTTTGTATGTAATAAAAGATTTAATTTTTAGGAAAATTATTAAAATGTGATAAAATTATTAAAAATGGTGTTTTTAAACCTTTTAAGCTTTATAAAATAAAAAGGGGCTGTTTTTTTATATTTTTACCACATTTTAATAATGTTCTAAAAAAAGATTTTTTTATTACATTTAAATTGTCTGGATTTAAAATGTGATTTAATAAAAAAAAACGGTCCAAGATATCAATTTTAATATAGTATACTTTTTTACGCTATTTTATAAAAAAAAGTTTTTTCTTACAAAAATGATGAAGTAACTAAATGATTAAAGCAAAATATTATGTGTCCCCTGTATTATTAATGCATACAGTAAATAGAAAAAATCGTCTTACCCTGCATAATTCCGACCTATAAGGTTATTTAGTTGTCCAAATATCATTGGTACTGTGGCAACAGTTCCAAACTTATTTTATAAAGATTTTTTTAAATTTCAAATCAATATCTTCCTAATGAAGCGCGAGATATTTTTTTATATAACAGTACTAACATTATTTTTTTTAGTCTATCACCCCTACCATTAATAACCTCACCTTTCCGGACACCCTGTATACAGTATGTTAACGGATGAAGTTTACAATGGGACAAATGGATCAAAATTTTAGATGTTCAAGAAAGTCAATAAAAAAAACAAGATCTACGTTAAGAAATTTGGTTTGTTTTGTACAGGGGCTTCAAAAATTACAAATATATGAAAATGGACCAAGACAGAACTGACTTTATTTTTAATAATTTAGCAAAACATAAAAAAAAGTTTTTAGAGTTTAATAAGGATCTCATATTTGATATTAAACATAAAATAAATTTATATAAATCTATAAAAATAAAGGTATTTTTGACTTGATCCATTTTTACATTTTTGTAGTTTTTGGAGCCCCTGTATAAATCAAAATAAGTTTTTCAACGTCAATCTTGTTTTTTTAAAGAAGCAAAGGCAGTTGCCATACACGATTTTTTAAACATTTAAATTTTTAATATATTTGTCCTATTGTAAAGTCCATGCTTGGACATATATACTGTATATCTAAAAAGAATGTATTTTTATTAGGAAGTCCAAACACATACAAAATAAGTAGATTTAATTAAAAATGTTATAGCATAAAAGGGGACGTATTATTATCATGTTAAAATTTATCAGTAAATTTTAAACAGTTGTAGCGCTAAGGTCAAATCGTACAAAAAAGCCATGTTTTCGTGATTTTTTTCTGACGACACAGTTAAAATTTATTTACTCAACCAATGGTACATTAAAGTATGACATTCGAAGAATATTTCATCAAATTTTTACAAAAAATAATAAAAAATACGGCAATGGCAGCAATTGTTCATTTGACAGGTGACAGATGATGTTTGACACATAGCAATGGCCTCTCCCTAAATATGGAAGTGCGCAAGATTCGTAAATAATTGCTGACGTCAGAGATTTTAAGATAATAAGCTCCCCGGCGGACGGAGGTCAGTCAGTAGACTATCTCTCCCTACACAGGAAATAAATAGAAAAAAAAATATTTTTTTATAAAAGTATTTTATTGGTATTAACAGTATACAGAGTGGCGCACCACAAACGGCCACGGTATTTAGTACAAAAACGGTGTAATATTTAAAAAAATATTTAGGTATGTAAAAACACTTTAAATGCAAAATTTAAAATTAAAAAGAGTTATACATGGTGCTTTAAAATGGATGAAATTAATAACCTCTTAGAAGTTGACTGCAAGACGATTACCAATAATGTTTAGCATTGTTTATTTGCCACATTAAAGTAACGGCAGCAAAGCTATTAAATAAGATAATTTTTTGAAGTTTATTAAATGCATAATTTTTTAAAATGGCCATAAAAGAAAATTTAGTACATCTCATACGGGGTATTTTCCATGGCGTAGCCAACATCTTTATATTTAAAATGTTAATTCTAATTTTTTTTAAATAAAATATCCCATTCATTTTTAGAATTTAGGAATAAAAATGAGGTATGTATGTACGTATCCTCCCCTTAAAAAATGTGACGTTCTTAAGATATTTTAGATTTTTAAATAATTTGTATAAAAAAATATCGATCCAGGGTAACTTTGATCTTCCATTTAGAGCCGCTTTTATAATGTTGAATGAATAAAGTCCTGCTATGCATAACGTGTGTTGTTACTCCTTAACATTGATTGGTGTTTTATTTTTTAACAAATAAGGTTTACTTTAATGGTGGTAGTGTAGTAAATTAAGGATTGACCCGACATTGTAAAAGCGGCCCTAAATGGAAGATCGAGTAAAACGTTCTACATATAAGTAAGGGGTAAGTTTAAAAAATAACGCATTTATTGACCTGTAAAAATGAATTGATTAAGAATAATATAAAACAATGAAAATATGCCAAATCAACCTTACAAAAATTAAGAAAACAACATTGGAAAGAACTATAGTTTTTTTTGTCAATAATTGCTTAATGTTTTAAAAGAATTATAACCTATAATACAATTAAAAGTGTTTAATTTAAACTAGGTAACAAATTTACATTTTAAGAACAATAAGAATTTATTTTAGTATGTGTAGATTAAATAAAATACCAAAAAATATAAAAGCCAGTATATTTGTTCAGGTGCCGCTCGAGAAGCCACTGGACTTTATATTTTAAATTAAGTTTAAAATTAATAAACCCCTTGGAACAATCAATAGGACTAATAATTTTTAAATAAAATCAGTTAAGGAATATTCAGCATATTATTAAAATACTGATTAAAAAAAAAAAATAACACCTTGTATCTTGTAAACAATGCATTTTTTGCATATGTTCATAAAAACTTTTTTTTTAAAATAAGCTTATAAATGATTCTTTAAATTTCTGCCGCACCAAAAAAAAAAAAAGAAACTTTCTGTAAAAATTCCTTAAATTTGCAGCTGCACGTTTTGCTCCAATAAATTTTGGCACCTCTTGTATAGTTTTTAAATCGTTTTTATTCTTAATATTTTAACAAGGTACAGTTTTCCCTATTTTAAGCTTTTTTCCTTGGCTCTTTTAGTTTAATTAAAAAAATTGCTAAATATGTACTACATTTCCATAACCCTCTGTAATTTTTTATTGTATCCAACTTTTATTAAAAATTGCAAAACCGTCCCGAGGGACTGATTTAATTGATACACCTATGTGGTAAAAATAAAACATTTTTTAATTTTGTTAATTGGGGACTAGGAAATTCTTATAAAAATTTTCAGCTGCCCAGTGCCCTACATTGTTAATCAACCTGTATAAAGCGTTCGTTTATTTTAGTGAATTTATTACTTGTATCCTTATTGGGCAAAATAGCCCCTATGTGGTGGTTCTAAGTACATTATCTTAATTTATAGGAAAAAGTTGGCAAAAGTAGCACATACTTTTGAATAACCCTCTGTAATTTCTTTAATAACTAACTTTAAATAAAAATTGCGAAGATGTCCCGAGGTAATGATACAAGTTGATACACCTATGTGGTAAAAACAAAATATACTTTACGTTTGTAAAACTGGAAAAACTTTGATTTTTGTCAAAAAGTAACTTGATTATTTACTACTCTGTATACCTTATCTATTTGATAGAATTAAAGTCTTTTGTTTTTTATTATTTATAAAATATTTTAATTCAAAATAATTATCCTTTTAATTTTATAAATAATTGTTTCCTTGAATTTGAAACTCCAGTTATAAGACAAAATCAAAATAGACCTATTACAAATTTATTTTTACCATACTATTCCTGGACTATCAAATAAAATTCAACGAATAGGCATAAATTTAATATTCGCACAAACTTAAAACACAAAACACAATCAGATCTCAATTAACAAACAAACCATACAACTTAAATGAAAATGAACAAAATGTCATTTATAAAATACCTTGCGAATGCAATAAGTTTTATATAGGTGAAACTTGTAGACCATTAGCCAAACGCATAAAAGAACACAGATCATACATTAAAAACACAGAATTTCATAAATCAAAATCTGCCAACACGCATTTGATAACAATCATAGAATAAACTGGGATGCTTGAGCATTTTAGCAAAGGAAACTTGTTCTAAAAAACGCAAAATCAAAGAAAGTGCGTATATATTATTAAATAAAGATAATTGTGTAGCATCAATTTCAGTTAATTTAAATAACACTTGGTTGCCTTTGCTTGATACTGAAGTATCTTCAGGAAGACTAAAAATTAACTAACTATTCACCTTTTTTGTAAAATAAACAATCAATACACCAGCAACCAGTTATCTATGTCACTATGACACTATAACCAAACAAACATATTTTGACATTTAATGTCAAAGTTTTCAGAATATCCTAAAAAACATAAAAATTTTAAATTTTAAAACCTAAATAATAGTAAATTTTTATTTTTATTATTTTTATTCCATTTATCTCTGACAACGGTGGCAGATTTGCCAACTGAAACGTCGATTTTTAATTATCTTTTTACTTGTTTAAATTGTTTTTTTGGTTTTTTAGTACTTTTTAATTTTATTTTGGCGTGTACCCAAATAAATTAACTAACCAGTTTGCGCTGCTTCTTTGACGCGAAAAAACCGGCATGCTCTTAATCGCCGGCAAATAATTCTATTCGCGTAGCGGAGCGGGGTATGCGGCGTGAACCGGTAACGGCGTATTGTTGCAAGTCTGGACGTGGCCCAACGGAAATCAAAGATATTAGGAATTTTAAAAATGCAGTGGCGTACCATTTATTTTCATAAATAAATATTTGTAGTAAATCCCTCACCACTGATGAAAAATTATGTTTCTAAAATTTCCCAAAAATATCTGGATTGAAAAAAAAATATATTGTTATAAAAATTATTGTTTTTATTAATTTTAACACTATGTAGTTCCAAGAGTAAAACGTTAGGACATATGTTTGTAGGATTATTTTTCGTTGGAAAATTACCCCCTAAAGTTTGTCGGTAAAATAGGAAGACACCCTGTATTATTAACATTTATTTTGTTTAAAAGATAGTTATAATTATTTTTTCCCCAAAAGGTTTTTAATTTTAAATAAGATAAAAAAGTTTAAAAAAATATTTATAAAATTGGATGTTTCTGTGGACATTTAAAGATTTCTTGTTTTATACTTTTATTGGCTTGATTAAATATACTCTGCCAAATATACCATACACTGCTAGTATATGGATTATAAATACATTGAATACATTGTTTATGCTATACATACCCTTTACTTTGCTTACACTCTTAGACAAAGTAAAACCACTTTATTAAAAGGAAATTGTAAATTTGCTTTTATTTTTAAGTTTCAAGATTTTTGCAGAATTGGTAATTTTTTCTGGTGATCTTCCCTGTGTGTCCTATAACTAAAAATCAATTTTTGCATATGTCATGTTGACAGCGGTATCGCGGAAAATTAAAAATATTGAGGTAAAATTACGAAAAGTAGGTTAAATAACAAAATATCAAAAGAACTGTAGAAGTAAAAAGTTGCTTAAAAAACAATGATACCTATTCACGACTTTTATGTTAAACTTATAAAATATTAGATTGAGATTACATTTAAATAAAGCAATAAAATAAGGGGTATTTTTAAAATTTATGCACAAAATGTGAAAAACCGTCTTCCAGGTATAAGTAGAACATAATTAGAAGTAATAAATTTCTACCATTTCTAAATATTTTAGTGTTTTTGTGTAGTAAAATATTGAGGATATTTTAAGAAATAAACCATTGCAACATAGAGGTAATTGGCAAAAACCTATTTTGTTAAAGTAAAATGTTATATTTGTACTTTTGCAAAACCACTTTTTAACTAAATACATGCTTTAACTTTGCATTTAGGATTAAAATTAAATTCAATGCACTTTTGGACAAAATCAACAAAAAAATGGAATATTATGTTTTAAATAGTATTCTGTGACCAAATTTTCTTGAAGTAACTGTATTTATTTTATCCCAACTTCTTAAAATTGTTATAACTTTTATTTAATGTGCAACAAAAAGCTGTTTTCTTAAAATAATCTTCTTATGCAAAATTGCGGTTTGCAGATCACCTGCTCATTTGATTCTTACTAATTTAGCACGAAAAACTAAAATGAAAAATACCTTAGGGCCTAAATAACATTAAATCAAACTACAAAAGTAACTGATCGACAACATGTTTCCGATTTTGCCACGTTTAAACTCATGAATACCAACAAGGCTAATTTGACTTTTAATCCAGCACTTTATTCCACACTGTTTATTTAGCGAAAGCATCAAAAATTAACATTCTGTTAAATAAACAATTGTAACAAATTTATTTTATCCTTATTTGAATTTGTCCAGAAACACAGGTAATTTGTTGTTTTTTAAACCTTTAATGAATTTAATTGCAGTGGTGTTGTTTAAACATGTAACGATCAAATACCCCAAACGACATGATGTGGCAATATTTTTATTTTATATTATATCACATAACCCGTACTTCTGAGAAAAAGCATCTAATAAAATGATTATAAACGAATCATTATACCAAATTATACATATGGATTTATGACAACAATATGAATTATTATGTGTGTCCTGTAAGAAAAAAGTCTTATCCGAAATACCATGCCAACTAAGTCTAAAATAAAATGCTCTTTGGGATATGCTAACGAGGCCACCCTCATTCCAGCCACTCTTAAACAGCATTTTTCAGGCCTTGACCCTGCCCTGAGAAGTCCATGGAAAACTGGAAATGATGGTTAATTAAACTTTCACTATAGCTTCTTGACTTAAAATGCACTGTTTTAGCCTCAATATGACACTTCCCAGATTGGGATTTAAAAATTGAAGTTTTTAAGAAAGTGTCAAAAAATTACCCTATAAAGTGTTATTGCATTTAGAAAGTCATATTCCAATAAAGATAAGATAAGAATAGTACCAGTAGTTGCATATATTTAAAATTTGAAATAGCGCTCTGACAGTTCCGGATTTAACCCAAAGCAACATATGCATGCAACTAATAAATATGTTAACCCGTTTATAAATATATCAAATACTTACATGCCAAATTCTCGTTTTTATTCGTTAAAGGCAAGGACGGAAGGCCACCTACCGAAGCCGAAAGAACTTTTCCGTTATATAATTTTTTTGTAAATGTCATATCATAAATAAATAACTATAAAAATTTTTAGTTTACTAGTTTGGTCTTTTTAGCTTGCATTATACAAAGTTGTTAAAGTTTGTTTTTATGAGTTTAAGTGTAAGTTTAGGAAAACCGCAAACGTTTTAGATAAAGGTAAAGCAAATCAAACGTAGAAGCTTAATTAGTTTACAGACAAAACGACATTTAAACTTTTATATGAACAAGGCACAGATAAAATAATAATAATTTAGGGTTCAAAAAATATAATTTAAAAATGTGGAAAACACTATATTCTTAGGAGTTTTTTTCTTTATGCTGTATCTTTTCTCTTTTGTTTTACGATCTTGCTTATCTCGGTGAAATACTCATACCTAACCTAATTTTACATAAAAACATATACAATTTGTCAAAGAATTTCAAATATATTGATTGATTAAAAAATTATCTGCTCTTTAACTTGAATAAGCAACTGACTCCAATAATAAATCCCATTTAATTTGTTACATCGGATTCTGTAAGAGTATCCCAATATGTGAAGAATTACTGTTTTGTGCACTTATTGAAGGAAGAACTACGAACAACAAATTATTCAGGATCACAAATAATGCTATCATTGCGGCGAATTGTCAATGGAAAAATTGTGTTGGGAGTTGCACTGATAAAGGCCAAGCTGGGCACATTGCATAATTCTACGAGCAGCTTTGGCGTCCAAGTCTCTAAGCCCTGCTCTTAATATTGTTTTGAAAGTAGTTATTGAAGTAGTTACCTACATAAAAACTTGGCCAATAAAATAAAAGATTTTCTCAGCGCTTTAACAGATATGGGAGCTGAACCTAAATCTTTATTATTTTATTCTTTATCTAGATGATCATCACGAGGTAAGGTGGTTAGGAGTATCTAGGGACTAAGAAGTGACTGCGGTATTTCTGAAGGAAGAAGGTCATAAGCGTTTAGTAGTATCCTGCGACAAGTTATTTATAATAAACCATTTTTATTTTGTAAATATCTTTGACAAACTAAATACTCTTAATCTAATACTTCGGGCAAAAAATTTGAATTTATTTATTTAATTTTTTTTGTAAAAAAATAATTTATGGAAATACCAGTTAAAAAAACTGTTTTAATATGTTTTTCACATTGTGTAGAAGTATTCATAATTTTTTACTAAAAGAGATTTACAAGTGCTGTGTTAAATGTTATAAACCCTGAAAGGCTATTTAGATAACCTGGGTACGAACTTTCGACGATACTTTCTGGCAGAAGAAAATTATTAATTTGTCCAATTGGAATTACGTTTGTAATCTATTTGACAGTAAACCTAATGGCCCGTCACTAGAAGAAGAACAACTAATAGATGTTTTGACCAGCACTTCACTAAAAATAGTACATTAGGTACCAAATCTTTAACAAATGACTTCTCAGTAATAGAAGCTAATACGTTATTTTTCCCCACATATATTTTTGTGAAAAACAAGATTTTCTACCCTTGCTTCGTTAAAATCTAAATATCGAAATAGGCCTTAACTAAAGAGATTGTGTGCCACAAAGCAAGCGCACGTCAGCCATTAGTCCTTGGATTTTAAAAATAGTTTGACAATAAAAATTGTATAAGTCAGTTTTAATAATTTTGATTTTAAATTAATTGCGCCCCCTTACAACCTAAGCTCGCCCCTCTGGAAGGCGCGCCACATAGTTTAAGAACCGCTGCTGTCGGACGTAAGTGTTGAATTATAAGATACCAAAAACGTTTCTTAGTATTTCAGCAACAAACTAAAAGTAATAAATTTAAGCAAGGGTAAAACATTTCTTTTGCAATTAATACTTAATGGCCTTAATTAACCTTTTGGATTGGCGAGCAAACGCCATAAATAGATTAGTTTCTTCTGAGAAACTTTGGAAAGTTAATACTGAAGTCAGGAATGGTTTTAAGCGCAATATTTTTAATATATTAATGAGCTAAAATTTAAAGTTGAAAAAAGATGGGTAATTTAAGTGTCAAGTTTTACTTTTTATGTTTAAAATAGGTTACTAATCCTGTTACTTTAAATGCATGGAAAGAAGAGAGTCTTACACAACAAAACGAAATCTTGCATTCCTTTATCAGAAAATGTTTAAAAATTGGCGTTCTTAGTCTAGTTTCTTTCTGTTAGTGTTCTACACACTTAACTAGTCAATTATCGGGTCAATCGGGCTAGCACGACGTGTATAGCCTAATTCTTAACTAGTCAATTATCGGTCAATCGGGCTAGCACGACGTGTATACCCCAATTCTTGAATCATTAGATGCTGAACACGTCCTCTTTTATTACAGTAATAAATAAAGTAAGAGCCCGTGAGCGGCAAACCTTCGTTATTTTGTAAAAGCCTAAAATTTCTCAGGGCATGCTCCCAACATAGGTAAAAGCGATAGCCACCATGAAGTTTGACCCATAGAGGTTTTGGCAGGTACCAGGTACCAATGGTTCATTAATTGTAACTTAACTTCGTTATTTTGTAAAAGCTGAATTTTGGATATGTTACTTATGTACCAATCAGAAGATATTAAATCCTCAGTGGCCAGACAGTTTTAACAGTTTTAACCCCTTGGCAAAACAACATATTGAAGTCGCCCAATGGTCCGAGAAAAAACAATATTTTTGTTATTTATTTGAATATAATAAAAATTCCTATATAAGAGTTGTAGGATTTCTAAAAGGCATATCCTAAAAATATTTTGATGTATACAGAATATCCCAAAAACAATTATACATATTCCAAAAGGTTAACAAATTTGTCATTTTAAAATATTTGTTTTTAAGTAAGTTTTTTTTACAAGATTTGTTATATTGTTCTTGAAATATTTTTAAATTAAAGAATAAAGTTTTTAAATTTTATAGATGGCTTTGTTGCAAATATTTGTTTGCCTTTACTTTTACATTTTACATTTAACCGATTTTGGGGCGAATGGTCACTTAGACGCTTTTTAATCCATTAGTTTTTATTTTGACTTTATCTTACGTACAGTTAAAAAACAAAATAATAAATTATCTTTTAATAATACCGTTATTGGTAATGGTAAAATTAAAATAATTAGGCTATAAAGATTTTACAATACCTTCTTTTGCAATTTTTTATTCGCTAACCTATGTACAATGACGGAATTAAAATCTCGTATACCTAATTTTTCCCAGTGGGATGTTGGCTTTTGCGTACCTGGATCACATGGAAATATACCTTACTTGACAAATTGTTATCTGTCACACATTTCAAAATTATACGAAAATTATATTATTTTACTTTTTTAATTTTGGAAAATGGATGAACTAGAGAAGGCGAGAGTAATTACTCTATTCGAAGAAGGTTTTTCTCAGGAAAGAATAGCTCAGCAAGTTGGAAAACCAAAAGCACTATTTAAAGCCTCAGAACTAAATGGAAAAATACAGGATCATTGGAGAGAAGAACTGGAAGTGGTAGAAGAAAAATTTTAAACGAAAATCAAGATAATGATCTGATAGATTTTTTGCGAAACAATCCATTTCAGACAGCTGTAGAAGCACACAATCAAACTAATTTTCCTGGGATAGTAAGAACGGCAAAAAATCGTATTAGAAAAAATTCGGAATGGAGAAGCAGTGTAGCTGCTAAAAAGCCATTTTTGTCCGATATGAATAAAGAGCAAAGAATGGGGTTTGCACTGGAATATTTACCGCAAGGTATGGATTTTTGGGAAAGGGTAGTATTTACCGATAAGAAGATTTTTTAATCTTATTTTAGCGGGCAGATCAGAGTGTATAGGCCGCAAAATATACGGTACAAAGAAAGATATACCCAACATGTTAAAACAAGTGAAAGATTTTCTGTTAATGTATGGGGATATATAGGTCTTTCAGAGAGCTAGGCATATGCCACCGTATTCGAGAAAGATTTAATAGTCCAGCTTATATACACATACTCCAAAATGTTATGTTGCCATCGGTAAACAATATATTTGAACAAGAAAATTTTATATACCAGCATGACAACAGCCCTGTCCATACAGCAAGGAGAGTTTCGGACTGGCTACTGGAAAATAACATTTTATTGTTACCTTGGTCCTTAAGAAGCCCTGATATCAATCCAATCGAAAAAGTTTGAAAATATATCGTAAAGGAAGTTAACAAGAACTTTTATTTTTATCCACAAAACAGTGATGGTCTGTGGAATAAAATTGAAGAAACCTGGAATAATTACAATGTTCACCATACACAAATGCTGATTGCATCAATGCCTACACGTTAAAACTTAGTGGAAAAAAATATTTCCGCTTTGAAATATTAAGCCAGTGTTTTTCTTTAGTATTTGAATTTTTTCAATATTAAAAATTGTTATATAAAAAAATGTTTTAAATTAATAACACCGTTTAAATATGCAAACTTGTTTTTATCTACAAGAATTTTTTAAATATTTTCTGCCATAATAATCATTTCTGTGATTTTTTCCATTTTGACAGTTCCTAAGTTTCCTTTACACTTTAAATTTCGAATAAATATGCACTATATATACAGTTAAATTTTTACAATTATCACATAAACATAAAAATGAAAATAGGACTTTTTAACAAATGCAAAAATTTAGATATTTGTAAAATATTTTAATTTCCAAACTTTTTTAATACTTAATTCTGATATTGTTTAAATTAATGGTACATAACTCTTGAACAAACCACACAGAACAAACTTTATCCGCTGTCGATTTTTTATTATTTTCAATTTTGAGTTTTTAATTTTATCACTTGCTCCTTTTCAAACAAATCTGCTATACTTTTATTACAAAGTCTAAATTAATTAAAAGTAAATATAACCTTAAAAACTTTTCAAAACAAATATACAGGGTGTCCGCTTATTAATGGTACAGAGAAAACCCACGGATTCCTTATGTCAAAATATTAAGATTTAACCATTGCTAAATATATTCAAAAGTTAACATTAAGGAAGGTACAGGGTATCGAAGTTAAAACAAAATTTTTTTTTTTCGATAATTTTTGATATGTTTTAAATATTTTACTAAAACTCGGTATTTAGAGGTTTTTTGACACGAGCTACTCAGATCTGATATTAATTTTTATGTGTAATCTAAAGGAAGCTAGCTACTTTATTTAAATTTATCTAAAACGTCGCAACTTTTTTGTGCTACTCTGTATGTACCATTTAAGTAAACTTGTAAACTCCTCTATGCATTTAGCACAAAAAAGTATACTTTGTAAGAATGGCTCCAAGCAACCGTTTTCAAGGTATTTGCATTTAAGAAGTTTAGTGCAACCAAAAATTATATGAAAGAATACAACAAATAATTTTTTAATTTTGACTGAGATACAATCCTAGGATCCTCGATCCCGTCCATTTTTCAGTGAATTTCTTTAATTCCGGGATTTTCGGCATCAATAAATAAATGTAATGTTTTTAAAATAATTGCATAAAACAAAACGCATTTAGTTTTTCTGTCAATTTATCGAGTTGTTAATGCCAATAATAATAAAAGTCATTTATTTTTATTTTCCAGCTAATTTTAGTTAGTTTTACGTGGTCTTACTTGAAGAAGAAAGTTATGTAAAAGCAACACTCCGCATTACGCAAGTTATTAGAATTTTGCATTGAAATATGTATATTTAAAGTATATGTTGGATATTTTATTTTTATTATTAATAAGGTTCATTATTGTCTTAAGTTTGTTGTATTGTAACAAATTACAAATGTTTTAATGCGATCAATTAAAGGTTATGTAAGGGTATGCCGATGTAGGGAAAAAACAGTTTTGATTTATATTTTTAAAGGTACTTTATCAAGACGAGTGTAGAAATGTCTTTATCAAGAGAAAATTTGTACTAAATTAATTTTTCTATATTTTAATTACTTTGTTTTTTTTTCTAAAACATAACTTTTTTTCAGATTTTTTTCTACATTCCTAAAAAAAGTTTTAAAAATAAATTTTATTTTTTTATATTCTTGCATTTTTTGTATTCTATCATCAAATCCTGGGATTATCTCGAGATCCCAGGATTGTCTGGGCCCAATCCCGGGATTGTATCTTCCCTATTATCACATTTGGATATAGGTATGTTTGGTTAAATCTTAATATTTTGGTATAAGGAACATGTGGTTTTTCTGCGTAACATTAAATATCGGACAGCCTGTATTTCCTCTACAGTAGGAGAAGAAAAAATGTATAACTAATTTGACGTCTCTAAAGACTTTAATGGTCGCACTAGCCCATGGGAACGTCCTTAGAGGACGTCTTTGAATCACTATATTTCTTAAAGACTAATTTTAAAAAGAATTTGGTTATTTAAATAAAAAATATTTTTATTAAACTTACTGTAGATATATCGTATTTTTACTTTTAATACAAGTTTATTATTAATATTATGATATGTTTTTTATTGGTTTCCCAAATGGCCATAGAAAATTTACAATTTATTTAAGTAACAATATATAGCAATCTATAAATTAAAAGTAATATATTATACTTGACAGAAAAAAAATATACATGTAGTATTGCTGTTGACATAAATATGTGGAACAAAAGTTTATATACACATTTATAGTTCTTTGTAGTAAGGAAACCCACTATGCTTAATGGGAATTTACTCGAGCATTATAGAGACCTATTGAGTTGCAAAGCTTGGATGATAAGAAGAAAAAAATGTTATATAATGTATACCTTTTCATCGGTGGGGAAAGCGGCTATAGACTTTTGTAATATGTCAAAAAAATACTCTTATTATTTCGGCTTATTGAAATCGTTCGAGTCATATCGTATTATATATTTTATGTTATCCCTTAATTATTTTCTACAAAAGTAAAAAAAGCTACGCTCAAAAATGTTAAACTGCCGTTTTTTTGTAGCCCTGTGTTTCCTTTACATCACTCTCAAATTGTCAGATTAGTGGAATATACACGTCTAAGGATGTAATTAACTTACCCTATCTTAATCTGTCGCGCTCGACAATTTTTGAGGATATATTTTTGTTTTTATAATCGGCCCTGTATACGAAGCTCATATTTGGTGGAGGTACTTACCCGCATACAAGCTATCCTACGGTATATTAATCTGCCGCGCTGTAGTAAATCCCGAAATCTCCTCTTGGGCTCCCCTACCTTTGGAGAAATGAAAGTTTAGTTATTGTCCATTAAAACTTTAAGTATGGTTCTTTCTAGAAATCTAAATCTTGAGTTTTTGTTATCTCTGGTTAAACATAGATGTTCAATTAGCTCCAATATTTTTGGTTTTGCTGCAAACTTTTTGTCAGGTCAATTAACCTTTGTTCGATAAGCTGGATTTTTGTTTTTTGATACAGGAGCTGGTCGCTGAGATTGTGCAGGGGGTTTTCAGGATCTCTCGGCTACATTTTTAAGTACTGATGGCCTGGCATTACATAATAACACGTAAGCGTATTCCAGTAGTCATCTACAGATCGATTTATATAAATTCGCTGCTGCTTATTTTTAAATGTTAAAGATCAAAAATATTTTGGACGAGTTTTGATCTTCGTCTTGACGGTGGAGGTATGACTCATAAGTAACTGAGATTTTGCTGGATTTACCTCAAGTCTCCATTTTTAAACCATTCTTCCACTGAAACTTTATTATTACAAGTTGCGATTTTCGCAGACAGCCTTAAATTTTATAAAGGTTCTTTTATCATATGTTTTGTCATTCTGTTGTGACATTTTATAGGTAAATAAAAGAATTGGCGAGTTTCTATTATAGAGCAACTTCGTTATTTTAAATAAAACAAATGAGGTTATAATAACTAATTTGTTTTTCTTATAAGTGATATTTTCTTGTTATCATTATTTTACCTAAACTTTTATGTAAATTTTATATTTTAAATGGTTAATGAATTCGCTTTTTAAATCTTGTTTAATTTAGGATAATATCCTTTTTATAAATACAGGAATATACAGACTGTCCACGGATGGGGTTAACAGGAGGAGAAATGGACCACAAATTTAATTTTTCAAAAACAATTCATTCTTCATAAAAATGATTGTTGGTAAAATAAATGGGATTTACGAAGAAAAATGTTGATTTTGTATACATTTTGTGTCGAAATTCCTACAAAACACAATTTTTCAACTGTAAACGCCAGTTTTCGCCAAATTATGGATTTTAATAAATATATTTATTGTTTTTATCGATTACAAACATAAGCCTAAATAAATGTTTTTATGACATTTTGCTAAAAAATAAAAAATACAGGTACTTTACTCTTGGTGAAAGATTACGTTTGTAAGTTTTTGCGAACCCTGTAAATAAAAATCAACATTTCCTCTTTCTAAATCCTATTTCCTTTACAAGCAAAAATTTTTATGAAGAATGATGGTCTATTTGTCCTGTTGTTAATTTGATCTGTGGACAGTCTGTATATTTATATAGGAAAGTAGTTTATAATATTAAATTACACAAAGTACATTGCTTTACCAATTTAAAAATAGCGGTAACTGGTATTCAGTTAATAAATTAAACCATTTTGTTTTATAGCTTTAACCGAAACTGATAATATCCATGATTCATTTTTGCGTCAAACCTAGGTAATATTGGAAATAAGTTATTTTTACGATTTCCAAAACTCCATAAACAGAGAATACTGGTATTTACCACCAAACAGAATTTACAACCCCAGTCAGATTTTATAGTTTGATATGTTGATGAATATATGCAAAATTGTTTACACAACTCGTTATTTATAACTGTTCAAACACTGGATTTACAATGTTATTGATAATGACAGCATATCCGGTTGTTTACACCATTTAAATCAATTTAATTAAACAAAATTTGATTACCACAAACCATGATATTTAATGAAATTTTTAAAAGCTATAATAAATTTTATTTATCAGTTTGATGACAAATCTTTTATACATTTTAAAATTATGTAATAAATAAATTATTTTATTTAAGTTATATCATTGAAATATTAAAATAAATATTTAAAAATAATTATTTAAATTTTTTAAAGGGTAGATGTATATGTATGTATGTATGATTTTTGTTACACGTAAACTGGTACGTAATTTATACTTATCCACCTACCCTTATTAAAAAACCAGAGGATGTTTTTGTTTTATCACCTTTAATTTTTTTGTAATAGTGATAGCTACATAATTAACGTTTGAAGAAAAAACTGGTGATAAATTCTTTTCCTACGACCACATGTGAAGATAGCAATACCACACTGTTGTCATAAAAGAAAATGAAGTATAATATAAAGCTGTCATCGCCGTCATATTGTTACTTAAAATAAATTTAAAGTTATCAAGCTGGTAATTAAAATTACATTAGAAAAAACTTTTAATCGAATAATTCTTAAGTAATAAAAGTTATACAATGCTCTAGGGAGTTGATTTTTGATATAAAAATGTAGGCTCTGGTAAATTTATTATATTACCAAAATATAACACACTTTCCTATAATTATAGAAAGTAGAGAGGTTAGGTATATTTTTTTTCAAAATTTTAAATGTCTCAAGTCACCCTATATATTGGAGGCTTGATACTTGGTACTGGAAGGATTAATAAATACATTGTATAAGATCATATTAATAATTAAATGTTTATTTCTTGCAAATTCCACATAAAAACTGCTAAAACCAGCATATTCTGTATGTCACCTTTTGGAACAGACCTGACATTTTATTCAATACACATGATATTTTGAATTCACATTTAATGATTTACAATAAATGCAGGCTACATCTTTCTGTTCGCCTTTTGACTCCCCCTTCAGTGCCATATCAATTTCTTACCTGTAACGTTAAAATTTTTTCTTTTTCTAAGTTTGTATTTCATGTATTAGGCCTCCCCGAGTGTTGTGTATCAACCCTCTCATAATGTCTTTTTACCAGCATCCTTTATAACAAACATAACTTTTAAGTTTAAGCTATAAATATTTAATAAAAGACGCAGTTTAAAATGTAGTTTGTGGCAAAATCATTAGTTTTTGCCAAAAAAAAAATAAAAACTTTCAATAGTAAGTTTCTTGTATAAACTAAGTACTTACCTACATTTTTTAGCTTTAAAATAAAATTTTACTCACTGAACTAATTCGGCTAAAATGACGCATGGTAAAATTTTCTTAGAGGTACTTTTTCTAGTAGGTATTTTTGGATAGATAAACGGGGTTCAAATTTTAAAGTGTTAGGGTATTTGTGTTTAGTACTGTTTGACAATTTATCCTGGAAAGACTAAGCCCCCGGCAAAACGTCCAAAACTTGTTCAACTATATTATGAAATTCATTGTTCTCCGAGAAATGTGTTTCGTGCGCTTCGGGCAACTTATAGTCTAGGCTATTGGCTGTACCACCACAAACATTTGGACTCCAATTTTCATTATTGGATAATTCTTGACCAAATGAGCCACATCAAGCACGTAGTGCAACAACTATAGCGGCAGTAGATGCGAGCTTAAGAACAGACCATGTTAGGCACAATTAAGGCCAACATTTGAAAGCCATAATCTTTAAAAAATTAATTAAGGATATAATTCTTTCGTATGATAATAAATACTACTTAATAAAGATTTTTTTCTTAAAGTATCTTGCAATGAATCACCCCTCTTATATATTCGTAGTGTTGCAAAGTTTTTAATTGTTTTTTTTTTTTTTTGTAAACACAAACAAAGTTTTTGTGATAAATAATTTGTGGTCGTAAAAAAAAGTGTAAATTACTTGTATAAAAATTACTTTCTTACATTTGTGGGTTTGTCGTACTTGGCTAACGCCTGGTACAACAATATTTTCATTTGTGTAAAATAAGTATTTTTTTACACTTGTAATGTAATATACTATGTAAAATAAGTTTCTTTTAAACAGACCGTCTTTAGGGTTTGTATTTTTAAATTTTTGGTAATAGTTCCAATACGAAAACTTGTATAAATAATTATAATTATTTTTTTGTATGTGTAAAGGCCATACATTTACAAATCTTTAGATAAATTTTGCAGAGTGGGATAAGGAACTTTGATTACACTTCTGGTAAAAAAAACCGGACAATCAAAATTTTGTTCAAATTTAAACTTATATAACTGATTTGTTTTTTGACCGGTTTCAATTAATTTTTGGTGTACTTGTAGCTCTCTTTATTAGGATTATTATTAAATCTGGAAATAGCAAAAAGTTTTGTAGGATTAGATATTATACAGGGAAGAGCCAAATTTTGCACCCTGTAGAATAATGTAATGACACCATTTTTTACTAGTAAATTGGATTTCAAAGCCCCACATTTTTGTTTTTAATTTATATCGATTTGCAATTTAATTATGACAGAAGTCGTCATATACGCCATAATGCCAACTTATTGGGGAAACCTTAAATTTGGATAGTCATATTTCCGAAAATAATAAAAGTAAGTATTTCCAATGTAGCATTTTTTTAAAAGTCTTTAAAAGATCTTTTGACTAGTAATATAACATACAGGATGTAATGTTTTTAAATTCGCACTTTTTGTCGTACCTTGTATATCTTAAGACATAACAAAAATCTGATTAATGATTTGAAAACTGTAAAGCCAACTTAACAAAATAATATTTTTCCACGACCGTTAAAAAAATGTACTTTTTTAAATCATTAACATGAAGATAAAGTACTCCATACTGGTACACTACATAAAGTGTAAAAAAATATATATTTTTTAATACTCTGAAGCTTTTTTCACACTTTGAAATAGTGTTCTGTTTCAATGCTTAAAATCAATTTATAATATGTAATATGTAATAGAAAACTGAAACAAACGGTCAACTTACCTTTGATTTCGTCATTATTTCTTTTAGTTCATGTGTCACTATTTTTAAAATTTGACAGTTTGTGAATAAATTTAAAAGAAATTATTGAAAATTAGTAGTAGGTGTGTAGGGTTGGTAGGTAGTAGAGAAGCTTTCCTCGCCTGAGGAGGTACCGCCCCACTCACCCTTTAAAGCACCCGTGAAGTCCTAACGGACGTTTCGAGTTCTGGGTAAGTGAGTCAGTTTTCCTTCTTCCTTCTTTTTTCTTTTTTTTTTCCTTTCACCCCAAAATCATGTAAAAATGATGGCGGCACACCCGGGAGTAAAACATTCCGGAGGTTAAATACCCCTCCATTCGGATCTCCGGGCGAGGGGTGCATCCGGGGGCCATCATCGAAAGGTTTGATTTCCTTTGCAAATATATATGGGCTTAACACCAATATAAACTCCGTTTACCATCACCTTGAGTCATCTAAGCCCCACATACTGTTTCTAACGGAGACACAAATAAGTTCTAAAACTTCAACCATCCACCTTCTCTTCCCAGGCTACGAACTTATTTCGTCTTTTTGCCCACATGGGGGCGTGTGTGCTTACGTTCGCAACGATCTGGCTTGTGCTCGAGTTTATAATCTTGAATCGGGTAGGCCTGATGTCCTTTGGCTCAAACTTTCCCTTAGGTCTTCTACTAAATTTATCTGTTGTTTGTACCGATCTCCACCTGACAATTCCTATGTCGAATTTTTTGACTTTCTTTCAACAAAGATCGACAGTATCATTTCCCAGTTTCCAATGGCCGAAGTAATCGTGCTTGGCGATTTCAATGTCCATAATAAGGACTGGCTAGGCTCTTCAAAAACTGACCCTCAAGGCAGAGCAGCCGAAATCTTCGCAGTCAGTAATTCTCTTACCAACCTTATTATGACTCCTACCTACTTTCCTAGAGTGCCAAATTACAGCTTAAACCCCTTAGATCTTTTTCTTACGTCTAACCCTGAACTTTATGAAGCATCTGTTACTGCCCCTCTAGGTTGCTCAGATCATGGCTTGATTACTGTATCTTACTCTGTACATCCTGAGGTAAATGAATCCATGCCACCACGCACCGTATGGCACTACAACTCAGCCGACTGGGATGGCCTTAGGGACTTTTTCGCCACGTACCCTTGGGACACTATCTGCTTTTCTTCCCAAGATCCTTCCGAAATCTGTAGGCAACTGACCGAGTCAATTCTATTGGGCGTTGAAACCTATGTACCTAACACCAAGAAAACCATCAAACCCTCTAATCACAAACCTTGGTTCACTAAAACATGTGACAAAGCTAGAATTTTAAAAGTTTAGGCTCACAAGAAATTTCTACAGGATCCTAGTCCAGAAAACCGACTGGCCAGCATTGAAGCAAGAAACCACTACCACCAAACAATCTCAGACGCCAAGGACTCCTTTGATAACCGTATAAAAAACAAAGTACTTTCTTGCTCAAATGGTAGCAAATTCTTCTGGTCCTTTGCCAAAAACATCAGTAGAAATTTCTGTTCCAGTTCTTTTCCACCATTAACTTTGGAAGATGAAATTATTTCTACATCTAAAGGAAAGGCCGAACTATTTGCTAAACAATTTGCTGCCAATTCAACCCTTCATCCACCTGTCAATTATCCAATTCCAACTATTCCCCCAGTTCCTCACAAAATGCCCAATATTATTTTTAAGGTAAAACACATTAAGCGTATCCTTTCCTCTCTTAACACCAAGAAATCGTCTGGTCTAGATGGTATACCAGCAATCGTTTTAAAAAAATGTGCTCCTGAACTCGCACCTATTTTAACCAGGCTCTTTCGAATTTCTTATGGCACGGGTATTTTTCCAGACAGCTGGAGAGCTGCACGTGGCCAGCCTATTCCCAAGAAAGGATCTAAATCTCTTCCATCCAACTATAGACCCATTGTACTACTCTCAATGCTTTGTAAAGTAATGGAGAAATCCATTAACTCGCAAATTCTTAGGTATTTAGAACAACATAAAATTTTACATGACAGGCAATACGGATTTCGTCACAAGAGATCTACAGCAGATCTTCTTTCCTTCGTTTCACTCAACTGGAACAAGTCTCTTGAGTTTCTAGGTGAGTCCCAGATCGTTGCTCTTGATATATCTAAAGCTTTCGACCAAGTCTGGCATGACGCACTTCTTAATAAACTTCCCTCCTACGGTCTTCCAACTAAACTCTGCTCTTGGCTCTCCAGTTATCTTTCTAATCGACTTATATCAGTCATTGTTGATGGCCACTCTTCAAGCTTTCACGAAATTAATGCTGGAGTGCCTCAGGGATCAGTTGCACCAACTTTGTTTCTTCTTCACATCAACGACCTTCTTTCTTCCACAACCAATCCCATTCATAGTTATGGTGACGATAGTACCATTCACTCCACTTTTCAGGTTCCCAAACCAATCTCTCAACCCAACTTGGAAAGCAAACGCAGGGCGATGCAGATATCTCTTTCACAGGATCTCAATTTGATATTGGATTGGGGCGCCAAAAATCTCGTTCAATTTAATGCATCCAAAACACAATCGTGTTCCTTGTCGCGAAAAAAATCATCAAACACTCACCCTTTGCTTATGAGTGGCCAGGCTTTGCAGAGCGGGGACACATTTAACCTTGTGGGCGTAACATTTGAGAATAACCTTAACTGGCATAAACACATTGTATCTATAGCCACCGCGGCTTCAAAAAGCTTGGATTTCTTTTCCGAGCCAAAAAGTATTTTTCTCCTTCCAATTTATACACTTTGTATGTGTCTTAAATTCGACCCTCTCTGGAATATTGTTCTCATGTCTGGGGAATGGCATCCTCTACAACCCTCGGCATTCTTGATGCCATTCAAAGAAGGGCTGTTTGCCTTATTAATGATCCTTTACTTACTCAAAGACTTCCTTCTGTTGCCCATCGTCGAGCTGTGGGAGATCTATCGCTCTTCTATAGATACTTTTACGGCTTCTGCTACGACGAATTATCCAGTATAGTCCCTCCTCTTGCAGCTCCCAACAGAGAAACTCGTGATGCCGCGCGTATGCATCCCTATACAGTTCAATTGGACAGGCCCCAAACTTTCCATTTCGTTCGTTCTTTTATCCCTAGAGTTTCTAGACTGTGGAACCTACTGCCAGCGGAGGTCTTTCCTTCCCTCCAAATCTTCAAGTTTTTAAGTCACGTGTTAACAAACTTCCTCTTACCCTGCTTAAGACACCCACGGTACGTTAGTTTTTAGGCTTTCAGCCTTCGTGGATTGTCCAAAGATAAAAAAATAAAATAATAATAAATTTGAATGACTACGAAAATGAAAAGAAATTTATACAGTTTTAGTATTATTTCTACAAAAAGTAAGTACATACAATTTTCTAAAATTAAATCATAAGTGCATAGTTATAAAAAGGATAACTGTCTCTTAAAAAAAGGGAGGGTATGGTTTTTTGTTAAAATATAATGGCTGTGGTGCAAAAATTAAAATTATTAAGTTTAAATTAAAAAAACTTATATAAAATGGTAATTTAAGAAATTTTTTACGGTCGTAGAAAAATATAGTATGAAACACATGCATAAAGTGTTTTTTTTACTCATGGGATTGCCGCACTCGCCTAACGGCTCATACTGTCAAACTTCCCATTCGTAAAAAAATATTACTTTATGCACTTGTTACATAGATTACTATTGTGTTAATTTTTTATTACAAAATTTTATTTTCTTTTTTAAAAATTTATATTTCCTTTTAGAATAAAGATACCGATAAAAATTTAAAATAAAAATGTTAAGACTAGATTGGGCTTTAAAATCCAATTTATAGGTAAAAACTTGTAAAGTTAAATTATTTCACAGGGTGTTCGAAAATTTGGGTTAAAATACAACATTTAACTCTTCCCTGTAACACACCTAATCCTATAAAAATGTTTGCAATCCCTATATAAATAATAATCTTGATGAAAGAACCTATCACTGGCAAGAAGATAATTAAATTAAGTCAAAAAACCATAAAGGTTATTTAGGATTAAATTTTAACAAAATTTTCTTTGTCCGATTTTTTTTGTCCAGGAGTGTATTTTAATTTTCCAAAGCGCCATCAAGATAAATTTTAGGTTGTCCATATTTTTTACTAAAGCAACAAGTAAATGTTGCGCTCTTTAAGGATTGGTGTACAAAACTTTGATCGTACACAAAATTGAAGAGCAAAAAGTCACAAGGTGATGAAATTGCGCCCTTTACCTTTATCTTGCTCCTTTTCTTGTGTTGAATTGGGTTAAAATCACCAAGAAAAGAACTAAAAAAAGGTCTTCTTTAAATTTGCGTCATTTTCTATCTGGCGCTATGGACCTAATTAAAAATTGGGCACCAAACTATTATTTTTGTGTGACTGCAAAAAAATGTCAGTAAAAAGAAAAAACAATTAATCATCTGGTTAAACTTATTTAAATGTTTAGTTTTTGTCTTATTAGAAAAATTGTTAAAGCAAGAGACTAATCTGACAAAGGGCATTTTTGTCTAAAAAGCTTTTAATAAAATTAATAATAATTAATTATTTTAAATATCCTTAATTATTTTAAAACAAAAAAGCATTAAAAAATAAATTAATTACGTATAAACAAAATATAACTATAAACCAAAATAGTTTAAAAAACTTGGTAAAAGATTTCTTTTATAAAAGTATAAATAACAAAGACCTCATCAATAATATTTTAAATATTTTATGCTTTATTTGTTTTCTGGGAGATTAAATTTAAACAAAATAATATTTGGCTTTTCTCCAGAATAAAATTATAAAGTTTATTTAACATATTCAGAAAATTAAAATTAAAATTTTATTCAATATGTAGAACTATTCTGCTCTTACACAATATATATAAAAGTTATGAAAACTTTAAAAGAAATAAAATAATGAAATACCTAATATTAAGTTACTTACAATACAAAGGTTTCAATCTATAAACAAAGGTTCATTAGCACTTGGTTGAAATAATATTAATCTAATAAAATTAAATCATAAGAAGACGCCAGACGGAAACTGGGCCACTGGTTGCGTCTCAAAAATGTGGTAAATAGTTTACCAAAAATGTGGTAAACAGTTTACCTAAAAAAAATTACTAATAAGCTTGTTAGAAAACTGAAGAAAAGCCAAGTAATATTTTGTTTAAATTTTAGTATTTTAAATATCTTGAAAGCACTAGGCTGTCATATTTTTTTTAATATGTTTATTTCGACGGTTTCCTTCAAAGTCGAGGAGCAGTCAGTGATAAGCATTGTGCATACTTTTTTAAAGACACATTTTAATGCTAGAAAAATGTTCCAACACAAATGCAGTTCAAACATACGGAATGAATACCGTTAAATATTTTAAAACTTTTTTCTTCTACTATCTGCACCAAGTATCAATACTATTTTTTTTTTTTGAACTTGTTTTACAATAAAACCTAATAGGCTTTACATTTCATATTTTAGTTTTAATATTTAATAGATTTAAAATATGATAAATAAAGGTATGTAATAGGAAAACATAAAAATTTGTCGAACAGTGTTTAGTGATGCATAATACATGTTAATGGTATTTTTGGTGCAAAATAATAGAACAATTAGAAATTATTAATACAGGTCATCCAACATTAGTAGGGAATATATTGGGATATTGAAAACTAAAAGAGATAAAAAAAAGGTTAAATGGGGAAAGTTGTGAGCCTGGGCCATTTAATGGTAAGTTTTAATTCTGTTTTGATGACGGCTGAAGCTTGTTTGGTATTTGAGATATTTTGAAAATGTGCATTTTAGAAAAAGAGCTGTAGTTTTTTATTTCAAATAATTTTTAAATTTTTTAAAAACATTATTTGGGCAACTTTTAAGAAGCAATGCATTCCTATATTTAGATTTTAATTTCGGCGTTTCGGTTTTGAGATACCATCATTAACTTTCGTTTTTCTTGTGGCGACTATTTTGTTTTTTTACATTTTTAAAGAAGGTTTTTTTCCTTTAACATGATTTATAACACTTTATAGGTATTTTTTATTTTTATGTCAAAAATGGTTAAAAAAAATTTTTGTCCGAGTTGACCATGACTTTAAAAGCCATTAGTTCTAGAAAAAATTGCCATTTATTTTCCAATAAGGACCTACGTTAGTAAAGGTAATGCAAGTTTATTTTTAACTTTTATAACTTAGGTACCCAAACAAAGATGGATATTTACCTCGTGTGCATCGGCACATTAAAATATTTGTTAATTATATCAAGCTGTAAACTCAGAAATGTGTATGTGCTCAACAACTTTTTTGTTTATTTTATTACCTAAAACATACCATACAAAAACCAAATTCATTGTGTTTTTCAATTGGCACAAACACAGTTGAAAAACCCAATTTAACTTATGTAATAATCTGTGAAAAAACAGTGTTCTCTACACTTATTAGCAAACTAATATTTTAAATTATAGCATGTTTTTGCTATTTTTTATTTAAAAATAAAACAATATTTTTAAAATATTTAACTGTTTGATGGTAGCTTGTGTATAATAAAAATAATTTTGCAATCTGCCAAATCTTTTTAAATGTTTGTTTGTATTACAATTCATATTATTTTTTTTTACTAATATTTTGTTTGGCTTTGTGTAAACTCCCATATGCAATTAAATTGGTACCTATTAAGAATAGGTGGAGAGAACATTGTGTGTTTTGAGATATAAGTAAAACTTACTTTTATATTTGTGTTCGTTACACTTTGAAGACTATAAATAGGGTTTTTGTATGTTATGAATAACAAAATTTTATTTTTATTTTATTTTTTGAGCACATAAACCTATTTGTGGTAGATAGGTTGATATTGATATTAAATATTTGCCGATGCACACAAGGTAAATATTAATCTTTGTTTGGGTACATAAGTTGATCAAAGGTAATAAATAAATTTGCATTACCTTTTCCAACATAGGTTCTTATTGGAAATTAAATGGCAATTGTTTCTAGAGCTAATGGCTTTCACAGTCATAGCCCACTCGGAGAAAAATTATTTTTAACGATTATTGACATAAAAATCAAAAATGCCTATAAAGTGTTATACATTATTTTAAAGGGAAAAAACGTTCATTAAAAATGCGCAAAAACACAAAATGCCCGCTATAGAAAAACGAAAGTTGATATTAGTATCTCAAAACTGAAATGTCGAAATTAAAATCTAAATACAGAAATGCATTGTTCTTAAAAAGTGGCCCCAATAATGGTTTTACAGATTTTAAAAATTATTTGAAATAAAAAAACTGCATCACTTTTTATAAAATTCACATTTTCAGTTTTTTCAAAATAACTCAAAAACCAAACAAGCAACAGCCGTCATCAAAACGGCAGTAGATTCACCATTAAATGGCCCACAACTTTTTTATTTAACCATTCTTCTATTTTTTATAGTTTTCAATATCCCAATACATTCCCTACCAATTTTGGAGAGACTGTATTAAACATCGCACCATATTATTTTTTTATTATTAATTTTACAAAAAATAGGTCTAAAACCGAAAATTTAATTATCAGATAATAATTTTTGGCAGTAATATACGAGGCATGTCAAAAAATATTAAATTTGTTTAAGTGAAAGTTAATGTTGTATACTCCGTAATATCAAAAAATTTAAAGAAAAGATGTTTATAATTAAAAATGTCATTTAAATATGCAAACTTGTGTATATGTAAAATAGGAATTATTTTTATTCTATTTGTTATTTAATAACGGTAATAAGTTATTTTTTACAATAATCCATACTTATGTGTAAAGTAAAGGAAAGCTTAAAAAATGTAAAAACAGCAAAAAATTACAGAAATGCTCGTTATTGCAGAATACAAAAATTCTCCAAAATAAACCAGATTGCGTATTTAAAAAGTATTTTTGATACTAAACAACTTTTTTAATAAACATTTTTAATTTTATTAAACATAAAGGTACTTTTCTCTTAAACAAAATTTATATTTTTACATATCGCGTATACCGCTGCAAAAAATTATTATTTAATTTTTGCTTTCTAGGTTCTAGACAATGCAGAACTTTTTATAAGAACATTTTTTTTCGTAAAGTTCATAATAAAAAAGTTTTTCATATGGAGCGAACTTAAGTAAACACGCTGTACAACAATATTTAAAGAACTACTTTAGCTTGCTGGTCTAAAAATGAAACTAAGGAAAATGCGACAAAGAGGCAGTATAACTTTTTAAAATTTTATTTGTTGTAATCAAATCCTGTATTAATTGGTAGCCCATTTCTTACATATTAATAACCTTAAAACATAAAATTATTTACCATTAATTTTTATTTTTAAAAAGTTTAATAAGGAACGTATCCGGCAAGTCAATAATATTACAAGGAGCTAATAAAAACAACTCATAAGCATAAACAAGAGAAAATGACCTTTGTTGGTTTTTGCACTTAATATTCATTGGAATTATCCTCTTGAATTATTTATTGTTTTCATTGTCACACCTACAGAAATGTATACGTATTTTTTTATATTTTAATTTTAGCTGTTTAACACCTAATAGTCATTATCTTAATCAGAGACCAAAATTAAACTAAAATTTCTTTCTGAAAAATCTTCAGTGTGTCCACGGATCGACTTAATTATACCTGTAACTTTTTAATTTTTGATATTTCAAAAAAGTTATCCCCTATAAAAACTTTTGCTTCATCAAACCAAAGATTTTTTACTATAGTCAGCATATATTTTTTTATTGCTTTGAAGTTCTCCATCACCAGCTCTTTTATTATTATTGTTGACTTTTTGAACACCCAAATATCATTATTAGTAATAAAAACCTTTTTTTCTTTTGTTGCAGGTCCGAGATAATTCTGACTTCATTACAATCTTTCCAACTCAAACTGATATTGATTACACATTGGATTTAAAGTCATCAAGATCGAAGATTTCTATACTTACAAATAAATCACACTTTGTACAGGGTGTTATGACAGTTCGATGCGAGGCATCGATTTACAATCTCTGGAATGGAACAGCCGAAAACTTTATAAGAGATGATTCTCCGAAGCTAGCTCAAGTTTTGGGATCAACTTTGTCGCAAAGTCAAATGGATCCCATCTTTGGTAAGAAAAACAAAAATACTAAAATAATTTTTATATATTCCTAAAATATATTTTACAGTGGCCATTTAAAAATTAACAATATGTTGTAAATTACTTTATATTTGAACTCGTTGCCAATTTTTCCCAATAATTTAATTAAAGTACTGTAATGGGCACTTTATTGTATAAAAATTGCACAGTTTGTAAATATAACAACCTAAAACAAATGTAAGCAAAACGCCATTATGTTTTTAAAACATGTTAAGATAAATCCATAAAAAAGTTAATTAATTTTTTTGTCGCAGAAAATATTAACTTTTTTGTCATAAAATATCAATATCTGCAAAAACTTTTTAGAACTAAGTTACATTTTCGTAACGTAATTTTAATTAGACAAAACTAAAGTTATTTAATTGTGCAAGTAGAAAAATAAAAAAACAAAAAGTGTAAAAACGTACCTCAAATTAAAAAGCTTTAAACATACATACATACATATTACAATATTTTACTTTCTAATTTTTACAACAACATTTATTATAAGTGTAATTTTTCTATTGCATAAAACACTTCTTACCCTTTAGTTTATAAATAACATATACAGGGTGTTTTAACACAAATGCAAAAGAAAATTACATTAGATAATTTCTTTCCTTAAATAAAAGGCAGTTTGTTGTATAAACATGCGGTCCAAAATAAACTAATTGAAAAATATTGTAGTTTAAACATGGCAAAAAAGAAGGATTAATCCTAAACACCTTTTTAGAACTTCTAAAGAGGATTGAAAGAGACTAACCCTAGAATAGAAAAATTTGTCTGAATATATATTTTTTTTATTTTATGAAACTTTCTTGTCGTTTTTTCAATAAATTTATTGATTTTAAATATCATAATGAAAATGTAAATTGTAACGTGGTGGAAAAAGAAATTAAATAGTCTATTTGTCTGCTGTCTTCTATTTAAAAGTTTTTTTTGCAATACCTATATAGTTTAAATAAAATATTTTTTTGTTATTCCCTGTAAAAATAAAAATATATTTTTGACATTTTGCCATATTTGTACCGCGATAACTCCCCAGGGTTGACTTTCGACCCAACATTTTAACAACAAACTACCCTTTATTTTAAACTGGGAATAAGTTCCTTAAGTTTTTTGCAAATATTTTAAAATATCCTGTAAACAAAGTAATTAAAACAAGAACAAAACTATATCTTTAACCATAAATATGTCTTTCTACCACACCCCTAAGTAAACTTTATAGAACACTTTTAGTATGTGTCAACGCCAAAAAGATTGTAGAAACACTTTTGGTCCTTAGCTACTTTATTTTTAAATAAAAATAGCAGATAAATTTATGTTTTAAAATATTTTTGAAACATGCCTTTTTATGACGTTGTTTTTAATAATTTTTAAACATATTTTAATAAACAAAAATTAAAAATTAAAAGCTCCTAACCACTTGTTAAACCATATTAAACAATTTTTACATTTTATCTACTATATTTTTTTTTCGTTTTAAAAATTATCGACCATGGTATTAGAAACGGTTGTTGTTGCGAACTTTTTTCTGTTAATTTTTAAACAATTATTTTTTATTTATTTATTTTTTAATTCAATATATTTTATATTTTTTATATTTTATAGAGTACGGATTTTATTTGAAAGAAGTTATTGTTTCAGAGCATGGAAACAGCGGCTCATGGACAACAAGTATTTCCAGCATTAACTTTTTCTTTTGTTTGCTTTCCTCTATTTCTAAAGTCCTGTTCCGATGACTTAAGTTTGGTGAAGTAAATATTAGTGATTAAAGAAGAAATGGACAATGAAAAACTAAAGAATTTAAAGTTTGTTAAATATTTGTTTTGTTTTCTACAACCCAATCAAAAGTAGCACATGTTTTCTCAAAAAACTTTGTATGCAGCAAGTGAAATAATAAGTTTTACCAGCGACTAAATGGAGTGAATGTATCGTTATGTATATATATTTTTTAACCCATAATGTTGGTGTACCTAAAGTCACAATACAAAACTATTTCTTACTACCAATGGAAATCATATGTTTTTTCCTATTGGACGAAAATCTACATAATTTCAACAGATTTTCGTACCTCAAAAATGCATTATTGGTGCAGGTTGCAGGCGTTGCTGGACAATGTACTTTTCCTGCCATGGCCGGAAATATTTTTTTGCAGCTTAATATTTCCTATGCTTTAAACAGTAGGTAAATGATAACATTCGCTAAAGTCAATCAATAATACATAAAAATTTAATGTAACAGTAACTAAAAAACAATAATATTTTATGTAACTTAAAAAAAAAGAATAATTTTTTGTCAAAAAATTAAGAAAAAAAAATAAAAAATACCGTTACTTGTAGAAAAAGCATATTTTCGGACTCTTGGTGCTTGCTTCTGTAAAAAGGATATATTTTGCTTTTCCGACATGTTACATAATATATTCATAAATGATTTAAAACCGTAATTATATCGAGAAAAAAATGTATTTTAATAACTACAAGTGCTGGATTTTTTTAAATTATAATTTTGCAATGTAATTTTTTCTTCCTTAAAAAATATACCATTGCGCGTTATTTTAAAAACAAAAGTATGTTTTTATGTCTAAGAAATTGACTGCATGGCAATTAAGATTTTATTATTATTTTATCATAAAAATTGGCTATATACAAAGTTACAGAAAACAAAACAATATAATACCTTTGTTAATATTTTAAATAGTCTTTAGCTTTTTGGCCGTTTTTTGAGCCTTGTATGTAGCAAATATTCATTGTCAAATAATACTTTAAATTGCCATACAGCATTTTTTAGAGATTAATAATTTTATTAATATATTAATTTAAAATAAACTTAGCCCTTATTTAATTTTTAAAAGGAATAAGAATAACTTTAAAGATGGTAGAAAAATATACATGGTGCTTTATTTAAAATAATGAATTTGGCTTTTATAGAAAAACCGGCCATTTTGTTTTTGTGTTAACATCCCGATCAAATGGCAAAAATATGATGAAAAACTTTTAAAAATCCAGGGCTTACTGCGAAAACCTAATTTGTTTTAAAGTTATTCGCAAATTAAATGGGTTAATTATACAGGGTGTTACAAATGTCATAAAAATAAAAAAATATATAAAATAAGCTCATATAAACATGGTTCCGAAAATGCATTTTTTCCCAGATAAATATCTTCAGTATCTCTTATTCGATTTTAATATAATTTTACAATTTTATTTATAAATTTAAAACGATTATTTAAATTACATTAAAATCAATTTACCCCATTCAGTGGCGTCTTGAGGCGTATTGCCAACAAAAGGATGTACGCCACTGACCTTTGTAAAAGTTTTAGTTGAATAAATTCGTTAATTTAAATTTTAATGGCATTTAATTGTTATTTTTATTTTATATTTACCCATAATGTAATATATATTTTTTAACAAAAATTTTTCCTGTTTTTGTGTAGTCCACGAGTATGCAATAACATAGATTCAATTTTTTTTTCAAAAACTAAACAAGATAGGGAAAAAAGCTATATTTTTACCATTTTAATCCAAGTAATATACAAAAATTTGCACCAAGCTCAGTGGCATACATTTCTAGGTCACAAATATTGGTTTTAGTACCGCCTATAACCCCATGACTATACAGGGTGTCCTATTATACATAAAATAACTTCGTCATTGTACAGATACAGATACAAAAATAAAACATGTTTTTTAAAATACACTTTTTTATTGACAGTACTACTTAATATAGAAGGTATCTCAAAAACATAATTTTTATTATCAAATTGGTTTTTTAAATAGAACAATCGTTATATTTAAACAAATCTTGACTCTGCATTTAATTCTACATCAAAAATGTAAAACGTACTGTATGTCAATTATTACTGGATTTTGGGATATAAGCAATGTGTTAATATACCCATTAACGATTAAAAAAGAAGTAAGATTTTTTTTTATTTCTTATTATTTTTAAATAATTCTGACACTATCAGAGTGACAAATATTATATTTACATGTAATTAAAAATCTTTTATTTTTAGAACGGCATGTCAGCAATTTAATTTATTTTACAAACATATTTACTTACTTATCCTAAAACTAAATGTCCATTACTAACGTATTGCTGTTTTTTGTAAATTAAGTACATATGAGTCTAAAAGAAACTAAATTGTTGACATAGCTATAAGTAGTTCTTACAATAAAAGAAAATAATTTACATATTATTAAATTATTTGTGGTTTTGACACTGACAGAATTATTTAAAAATAATAACAACAAAAATAATTTTTTTTTGTCACTTTTATACCGTTGGTAAGTATATAAGCATATTGCTGATATCTTAACAACCAGCAATAATTGACGTATAGTGTGTTTTACACTTCTAATGTAGAATTTAATATAATCCAAATTTGTTACAGTATAAAGGATGTTTTATTTTAAAAAGCCTACTTAACAATTAAAATTGTGTTTTAAAGACACCTTGTATATTAACTAGTACTGTCAATTAAAAGATTAGGTATATCCAAATAAACAATTCTTAATTTAAGTTTACTATTATATCTTGTAGGAGGGCAAAGTTATTTTGTGTATGAATTAAGTTGGGACACAAAATAGAGCCTCTTTCAAGGCTTTAAATAACACTGCAAAATTAGGTAAAAAGTATTTAAAATATTAAGAAACGATTTTTTTATGTTTTTAATGGCAGGATTTTTAATTTTTCTAACAATATATCAGTAACACCCTGTATAGTCGAACACCCTGAATTAAAATTTTTAAAATTTTACTACATCTATTTGTTTACCAAAGGTCAAAACTTTTAATGACTTCAGTGTATAAAATGATTTTGATATATGAAATATAGTAAACTCTATTTAGTCGTTGTTTTATTCAATACTTTTAATTTTAAAAAAATGTGAACTGCTTTAAAATAAATTATATTTAATTATAATAAAATATATCCATTCCTAAATAAATTAAAATTTACAATAACTGAAGTTGTAACATTTTGTAAAATTCAGGCAATAAATATTTATTAATAATAGAAAAAAATAATACGTTACTAATTATAATGTTAAATGTGTTATTTAAAAATTGTAATATATTAGGTGTTAGGACTTAAAATGTGATAGATGTATATATGTATATTACTTTGAATGCCTAATTAAAATTAGAACTAGATGTTTAAATTTATTTTATTATTTCTTATAATATTTTTACTACAAAATATTTCCCTATACTCAATAAATTCTCTTACACACAATTCCAAATATATATGTTTTTTTTTTAATGAAAACAATTCCTTTTTAAACATTTTTTAAAAAATATTAATTATCTTTTAAATAAAATATACAATATTTTAGTTTGACCTTGTATTTAAAATTTATTAAAGAAAGAAACTGTTATGATGATAGCAATTCTTTATTTGCCAAGCTGATAAATTTAGCATTCGATTATTAAGATCAAATAAAAAAAATGTGATTTTAGTCTCTACTACTGACAAAATCGGTTTTTAAATATGGTTTGCCTAAAAAGAATTTATTTTGCAATTCGTTTTATAGTATAAAAATGTTTACGTAATATAACATAAATAAAGTAACATTTTTAAAAATCTTTAAATATGAATGTAAGCAATTTTAGATTATTAATTGGCAGCAACCCTATAGAATCAAGAACAAGAGTTATTTAATTGTTTTCATATCTATAAATACTTTTTAGTTTCAGGGTAAAGTTAAAGTATTAATATTTGATTGTTTATATTAAAATATCAATAATTTTTCAATTTTAAATGGTACACTCGGATTTGTTGTCTTAATTTTTGAAAGTAATATTAATAAATAAATAACGCCTGTTTCTCTGAAATAATAAAATCAATATTTTAAAATAATAAAAAACTACGTGTCAAATAGATATATAAAAAAAAACATACAAGTTGTAATATTTTTTATTGTCCAAATTATTTAATAAAAAAGTATTTGTCACTACTTTATTTAGGAGAATAGGTTTTTATGCAATTAGTGGCATTCTAGTTAATATTTTATACAAATTATACTTTTAAAAAATTCGTGTAATGCATTATAGTACTTAAAACATATGGATTGAATAAAATTGAAAATTATGTATTATTTGTCTTTTTTAATTTTGAAAAAACACTAAAAATAAAAAAAACATGTCAATCTGGTAATGAATGCATGTCTGGTGAATATAATATAACTGGGGCAATAACCTACGTTTATTAACCATATAAAAAGTTAAAAAAATAAAACACGTAGGAAAAGGAAGTCCACTTACAAACTTCTTAAGGCAGCTATAAATCAAAGGAAATTTTTGTTGTTTTTAATATGTTTTTATATAACATAATTTTACAAAAAAAAAACGTTTAAAATATAACGCCTGTTTAGAAAATCGGTAATGTACAGAGTAGGATATTTTTCCAATTTTATATACGCAATTTTAAAAAAAGTGAAATTTTTGTTTTGACCGTTTAATTTTATTTTCCAAAAATAAAAAATCAACTTTATGTAAATCGATAGCTTGTACCGTTTTTTATAAAATTGCATTTTAAATACAATTATATTAGCATTTCCTATAAAAATAATAATTATTTATTTTAAGAAACTATTTAAATATGGTGAAATTATTAAAAAAGGTGTTAATAAGCCTCCTAAATTTTATAATATACACCAATGCTGTTTTTTCTAGTTTTACTTTTTATTGATGGTTTACTGTTACTTTTATCATATATAAAATGTTTGGTTGTGTATTTTTTCTTACGATACTATTTTATTGGGATTAAAACAAGATAATAATTTAAATGGAGTATTCTTTTTTGCAGCAGCAGCAAGATAAAGAAATTAAACGGTCAAAGAAAAATATTAAATTTAGTACCTCTGTCAAAAATGCATAAATAATAATAATAAAAAGTCTTACCCTGTATAATTATAAATTACTAAACAGTCGTTAATCTATATAATACTTAACAAACTGCATCGCCAGAGTGGATAATTTCAACGGATGCAAAATCTTGCTTTGCAAGATAGAAGCATCAGTAAAGGTTATTTAGTTGCCCAAATGTTATTTATTTTGTGGCAACAGTTTATAAGGTATATTTAATTTTTGTTTTCAACTTTAAGGTGAATAACTCCCCGCAAAGCTATAAATCTTTTTTATGACGTACTAATAATATTTTGGGTCACTTAGTTACCCCTTTTATTTACGACCTTACGCTTTTAAACACTTTATACAGGATGGGCAATAACTGTTTGAGCAGTTTCAATATTGAGTAGAACAAACATTACTATATTATTTTAAACTACAAATAATAAAAAAAATTGACCTAAATACTATATCTTTAAAGTGAGTCGTTTGCGTTGCTGACATTCTTAAACTGGAGTTGCAAATTTTTAAAAAGTTGCTCGTGGAATGGCATTTATTTATTATAATTTTTTTTTGTTTAAGTTGGTCCAACGTGGTTGAATTATTTTTATATACCTTTGATTTAAGTTAACCCCACAGAAAATAATTATTTGGAGTAAGATCTAGGCTCCAAAGGGGCCACTAAATATCACCCCTTCGTGAGATGAGTCTTACCCCTAATTCCACTTGCTGATATTGTAGTCCACACAAAAAGCTTAGGAGAATAAAGAGGACGTTGATGCTTCTGTTGGGGATTGTTAACTGAAGTTTTAAAAATATGCAACTTCGGATTAAAACTGTCAGCAACGTGAGGAACGTCACTTGAAAAATATAATTTTTAGGTCATAATTTTTTTAAATATTTGTAGTTTAATATAATATCATTAAAATATGTGTAAGTTTTGTAATGTTTGTTTTATTTGATATTAAAACTGCTCATACAGTTATGGCCCACCCTGTATATCTAAAACTGTATAAAGTTCTACACATTACCTTAAACCTTGTCTTAGACGTAAATCATAATTTTAAATAAATTAATTGGAAAAAAATATCTGTTTGAAAATTAAAATATTTTTTTAAGATTAATTCAATTTTTAAGGTGAGCTGGCGGTCTATAATGTTAATTTTACGAATCAAAAAGAAGATTTTACTTACTGGGTATATTTTTCAAATCCTATTAAAAAGCAAACTTTATTTTAAAAACACCAACATTTATCATGAGGTTCGTGTGATTATTTTACTTGGTATCATGGGCATAGTTACTGTCTAAAATTAAAAAAATCCTTTGAATATCTATATATATTTTCTAAATTATAAAAAACCTACAAGTATAAATAGAGGTTGTCATGTTCTTATAAATTGTGCATTTTTAATATGCAGAACATAGCAGAAAATGTATGTCATATTGCTATATATTGTAATTAATTTCATTAAAAGTATATCGCAAAGGAAAAAATTGGGAAAATAAAAAGGTATTATTTTTTTATTGAAATATAAAAATTATTTGTTTTATATATTATGCTAGCACTGCCAATATAAGAATTTTATGTTCATGTGTGTGTCCATTGTTACATTTTTTTATTTCAAAATTTGTATTATAAATTTAAATTTTTTTTTTGTAAAATTAATAAAAGCAAATTTATTTATTTTTTTATTAAATAAAAAATTAACTTTGGTAATTAGTTAAAAGTTAAAAAACATTTATTGTATAACGTACCTGTCTTGTTTTAATTTACTCTTAAATCATATATAGTGCCCGCCAAAGACTTGGATTTAGGTTGTGCTTAAATTTTTCTTTACGATAGTTTTCAATAGTTTTTAAATAATAAAAAAAACTTGTGCCAATCTCAGCTTCTAATTTTAAAAAAAATAGATTTGTTGCTAACGTGATTGGTTATTTAATGTTAAAAGTATCAATATTTGGTTTTTTTGATATTTGATGATTTTGACATATAAAAATCTTTTTGTACAGCGGTTAATCTTTAACGAAAATTATCATTTATCGATATGATTCGTTTATTAATAAAAAACTTAAAAAAGTCAAAAATATTAAAAAAAATGTATATGTTAATTTTACTGCGGGTCGGGTTAATTTCAGGAGCTGCAACTTGCCACGAATTTTTCAGATATATTATAAACCTATTTAGAACAGTCGTAAAAAGAAGTTACAGTAGCCGACAAATATATTTTTTAATTTTGAATGTAAAAGAAAATACAAAAATTAAAATTGGTTTGCCCCTTTTTAGTTAATAAACCCATTTAAATGAAAAAATTGAGATCTGCTATTTAAAGTAAAAAAGATTTTAAAAAAATGTCTTAATTAGTTCTTTTAAAATTATCATCTCAAGTTTTGCACAATACCATAAATAATGTTTTTAGATAACATATGTTAACTTACCTAAGTTTTTTATATTTTATTTTAATTTTTAATAATTATTTTCCCAACGGTAGCCTATGAGTCGGTGTTGTTATTGATTTTTAGGTTTAAAGTTAAGCAGAGGTAATTAAGAAAAACAGGTTTTTAATTAATTTAAGTTTTTTTTCCTATGTTTTTAACTTTTTGTCGATCACTGTATCAAATAAATCTTTTGGATTTTACAAAGAATAAAAATAACGATAATAATTAACTCTTCGCCTAATTTTTTTTTATAAACATTTTAACGTTTTCCTACCAAACAGCATTACATTAAGTATATTTATTAATATTAAATAATGTTAAAATTTTTACTTAAAATCAAAAACAAGAAATTTAAATACAAGAAAAAAAAGTAAACAATCTTTTCTACCTGCATCTTAAATATTTCCTTGTAAAGGCAGCCTATGGAAACTCCCTTAAAAGTTGATAAAATTAAATGACGAGGTCATCCAGGCCATAGTTTAAAGGATTTACAGGGTTAAGTAACGTCGTCGCCCGATAAACACGTAAAGCAGTAACGTGAAAGGACCCTTACGCCATTAGCTTAAAATTATAGGCAGCAAATGCTTATCAGATAATATACGAGAAACGTTGCGGTAGGGTCATTGCTTACTCCTTTGAGATTTTCTCTATACATAATTTATACGCTGAATATTTAATGGACCGACACGGCGTACTTGTTTAATAACTTTTAAAGGTAAATATTCGTTTTATGACTTGAAAATAAAAAGGAATTTTGTTAAACTCTTCTGTTAAGTGACTTATAGACATCGTGATAACGTAAAAAGAAAGTTTAAACCATAAAACTAATGAATAGGTAAGTAATAAGACAATATACAGAAAGTCCAGAAACTTTACCTCTATCGTTCGTGCTAACCAAATTTAAAGAGAGACTTACGCAATAACCTCGAAAAGAATTAATTTAAATAGGCCTATTTATTTCAAAGCTTTTAACTTTTGGATTTGTTTCATTGCGCCTACATTTTTTTAACTTTTTACAAATCATAAAGGCTAAAAGCCTAATTACTAACGTACCGTGGGTGTCTTAAGCGAGGTAAGAGGAAGATTGTTGACACGACTAAATACTTGAATATTTGGGGGAAGGAAAGAACTCGTCAGGCAGCAAATTCCACATTCTAAAAACTTTAGGGATAAAAACAAACAAAATGGGAAGTTCAGGGCCTATAAATAAAACAATAAGATGTAAGTCATAACGTGTCAGAACAAGGAAATTTATTTTATAAAAAATCTTTATCGGCTGTCACCTATTAAGAGATTTGTTATATTTTTCTTGTTTGACATTACTTGGTAGTCTTAACACAATAGTCTATTTGTTTTTAAGATTTAAAAAATACCTTTTATATATTGACTTTTTCTCGATGATTTTAAATTATAAAATATATTAAATATTGTTAATATTTTTAACAAATATTTTAGAATTACTTGTTGGCAATATGATGCCGAGATATTTTTGTGCTTATTAAAGTAAGGGTAAAGGTCCTTCTATAAATGAAAAGCGTATCCTAAATTTCAGAAACAATAATTAGTATAGGTGGTATTATAAAAATACTATATATATATAATATATATATATATATATATATATATATATATATATATATATATATATATATATAACTTTAACACATCTTTTTACTGTTTGTTCAGTAAATTGGGATTATTGAAGGTAAGACGATTTTTTTGTTTTATGTATGCATTTTTGACTTAGAATATTTTGCTTTTACCGTAAATTCCTTATTTTATCTCCTTAAAAGTAATATTTTATTTATCTTACTATTCTCATATAATCACATATTACATACAGATATTATAGCATTTTATATTCAATAAAACAATTTTTTTGACTAATAATATATTGTAAAATTATTAAAAACAGTGCTTATTATAAGCCTCTTAAATTTTATGATACACATTATGCAGTTTTCACTTTTTAATTTGTTTTAATGATTTTCTCTTTATTAAATTTATACGCTAAATATTTAATGAAGTGACACAGCGTACTTGTGTAGTAGTTCTTTTAATTAAATATTTGTTTACATAAAAATAATTTTAAGGAATTTCTTTAAACTCTTCTAAAAAGAAAATTTTTATTTAGGTATATGCAAGACCTAGTGGTAATGTTAAAAAAGTTTAACTTTTTTATTGTTTTATTATACCAAAAATTCGTTTTGCTTTTATTAAAAATATGTACCAATTTTGTTTAATAAAATCCCTTTTATTTTTTGTAGTTTTAAACTATTAAAAAAGTAAGAGAAATTTGACAAAACAATATACATTAAGGTACTTTTCTTTCACAACTAGTTTTGTTTTTTGTTTCATTCCAATATTTTTTTAAAGATACTTTTTAAGTTTAAGCTCTTAATATTTATATTAAGTACTCGAATGTACTCAGATTGTAAATTTCATTTAAAATACATAAAAAACTGTTTTTATTTTTAAATTTCCATGGCTTAGCGGCATTTTAAGGTATTATTTTGTCTAAAGTAGGATTTTTTGGGATAAAATGCTTTACAAAAGTGTCCATTGTGCCAAAGTCGTGCCTCATACATGTAGAACGGGATGATAAACCTAATTTTATTGTAAAAATACGTACATTTACAACACATGACAAGAGCTACATAACAAACGAAAAGATTTTTTATTTTCTACGAAAAAGAATAATTTTTTCTGATATATGTACTAGCCAATAAATTTTATAGGAAGCAATGAATTACCACACAATTTTAAATGCCCATATGTGACCTAAAAATTGTGACTAAAGTATTATTTTTGAAAGCAAAAGGTTTTCAAAAGTATATATAAACGCCAGCCGTCGGTAATAAATGGGGGTAATAAGCGTGGTTGATGGACGTGAGTACTAATCCATATTACCCGTTTAAAATCACAATTATAATATATACATTTTTTAAGAGTCGTATTCGCACCTATTAGATATTTTTATTCATATATGTTATATGTGACCAAAAAATGGTGGCCTTGGCTGAAGAGTCATATTTAGAAAACGTGGTTGTGTATAGATTATCGTGTATATGCACATTTAAAATGTGTGGTATATGGGTAATAAGTGTGGGTAATGGCGAAGGGTAATGAACGATATTGCCTGTCTTAAATCACATAACTATGAATAATTTTTAAAGAGTGGGAGAAAAAAGTTTTTTATAAATACCTGATATCCAGACTTAGCTATATTCTTCTTTATATTTTATTTTTTATGTACAAGGACAAAAAATAATTTAGTTATAGTAAGATCAATTAAAACATTATAAGCCTACTTACTAGCGAATCACTTTATTTGCAAAAAGTAATTAATTAAGCAGAAATAGTTTGTAAAATGTAAATTCTGCTTCAGTAGCCGCATAATACGCTTGAACTGTTTGGAAATTACGTTTTCAATAGACTGAAAAAGCAATGACCAGTTATAAAATGTTTTATTCAAATTTAAAAAAACAATCATTAACTTACTATATAACTGTAAAAATTATCGTACAAAAAAGATTTTTAAAACGTTATTACTGTGTGTTCAATGTTGTAATTTAATTTATCAAAACAAATAGAAAGTCAGGTCAAGTCAGCTAGGTAATTACAGTTTATTTTTTATGCAGGGTGTTTCCTTAACTTTTTTATTTTGTTTAAATTGTGGGCGTATTTATTATTTTTTATTTAGGTTGATAAAAGAGAAAGAAAAGCACAAGACTGGAACACGTCTTGCAAAGTAAATATACGTAAAGATAATACTTTTAGAATTTCGAACTTTTAAGGTACGCGCATATACATGTACGAATCGGACAAAATAGTTTTCGTGAAATTAATTAAACACACGCACATGCAAGTTATGGAAAAACCATAGGTAAATATTAAAAATTATCGCCTTTTCACCGATAGTATAAAACTACGGGGTTAAAACCCATTGGTAAGAATCGGCTTAAATTCTTGCCAAATAACTTAATTTCTGACCTGTAGCCCACATATCAAACGGTATTGGCCGGATTTTAAATAAAGTTGTTATATTCTCGCGGGATATTTTAAATCCGGTGCAAATCGCCCGCATAGGTGCACCGCTTAATTTTATTTTATAAAAACCATTTTGCCGATCGGTACCGTCCGTCCGATGCCGATGTATGTGCGCGTACCTTTATTGTCTTTTTTTTAAATTATGGACACAACGTTTCGGCCATATCATTAGGTTTTAAAAATAATTTAAATATCCCGCTCTACTTAGTTCAGTTCGATGGATTTCTCTGGCCCAATTTCTCATAACTTTTTCAATCATTATCCGATAAATTTGTACTGGTGCGAAAAATATTCTGCCTGAGGTCACGAATCGTTTGTGGCGTATTCTCGTAGACTTCAGATTTAAGGTACTATCACAAAAAATACCCCAAGGGTGAGAGAACGCATGTCCTAGGCGACCAGTCCACATTACCATTTATCGAATTATCTAAATTCTGATGATAAATATTATTACTTTAATTTTAAATAATAATTTCTACACGTTCTAGAACTGTGTATCTCTCCATAATGACTTGTCAGACATTACTAAACACAACTATGACAGTGTGGTGACATAATTCTAAGCAATGTGGCTACAGCAACATTTTAAATTTCTGCCGCTCTTATTGGTAAATCATATATATTTAAATACTATTCTAATACAAGCCCAATGTGCTTGAAATAGGATTCAGAATACAGACAGTACACTACCCAACTTTACCACATTGTATGATTAACTTTGCCTCTATTGTTATGTGTTGGTTTGGATTTGTAATATGCTCTGCGCATAGATTAAATGTTTATAAAATCCGATTTTAATATTATCATACTAAAGACCACATTTCTATAGTTTACATAGGCTTTTTAATTTTCTGAAGTATTGTGGATCCATGTTTGATATAATAAATTTTAAATGAGAATAAATACAATCAAAAATAGTGTCTAAAAAGCTTTTGTTCGTTAGTGGGCTTTGTTAAAATTCATTTATAGTTTTAAAAGCAAACAATTTTTTCTAACCTAAATGTATGTAGGTAATTAACTTTTAAATTTTTTGTAAATATACCTTTCAATCCAAGTGAATTTTAAAAAAGTATTTATCGATTTAGTAATAAATATTTTTAGATTAGTGTTCATATCTTTATTATGAATTTTAAAGCATCTAAATATTCTTGACCTATTTAACCACACTGCTTTCGTAATATTTTTTTACAAATTGCTAAGACTAAATATTTTTAAAAAGACAAGACATAAGTATTTTTTTTTAATTTAAAATAAAGTTTAACTTAAAGATATTTAGTCGGTTAACAAATTATTATTATTAAAACAAGATAAATTTAATTACCAATATCATAAAAAAATACAGCAGTCAGTTTAATTACTGAAGTTGTACTATTTTGTTTCGCTGATGTACGTGCTGCCATCCAAACAAACAATTGAACATGGGTGTTCGACTTATTGCAAAAGATGTACCGTTACATAAAACACCCTGTATATTATATTACCATTTAAAAAATCTATCAAATAGCTTAAAGAAAAGTCAACAAAACAAAACACCATGTATATTGTATTCTAATTAAACAGATATTTTTAAAAGCCTCGTTAGGAGTATTAAGAAAATACCACGTTTGATGAGCAGGTTAATCAGCTAAAAAAATACCGCAACTTCACTAATAATTTAATCGACTTCGTATCTCCAAAAATAAGGAAGTTAGCAATAGAGCCGACATTAGTAAAATTACCCTGTATTTATTATTATTTTTTGCAATTTCTAATGAAATAAAATATTTAAGAGCCATTATCAAAAGATAATAAAACAAGATCTTAAGACAATTTTCCTTGATGCTTTTGCTTATCCAACCTATATTTGAAAAGTTATTCAGATTACAGAAAATATTGGTAGTTTTGACTTGCCAAGTCAGCGAATAAACACGTAGAGAAGCAGTAACAACGACTCTTGTAGCATACTACAAAACTTAGAGACATCTTTTCAGATAATATACTGGAAACAATATGGTTTAACAATTATTTTACCCTTGGAGGAGTATAAAGGCAGTGTTTTACCGAAACTTTGTTTAAAATATTTTAAACCTTAACACTGCAGCGTGATGTTGGGTCTGACAGGCCTATTACATTATATATACAGCGTGTCTTCAAAAAGTTCTTACCAAATAGGAACTTTTAATTATAAATTAATTTAACGAAAAGAAAAGCCTTTGTATAAAAAGTCCTGATATTTAAAAATACATTTCCACAAAAATATTTGTATGTTGGATATACAGAGTGACCTGAAAAAGATTTATTTCCAATTTATTTACAATCTTAACTTTTAAAAGGTTGATTTGTTATGTCATTTTATGAAGAAAAGTTTGTATAAACAAATAAACATATCGGTGTTAATATCACGAAGTGGAGTATCTCATTTCTTGCAATTTGACAAAGGTGCTTTTTAGGTATTTTTGGCCCGACTATTTTTCTTAGTAAAATAAAATAATTTAACTGTTAATAACTAATTTATATAACTTTAAAGGTATCATAATCTTACTTATGGAAATTTGTAATATTAAGGAGCAATTTTTTTAGGCAACTATACCGGCTCTGATCAATTTTTCTATTTTTTGAGATAGGCCACTTTGTGATATTGCCAACGATATGCTCGGAGTTGCTTTGTCTCTAAGATAAAGGGCTTTATTTTTTTAGGTCGATATTTTATAAATACCTTAAACACAAAGCCAGATACGAAAAAATGTATTACACTAAAAAGTTGTATTTTAGTTGTTTCGTAGAAAAAAAATATAAAAACTACATAAAGGGCCAGTCAAGTACATTTTTTTCCCAATAATATGGCTGTGGTACTCACTGGGACGCTACTGCACCCAATAAAGTCAATCTAGTTAAAGCTTTACAAGAGATTTATTACATCCAGTAAACGTACCAAATTTTAACCAAATCGGGGAAAGGGTATTTATAGGATTTATAAAATACCTATTTTTTTAAACTTTAACGCTCTGTATCTCACAAACAAAGCAACTCCGGACATATGGTAATAAAAACTTTCCTTAATAAAATAACATAATCAATCACTTATCAAAGTTTTGTACCGTAGGCGTAGTTAAGAAATACTTCGTAAAATAATTTGGAAACAAGTTTATTTTATAAGCCACCCTGTACATTTAACATACACTTATTTTTGTAAAAATACTTTTTTAATCAAACGGGACTTTTTATTAAAAGGACACTTTTTTCCGTAAAGATAACAATTAAAAAGTTTCCCATTTGGTGAAGAACTTCCGAAGACAAACTATATATACTTTTTATAAAACAATTATTTTTGCTACTTTATTTTTTTGACTTAGTGTAGATTCTCTACTTTTCAGAAATTAATAATTTTCATTATCGTTAAATTTATTAAAAAATCTAAGTTTTAGTTTATGATTGTTCCTTTAAATAGCTCTTAAGGCCCCTCAGACCCAACGTGTTTACTACCGTTGATATATTTTTGACCAAGTGGGTGGGTTTATTTAAGATCTAAAATCCCTTTGGGTTGATTTTTATACATATCATTTAACAAATTTATTTTAAAGGCACAGTAGGTAATTACGAAAAATTTACTAGTGGTGAAGGCGTTGCAAAAAAACAGATTTCAAATGCTTTAATACAACCTTAGAAATAAATATGAAAAAGTTTATTTTAGGGTTAAACATTTAAGGCAATCACAGTATTGCAATAGTTTATTTTGTTAACATATATGTGAAAAAATGTAAATAAATAAATAAATTAAAATAGTTAGCCATATCAATAACTTTATAAATCCCCGAAAGAAAATTTACTGCATCTCATTATATACGGGTATTTCTTATGGCGTGGACAGTACCTATATATTTAAAACGTTAAATCTTATTTTTTACAAGGATGACCATTAAATATTGTATATATGTATATTAGCCCATTTAAGGACTCTAAGAATATAAATGTGAAAGTTTGTTTGACAATTTTTTGTATCAAATTCTAAGGTTTTTAAAGAACTTGTGACAAAAGACTAGTACTTATAAGCCAACTTTCTTATTTTAAATGGCATTATCATCAGCATATTTTTAATATTTCTTAAATTTAATATTTTTCCTTTAAAAAAATTCAACATAAGCAATGGTTATTTTCAAAAATACCCCAATTTTTTGACCCCTGGGCAATGATTTACTAGATTCAACGGTTTAATAGAAATAAGACAACACAGCTATAGGTTAATTTTGTTAAATTTAATAAGTGGTATGATGCTAACATGTAGGTTATATAACCCCAGGGTTATTTAACCGTAATCATGCGTTTACCAATTACAAAAATATTTTCGAAAATAAGCAGTTTTGACGGTTATAAATCATAAGCAGAATATATTACCAACATGTTAGAATCATACAACTTATTAAATGTGTAAATATTTTTTTAAGTTATATTACAAGTTACATTTAAAAAAAATAGTAACAAAAATATAGAGTGTACTCTAATTAAAATATTAAAGTAACGCTATATCGTAAAAATTATTATATTTTTTTATAAATTATTCAAATATCTTAAATATCTCAAACGCCTTAAATTTTTGGTATAGGAATCGCTCAGAGCAACTTACCCTATTTTTGCTACTAAAATTTTAAAAATAGACCAATACAAAGAGTTTTAGTTAAAAAATATTGTTTATTGTTTTAAATGTTAGGATGTTGGTCAAGCCCTTATAGAAATCCTGTATAAAACGCAGTAAATATTCTTTTCAGAATTGATACTGTTTTTTGAAGCATAAATTTTGGGCGTTACCCGCGATAATATTTGGTGACAATTTTGATGTATAATACATAAGGTAAACGTCAACCCAACGCATTTGTAAAATATCGTCTTATAATTAGTTAAACGCCTAAAATTGAATAATACTGTTTTTCTTCCCTTTGGAAAAGTTTTGGTAAATTATAAATAGCGTGACGACTGTCAAAATTAAATGGCCTACTCGTCAAAATTAAATGGCCTACTCTCCGTCAAATTTTATGCTGAATTTGATTCTGGAAAAAATATGGGGCTAGCTCACTTACTTCAGAGCCACTAGTTTTTTGGTACTCTATGTATACACTTTAATATTTTTAGGACACGTTTGGAAGCCCTGTTAGTGATTTTTTTTATTAATTAATTGTAATTTATAAAAGTTTTTTTGTTTATTTCGGACTCTAAAGAAAAATACACGAGTTGCCAGTTTTTAAATGCTAAAATATTTCTTAGGCTTGCAAGCATTAGATGCATTATATTGTACCAAAAAACTACGTTAAATTATTACACTTTTATTTAGAGTTTTTTTAAATTATTTTAATGTTCGGCTCACAAACAAGCAATATTTAAACAAAAAAAATATTTTAAACGGTGAAGCGATATTTTAAACAAGTTTAAAGGAGTTTAGAATATGACTATAAACAGCACATGTGGTTTATTCACTTATTTAAACAAAATTTATCCGAAAAATGGTGGTTTCTGATTGGCCTATTTTCAGTTGAGAGGAATATGACTATAAAGTAAACTTACCTAAAAGCCAATAATTTATTAGCCACTTTTAGTTAAGTTAGTGGCAATAGCTCCAGAGACATTATCATCGATTTTCTATGTGCTTTTCAGCGGACGACGCGATGAACAGAACAAATTTGTATAATCCATAAACTAAATAAACCGTACTTTGGGAACTTTATATTAAGAACAACACTTTAACTAATTATGTATTACAATGGTTTAAAAAGTCAGAAATTTACAATAAAAATACGAGGCCACGTAGTGGTCAGGGTTTTTATTTCAAAATCAAAAACCCAAGACAGCGATGGTCTCTAATTGGTCTATTTCATATTAGGAGAAATAATCAATATTAAACAATCAGGCTACAGTACCTAAAAAATCATTACGTGGTATCAAAAAATGGTTAAGTAGTGGGTTGTTTATTTTTCATTATTGTTATTATTACGTACCAAGCTTAAAAGTGTAGGCTACGCGCCAAAGTAACCATTTTATGTTACAATAATAGAACAGCAGCTTATTGAAGTTTCTATACCAATTAATTTACAACCATGTGTTTTTTGGTGTTGTTTTAAAAAATATTGTTAAGATAACAAAATTATTTTTAATTTGTCAAATAATTTCCCACCAGTCATTGTTAATAAAGTTGTAAAGTTGTCACAAAGATATCTAAAGCAGCCACTAAATCAAATTTTTTGTCAAATACGAAAATTTGAGCACACAACAATCGTAGACGTTTAATCAAGTTTTGTTAAACTTCAGTTCTAAGCTAGAATTTTTTCACCTATTGAAATTATACAGGGTGTGCTATTTTTAATGGTTTTATAGGGTATGTCGAAAACTGTGAGGGTTCTTGTTCTCTTTTCTTAGAAAACAGTTTGTGTCTATTGCGATACATCTCGAAGCTACAGGGTAGTTTTTAGATTATCGGATCGGACTATTTTCACATTTCTTTTTACTAGTGTGCTTATAAAGTGATGTAAAAACTTTAAATAGGTGAATTGTGTATTTTATTAGTGTAAAATATTGTGGTGTCATTAGTTGTTTTCCATGTTAGACAGTTATTAAGAAAATTATCCAATATATGTTTTTACCTTATGAAACCCCTATACATTTTTATTTGGGTTTATTGGGCTTCTTTCTCAACTATTTAAAAATATATACTATTTTATTTATATATTTACTCGTGTGCTTATAAAGTTATGCAAAAACTTTAAATAGGTGAATTGTGTATTTTATTAGTGTAAAATATTGTGGTGTCATTAGTTGTTTTCCATGTTGGATAGTTTTAAAGAAAATTATTCAATATCTGTTTTTAGCTTATGAAACCCCTATACATTTTTATTTAGGTTTATTGGGCTTTTTTCTGAACTATTTAAAAATATATACTATTTTATTTACATATTTACTCGTGTGCCTATAAAGTTATGGAAAAACTTTAAATAGGTGAATTGTGTATTTCATTAGTGTAAAATATTGTGGTGTCATTAGTTGTTTTCCATGTTGGACAGTTTTTAAGAAAATTATCCAATATATGTTTTTATCTTATGAAACCCCTATACATTTTTATTTAGGTTTATTGGGCTTCTTTCTGAACTATTTAAAAATACATACTATTTTATCTATATATTTACTCGTGTGCCTATAAAGTTATGCAAAAACTTTAAATAGGTAAATTGTGTATTTCATTAGTGTAAAATATTGTGGTGTCCTTAGTTGTTTTCCATGTTGGACAGTTTTAAAGAAAATTATCCAATATCTGTTTTTAGCTTATGAAACCCCTATACATTTTTATTTAGGTTTATTGGGCTTCTTTCTGAACTATTTAAAAATATATACTATTTTATTTATATATTTACTCGTGTGCCTATAAAGTTATTCAAAAACTTTAAATAGGTGAATTGTGTATTTCATTAGTGTAAAATATTGTGGTGTCATTAGTTGTTTTCCATGTTGGACAGTTTTAAAGAAAATTATCCAATATCTGTTTTTACCTTATGAAACCCCTATACATTTTTATTTAGGTTTATTGCGCTTCTTTCTGAACTATTTAAAAATATATACTATTTTATTTATATATTTACTCGTGTGCTTATAAAGTTATACAAAAACTTTAAATGGGTGAAATGTGTATTTTATTAGTGTGAAATATTGTGGTGTCATTAGTTGTTTTCCATGTTGGACAGTTTTTAAGAAATACATTTTTATTTGGGTTTATTCGGCTTTTTCTGAACTATTTAAAAATATATACTAGGAGGTACGTATTATTTACTTTAAATTCTACTTAATATTGGGATTTTTAATTATTTTGGATTTTTCTATTGAAGGCGATAGAAAATGACAAAACATAATTTTTACCCATTTTTTGGCTTTGCTTTTACTAATATTTTACCCAAAATTACCCTTAATATTTTTACGTATTTCATTACAACTAAGCTGCATCCTTTACAGTCATACATCCAACCGAAATTTCAAAATCGTTTAGCACTTTTTAAGAAAATAACTGACTTGCTAGTAATCCTGTGGGCACCCGGTATGTGTATTTTTAAAGCCCAAGTAAGATAGTTAAAATAAGTAAAAATTAGAGTTAAAAGTAATTTCTTATAAAATAATTGGATGCATGAGTTTAATAAAAGAGAATCGTTTTGTCAATTTTTCTTATAGGCTTTTATAAGAAAAAGACTAATTTGTAAAAAATGCTAATTTTTATTGAAATTGGAAGTTAAAAAAACTTCTTAGCATATATTTACTTTTAAGCCAAAAGAGAGCAAAATAAAATTAAATAAAAATATACAGGGTTTTCTATATAAAAAAATATGTTGGGTAATGTTCTGAGAACCTGCCAACATAAAATAAAACTAGTTTTACCAAAATTTTTTACAAAAGAAAATAAGACGATTAACCTATTTAAAGATTTTTTAAACTTTAATTGCAAACCAGTTAGGCTGCGGCTACGATACCAAGCGTTAGCGGCTCGCAAAGAGCGGAAAGGGTCAAAGCGCTGCCTGTGATCTTCATGATAGCCTAAAATAATTTGTATTTGTAAATCAGGTTGCTGCAATATCTCAAAGCAAAAAAGCTTTGCCGCTGCCGTTCAAAACGAGCAAATATTATCCGCGGAGTGTTTCTAAAGTATATGAACTTGTTTTAAAACTCTGTTTCCCACAAAATATTGTAGCCAGTACCGGCCACCAGTACAAAGATTTAATACTTTTCGCTCGAAGCTTTAGCTTGTTAACATAACCTTAAAGGAAACTTTTCTTTTTGTAAGCCGACAGTAAAATACGAAAAAGTTACTTTTAAATGTCAAACAAAGCTGGAAATTTAACATAAATTATAACATTAACGGCCGTATTTACCAACGTCTGATAAATATTTATCAGGCTGATAGGCTGATTAATAGCCTGTTAAAATATTTTTGTATTCACCATGCCTAGTTAGCATTTATCAGTTAAAAAATATCTCTGATATTTTGTCGGCTCGTTTTCGCTCTGTCGAGGATTTTAACTAAAAGGGACGTTCATTTTTCCATTTTAAAAGAGAAACGTTAGTGATTAAAGCTCTGTATATATATATATATATATTTGTATAAAAGTCAGGTAAAGGATTTTATATAAAGTCAATATGGAATAAATGCCAGGTTTAAAAAAAATCTTTACCTTTTTGCTAACAATCATGGCTTGCGTTTGGGGTAGTAATATTTTTTTATCTATGTGACATCACACGAAGACCTATGCCTAAATACCAGAGTACCGTCAGTGTCGGGTTTTTAGATGTTTAACCCATCTTTTCCCCCGTTCCGTCAACGTTTCCCAAGCACACACATGCAATTTTTGCATGTGTTGCAATCGAAATGGCTCGCCACCACAAAATGACGAATTACATATTTACTACAACAACCTACCAAATCGCACCAATCTTCTCATTAATTTGGGGTATTGATCAGACAAATATTAAAACCGGTGGACGTGGCGTTTCTAGAGTAAATATTATGATAGAAATGTCAAGTGCCCAACGATTTTAATATTTGTCTGATTTATTCCCCAGATTGATGAAAAGCTTGGTGGGATTTGGTAGTTAGGACTTACCAAATTATTTTTTAGCTTTTAGTACTAAAACATCGTTTAACGTTAAACATCGTTAAAAAAATACATAATTTATATGTAAGCGTACTTTACTCTAAGCAGAAATGGTTTATTTTTTAATAAAACTTACTACTTTTAATACATTTTAAGGTCATGCATCTACTTTAATATAAAATAAAAATGTTTGACAAGTTGTAAATAAGAAAGTTTTTCATTTGTTGCACTCTTAATGAACCACACTGTATAATGATTTAGCTACCTTATATAAAAGTTTTTGACAAAATTTGTTGCTCATTTGTGTAAAGAAAATACCTCAAATAATTTACGATATTAAGCTCCTAGTTTTTGCTTAAATTACTTAAAGTTAATTTAAGGTAACAAAAACAGAAAGAAATTATATGCCCAAAGTTAATATTGCAGTTTTTGGCTGCATAAAAATTAAGTAAAACTAATTACTTTTAAGTAAAGCGCTTTGGTAAACAGTACCTTTTAAAATTTGGAATAAAAATTATTGGCCTTTGTGGGTTACTGCAAGCTTAGAAAGAGACCGTAAGGTCCACTATAAGGAGCCTTGCTTTATGACTATTACATGCATTTCGGAAATTTACAAGGCGAATTTTGCACAAAACAACCGCCTAAAATATGTTATCTAAGTATATTAAAGCAACTTATTTATTAATTAAAAAAGGTTAATAGTAATTTAATAAAATAAAATATAAAATTTAATAGTTTTTAATAGTTACTTCACTTTAATAAGCTTTTAATTTATAAAAATCTAAATAGAATCAAAAAAATTATTACAAATAATAAAACTTAAATGAACACTACACCAGAGATATATGAATATATATATATATATATATATATATATATATATATATATATATATATATATATATATATATATATATATACATATATTGTCATTTTGTAAAAGCTGAAAGTTTGTCTTCTAGTGGCTTTGATAGGTAGCAAGTTAAAACTTAACTTTTGTTATTTTGTAAAAAACTTAATTTTATGTTATGCCTATTTTATTAGTGCCTATAAAAAGATATTTTAATAGTTGCCAGATATTTCTGTTACTTTACAAAATATAACAAGAAGTCCAATATAAGATTTTAGGGTTTTCAAATAGGCATTTCATTAAAATAGTTTGATGTACACAGAGTGTCCCAAAAAAAGTTATAGCTGGATGGTTTTAGTTTTTTAATATATTTTAGTTGGAACACCCTGTATACATCAAGATATTTTAAGTATATGCCTATTTAAAAACGCTACACTTCGTTTTAAACACTTTTTGTCATATTTTCTTAAACAACAGAAATATAAAGGTTTATCGGACCATGGGGCTATAAAAATTATTGTGCCAAGGGGTTAGAACTGCCAAAACTGTATGCCTACTGAGAAAATATCTTCTTATAGGTACACAAGTAACATAAATATTATTGAGCATGTACAAAATGACGAAGGTCTGCTGCTCACGGGCTCTTACTTTATTAAAGTAAACAAAATAAATTGAAAAGTACATGATTTTTAATAGTAAGGGAGCCCACGATGCTAAATGGGGATTTACTCGAACGTCATAGAGACCCATTGGGTTGCAAAGGTTAGATGATGAGAAGAAAAAACGTATATACTGTATACCTCTTAGACTGTAAATATAGATACAGACCCGGCCAGTCATTCATAAATCATTCTAAACGTTGTAGCATACATTGTTTGGCTATTACGATATAAGAGCAAAAGAGATAGAGGTAATGGTGGGGATGAACAAGTTAGAATAGGTGTATTGGTAAAACTCTCCGCTGCTACTCCCAATGGCGTCCCATACGACCAGGAACAAACCCGAGTTGCCAGATTTATACCTACGAATTCTCTCTCAAAATTGGGCTGTCGCGATATTTTGATACGTTCGTCGCACACTATATTTGTAATTTTGCCGTGATATTTATAAGATTACGCTAATTATCACCAGGTGCCCGATCGTAGATGGGAAGACGCGATTTTCTTTCAATTTGGCGGTAAAGGAGAACTACAAAGATAAACAATTTTAACGTTTTTTTAGAGGTGATAAGATTAATTTTGCTTTTTAATTTAAAGTGTTTATTTGTGATTATTGCAAAGAATTATTAGTTATTATACTTTGGGATATTTTGTAATTTCATTTTCATTGTCCTGTGTTTACTTTCGCCGTAAAAATTAAATATGGAATGGAGGTGCACAGACAATAATAATTTACTGTGCAACTTATGTGAAAAATATTTGTATTGGTTTATTTTATTTAAATAATGATATATAATTATATATTATATAGTTTAAATTTTGTATAATTAAAGAGAGTCCAATATTATTGGTCCCCACAAAGTTTTCCATAAAATTTTCATTCCGAATAATTACGTTTGGCAACGTGGCTCATTCTGTTACTATGTTGCCGGCATCTGTGCCGTTTACACGTCCAGTGCGCTGTTGCCAAATATTTAATGAGGTAAAACATTTGAACGGAATGTGATGTATTGTGTACTGAAGATTTGAATGTAAATAAACGCGTCTGTATCTCTTTGTTCGTCTGAGGTATACCTTTTCATCGGTGGGGAAGCGGCTATAGACTTTTAAATATGTCAAAAAATTCCATTATTATTTCGGTGTTGAAATCGTTCGGGTCATATGGTATTATATATTTTAGGTATCCCTAAGTTATTTTTAAAATTAAAAAATAGCCACGTACAAAAAAGCTAATCTAAAGTTTTTGTTGTTGTTGTAGCTCTCTGTTTCCTTTACGTTACTTTCAAATTGTCAGATTGGTGGAATATACACTGTTTAGCATGTAATTAACTTACCCTATCTTAATCTGACGCGCTTGACAAGTTCTGATAGATATATTTTTGTTTTTTATGATCGGCCCTGTATACGATGCTCATATTTGGTGGAGGTACTTAACCGGGTACAAGGTATCCTCCGGTATATTAATCTGCCGCCCTGTAGGAAATCCCAAAATCCCTCTTGGGCTCCCCTACCATTATAGGTAGTGTAATTATAAAAAAAGAAAAACGAAAATGTTGTCCAAAACTGCACGTAATTTGGAATTTCTTTGACACTTCCTATAGCTGAAAGGAGAAACAATATTAAATTACTTCGCTGAATAATATTGAGCCGCAAACTTAATAAATTATTTCAAAGTCTCCCAACAGCCATAACTCCTACAACGTAAGATATGCATACTCTCAGTGATTCTCATAAGGATCAAAAACCAGTCATATTCACAAAGAGGATTAATCGGCTTTAGTTTGTAGCTGAATTATTAGGTACCTATAATAAATTTCTCATGATATTGGTTGTGTGTGGGTTTATTAGATTTACATTAAATTTAGAATATAAAGTGTATTAAAATAGAGTAATTATTATGAAAATTAAATGATTTAAAGTTATAACTAAACTAATACCATTTTGTTATTAAACAATTTATAGCTTACTAATGCTTCTTTAAATTTGGTGGGTATCGTATATTTTCTATAGCTCTGCAAAATAAAGTTTTTATACACTGAAATCGAAAAATATCACTTTTTAGCTTAAGACCATTTTGAAATTTAAGATAAAGTAAAAAGTGTATAAAAACAAAATTTGCAAATGAATGTATGATTGGTAGGTATAAATTATAAATAAAAGTAATAAAAGCAGGTTAATAAACTTTTTAACCTACAGGTTTAATCAAATATGTATATTAGGGCTTTTACACATTTTCTTGGTGTACTAGATAAAATGGTTTATATTTCAGCGCCCTATCTTTAAATAAAAATAAAACAAAATATGAAAATTATATTGCAATGGCTGTATTTTTATTTGAAAGCATAGTTGTTGACAATAGGTAATAAATATTGTATTAACCAAATGACCGCCGCGGTTTCGCTAAGTCATTCGAATCCTCGATGAAATTCTGACACAAATTTGTTCAATTCGCCCAATCTCACCAATGGTGTAAGGTATGTTGGCCTTTAAAGCGGCAATCGTTTGTGGTTTATCTGTTTATAAACATAAACAAAATATTATTTGGCTTTTCTCCAGAATAAAATTAAAAAGTTTATTTAACATTTTATGAAAATTAACACTTTTATACATTATGTAGAACTATTCTGCTCTGACACAATATAATAAAAGGTATTATTACTTTAAAAGAAATAAAATAATGAAATATTTAATATTAACTTACTTACGATACAAAGGTTTCAATCTATAAACATAGGTTCATTAGCACTCGGTTGAAATTATTTTAATCTAATAAAATAAAATCTTAACAAGACGTTAGACGAGAACTGGGCCAATGATTGCGTCTCAAAAATGTGGTAAATAGTTTACCAAAAATGTGGTAAAAAGTTTACCTAAAAACTTATTGAGAAACTTGTAAGAAAACTGAAAAAAATATAAAAATTAAATGTCTGATGGACACTTTAGAGTTTCACATTACTTTTGGAAAAATTAACTGGCAAAAGATACACCTATTAGGTATCTTAACCAGATAAAAAGAATAGCAAAAAATGTTTAGCCGTATTATAAAGTATTTTATGCTTCATTTGTTTTCTGGGAGATTAAATTTAAACAAAGTATTATTTGGCTTTTCTTCAGAATAAAATTAAAAAGTTTATTTAACATTTTATAAAAATTAAAACTTTTATACATTATGTAGAACTATTCTGCTCTGGCACAATATAATAAAGGTTATTATTACTTTAAAAGAAATAAAATAACGAAATATTTAATATTAAGTTACTTAAATCTTTGTATTGCGGTTTTTGTGAAAACTTTTCGAAAAAAGATAGCTTTTCCTATTTTTGTGAAGTTTTCCTGTTTTTATTCGACATGGTGTAAGGTCCTATTTTGTCAAGAGTAACATTCTTCAGAAAAAAATATTTTTATTTTTTAATTATATATTTTTATTTAGTAGACCATTCCTAAAAAACAAGTTAAACGGAGTTTTTATATCTGCTTCATTTTTCAAAATATATATATATATTTTATTATTATTTTTATTTAATTATCCTTTCTGTATTTAGCAGCTTATCTCAGCGGTCAATTTTTACAAATAATTTTAAATGTTTATAAGTAACGTTTTAAGACTTTATGTTAAAATTGTTTTTAAAAAATGTATTAAAGCTCGGACAGCGTCGCAAAAGTAATAACATTTAAATTTTGATAAGTAATTACTTCTTAATGTTTCCGTAAGCACTAACATATTCTGGATTTGAGATTTAAATTGCTTTTTACAATTAAAAAAATATATATATGGACATTTATCTTAAAGCGCTTTTTGCTTAAAAAAAGTAACATTGAGGTAGATTTTTTTTTAATACTACCAGAGGATTATTACATTGCCGTAATAATTTGTAACTTAAGTTATTTAGAGGCATTTATGGATTAGCTTCAAACACACGTTAACATTTTTTGTCACATTGTAGTTAAAATGTGGAAATCAATTAAAGATGCCTTTTAGTTTTTTAATAAAAGTGGCAACATTTATTATTATTACTTTTTATCCTAAAATACTGTTGTAAGAGAGTCTTTGAAATACAAATCCTATTGTTGTTAATTAACAAATGTAAAAATGCAGTTGTTGCTGATATATTATATCTCTATATTAAATGTATGCATAAAAAATAAAAATCGTTTATAATTATTATCCTTTAAAATTGGATTTAAAAATATGCCCCTTTATTTGTAAGTTGTTTATTTTAATATCTATTATTTCAACAGATAAATTTCCTTTTCTGAAAATATTTAGGATCATTTCGATCCGAGATAACTTTTGAAATTTAAAAATTAAAGGTTCATTTATTTAATAACTTTAGGAATGTATATTTGCGTTAATAAATTACCGAATATTTATTATGGTTTATGTAAGATAAGTAATAAGTTAGACTAATACAAATTATTAAGGTTTTCCTTTAGAGAATAACCCATTGTTTTTTTTTATAATTTATTCTTACTTAAGCTCTGGCAACGCATAACCGTTGCGAGCCCGCAGCTGTGCGTATCACTGGTGAAATGTAGGGGGATCACAGTAATATCAGTCTGTTATAGTACGCTTTAAATTACACCTGATTTTAAAATAAACCTTCTCAAGTAAGGTAACACAGTTGTAATTATACTACTTTCAAAGTTTAAATAAAAAAAAAACAGAGTTAGGTAGTAAAATCTGTTTAATTTAATCAAGGAGATATACATACATAAAACAATAGATTCAGCCTTACAAATAGGTTTTTATATTTTTGAGGGCATAAAAAGTGCTTGTAAGTTTTTCCGAATTATTCTGCCCCACCTTCCTCTACAATTGTGAATCCACGCTTTGTGCGGCTTTGGTGCGGTTATGTGTGGCCAGGCCATACGATTTTGCCCGCGCTAGTCTTGTCCAAAATACGCCACTGTATATTTGTTTAAAATATGAAAAAGTTGCCGCATTCTAATATTCCTATAAATTGCTTATACGTTATGTTAATTTAATACAATTATTTTAATCATACACCCAAAACGTCAATTTCAATGTTCACCTTATTACAGTGCAGTAAAATTTCAAGAGGCAAAGTCAGTTATTATGCTTTGCGAAAATTACAGTTCATCGTTAAGCTTATTGTACAACTCGTTTGTTATTTACTATATATTTAACATATTTTTCAATAAAAATAGTACCACGAAAAACTCAATTTTTAAAAGATACTGTTATTTTCAAATGCTACACAAAATAATACACTGGTAAATATAATTTTTGTCACACGTAATTTGGTTTGTAGTTTATACTCACGCACCAACCCTTAATAACAACCGTTAAAGCTTGTTTAATCACCCTTACGTTATTCACAGTATTACAAAATTTCTTTGTAAATTAGATATCCTAAATAAAACCCAGTTTTTTGTTTTTAAACGGTTTTACTTAACTTGACCTGTATGTTATTTATTTGTTATTTATTTGTGTCAAATCTAGTAATTAGAATTGAAAACCCTTCTTGACGACCGACCGATTTTTAATTTAATACACACTCTTAATCTTGATGACAATATAATATAATATATTTTTATAATTATTGTTAATCCAAAATGGGAGCCGATACAAAATGGCGGATTGCATGTTACTTCACTAACACCTTAATGTGGGTATTAAATGAAAGGGCTTGATTGGTAGAATAGAGCTTACTATAAAAAAACTAAAGTCTAAAATGATTGCTGCTACAAAATGGCAAAGTACATATTTTATACAACTACCTCAATAATAAAACGTTGGTTAGTTCTGGTTAGAAATGATAAGGTATTAAGTAAATTAAATAGAATAAAAATAATAACTAACAACCAAACTAAAAAATTGAAAATAAATTATGTAAAAAAATATGTTGTTTTGATTTTAGTGTACTAAAAGCTAAAAAATTATTCGATGGATCCTAACATTTTCGACTTCTTAAAAGTTAAAAAGTATCTATCATCTTTTTGACTTTTACTTTTATACCCCAGTGTGGGCCAGTAATAAACCAGACTTTATGATAGGATTCCTTTTAAAGCCCTCTTTAAGAAGTTGTTTATGACGCTTCTATCACGAATATCCGAACCGCCATATATGGAAGCGGCGCTTTACCACAGCCTGTTAATGTCAAAGGTTGAGGGTGCCGGATGGACGAATGCGACACTTTATTTTTTTCTTAGACAAGTTTTCCACAATGTTTATTTTGCAATTTTTAAACCTTGGTAAAATGGTAAGTGTAACAATTAATAATAAAACCATAAGGCTCACACATGTTTCGGGTATCGGACTAAGCGCGTTTCGTGACTGTAACCCTTACTATTTTTGACACAATGTTTAAAAATTGAATGTAAAGCATTGTGTTAAACTTTTCCGACAAAAAAGTAACTTGTCCACCCAGTCTAACACCCGCAACATTTGACATTGGCAGGGTGCGTTAAAGCGCTGCTTCCGTATATGGCGGTATGAATATTTGTGGTGGACTCGTCACAAGAAACCCCTCCTAAAAAGGTTTTAAAAGGGTTCTTATCATAAAGTCCATATTATTACTGGCGCAGGCATTACCCCTTTGGTAGGCGAAAGTAAAATAAATTAAAAGTAACCCTAGCAGCCGTCGCAAAAATTTAAAAAATTTCCAACTTGACATTTTATCTGATATTTAAGATATCTTTGTGGCACTCGCGAACAATGTCTGGTGGAGTATTTATTTGACAAATTAATAATTATGTTGCCAAGTTTACACGTTAAAAAAAATATAGCTGTAAATAAAAATAAAAGTATACAAACTTCGGTGAAAGGCTTTATTACTGTTTGTACACTTTTTACCTCGACCTGTAATGTGTTTTTTTTAATTTAAAAAATACAAACTTATTTAGTGACACTAAAATACCCAAGAAATTATTTGTAAATCTACAAATCAGAGAAATTTTTAATAAAAAACACCATATTGAAGAAAAATCAATAGGTATACGGCTAAAACAGACGTGAACATGTTTGAAAAAGTTTGCAAAAGATAAAAAAACTAAATAAAATTTAAAATAATTATTTTTTTACTAAATATAAAGCACTGAAAATTTATAAAATTTTAAATTTATTTTTAATATTGCAGTTTTAACCTTTCTCCCGAAAATCTTGGAGCAGTCAGTAATAAGCATTGTGAATATCGTTTTCATCAGAATACTTTCATCCTGGAAAAAATGTACTAATGCAACAATGCAAGTGCAGTACAAACATACTGGATAATTACTGTTAGACACTTAAAATTTATATTCTATAGGCTAAGTTTTTAAGAACGAAAGCAAAAAATCAACTCTTTTAAAATTAAAATACCATATTTTAATAAGTAAGTAAAACAATAAATAATGGATGAATATTTTTGTACAGTGTGTCCCAGAAAAGGTGCACAAAAGAGTACAAATGGACCAAAAATTTTTTAATTTTAAATCGTCATTATAGAAAAACTGGTCGCATGGTATGAAACTAAGAAATATAAGTCAAATATAGGTTTTCACTTTGATTGGCATTATACAGTGCGAGTTATAAGTAAAAATATGAAAAATGTCAAAGAGTAAAGTACTTTTCTTTTTAAAAATAGGTCAAAATTATATAAGTAAATGCTAAAAAAATAATTTTATGTCAATATTTAGACTTACAGCATTAAAGAATAAAAATTATTTTGTCAATTTTTTACGTATTTTGCATAAAAACCTAAATATTTGATAAAACAAAGTATACTCTAAAAAAATCTTTAATAGGTCTTTTAAATTTTGCTCCTTTATGTCCAGTAATTAAGTTTTAATGCGTTATGTACAAAAATGACAAAAACTTTTATTTTTAGTTTTATGATTTAACTTTAAAGTTTGACAAAACATTTAATTATCCAACATTTGCACATACAATTTGGTTATATTTTAAAATATTAAAGTACTTATGTAACGAGCGTAGTGCAGCGGTAACGTACCAGCTTCTCACCGCAGCGATCCGAGTTCGAATCTCGGAACCGGACATTGGCATTTTAATCGCTCGTCACCTCACAGATGGCTTGGCAAACCACTGTGTAGTATTCTGCCTACCCCAGGTAGTAGTTATTTAAAAAATAACGTCCGTGGTGGCACTACCGCGTTGTCTAAAAGGTGTTGTGAAATGCAAAAATTTCATGTTTCAGTGCTTGGATAACGTTGACGGAACAGCGTGGAAAAGGGGTTAAACATCTAATAACCCGGCACCCACGGTACTCTGGTACTTAGACATAAAGCCTTCGTGGAGTGTTAAACAGATAAAAAAAATAACTTCTTGGTATTTTTACATTTTTACTTCTAACTCGCCCTGTATAATTCCAACCGGAGTAACATTTTGTGTTTCTTAGTTATGAACTATGCGACCAGTTTTCCGAATTACCAATTCAAAATTCCAAAATTTTTGATCCATTTGTTCTGTTGTAACACCTACCTTAGGACACACTGTGAATAACGAAGAAAATGTACGGTATTATAAAGACTACGCCGGACTCTTCGGAATACATATAAATTTGTAAAAAATATCGAAAATTGTTACGAAATATCAATTTTGTGTGTTTAGCAAATGGTGGTTATAAAAAAGTATTGGTAAGGCGCGTTTTTAAATAAAACACCCTTCAGTGGTAGTAATAATAACGATGGGTCAAAGAACTAAAGAAATAAATAAATTTGAACATGATGGATATTCGGCATTGTGTAAATGTAAAGACAAAAATAAAAGCGATTTTTTTAAACGTAAATGGATATACAGTACATTTCTTTAATCTAATTTCTCCTTTTATTTTTAAACGGATAAATTTAAAAAAAAAAAAACTTTTGTCCTACGAAATAAATACAAAAATAATATATTTTAGAGTGGGATGGACAGATAAACCATAGAATATAAAGTCAATTCCTTCACCTACTTCGAAATGGCACCCAGCTGCCTTCTTAAAACTTTTATCTGTCAATTTTACTCTAAAATATAGTCTTTATGCATTAATTTCATATCCCACATTTTTGAGAAGTGGCTAAAATGTGTTTAAATGGACCAAAAATTACTTAAAATTTAATTAAACAATGCAAATATCTTTTTAATAAACGAAATGTTCATAGCTAGGACTTTAAGAAAAACAAATAGGTAATTCTATTTACAAAATCATTCTTTTAAAAAACCACGTAAAATAAACCTATTCTTATTTGTGGTATTTAAATCTTATTTATTTTTACTTAAAAAACGTTGTCGTTACATTTCTTATATGAATTAATTCGTATAATAAAGGTTTACTCAGGCAAAAAATATGCAAAATAAATATAACCTGTAGTTTCCTAATAGAAAACTTAATTTGTCTACGAAAAGAACGAAGCGTGAAAAAAATATACATATAATTCAACAATTTTCATTTCTAGACGTTCTGTCGGAATTGGCAACGTTGAGTTAACACGACTTTTATTTAAAAGAAAACATCTTAATAAAGTACGATTGCTGTTACCATAGCGATTTCTTTTATATTAAAGTAAAAATGAGTACTTTACAGTACCGTAAATTTAACAGGGGTTTTTATTACTACGGTGCGAGATTTAAATGGGCAGTTCTTTAAATCGTTTTGTAAACAGATCCTTTATTTATAACCATGTATGTGAAGTTAATATTTTCGACTTTTTAAAAGTTAAAAAGAATCACTTTTTTAACTTGTTTTTGGTACTACGAAAAAAATTAGTTCCTATGGGCCAAAATTAAAATTTAAATTAAAAAATATACCAACTTGAAATAATGTCTGATATTTTAGGCGTCTCTGCGATTAATGTCTGGTGACCTAATTATTAAAAACAATAATAATAATAATATTAATAATAAATATTTATTTACCAGTTTAAACAATAATCACATGATCTGAATAATGAGTAACAAAGTCAAATAAATAAAAATCCCAAAAGAATATTTTCGCGTGTGGGAGTCTCACAAATTTACAAGCATAGCACCCGCCAATTAAAATATATATATATATATATATATATATATATATATATATATATATATATATATATATCTAATACATTTATGCTATATAAATAAAACTAATAACTTATATCTAGAAAAGTTATTACACATATATTAAAGGCACTCACAAGCTTAAGAAAAAAGAAACCAAATCAAAAGAAAATGGAAGAAATCTATAAAGTAAGCAATCATGACACTCATGACACTGGGGACATCAACACACCACAAAGTCAGAGTTCTATCATGTATTTATTTTTCATATTTAAAAAACTATGAATTGCAGGTCTTGGCTTATCCAAGTCATCATTTAATTTTTTCTTGAACAGATGTAGCCTTTTAATATCCATATGTTTAATTTCTTTGTGCAATAAATTGTACAGTTTTGGTCCTACAAAAATGTGGCATCTTTTACCTATTGCCTTTTTACTTTCGGAAGCCCCGTCGCACTTTGTCTGTATCTGGTGTTAAACACCCAAGTATTTTATTCTCGTTGTCACATCCATTTTAAAATATAAACAATTGGTTTTATATCAATTTGTGGTACTATAAGCACTACCATTTTAACATACTGTTCACGATATGCTAAGTAGCTTTGAAATAGCTAATACTGTTTGCCTCTAACACGAATATCCCTCAATGAATTTAAAAGTTGTTGATCAACCGTATCAAATGCCTTCGCTAGATCAACAAAGAAGCAGAGTAAATAAAGTTTTTCATCTAAAGCTTTGTTAATCATTTTCGTCAGTCTGGCGATGGCATACGCAGTCGACTTTTCTTCCCTAAAGCCATATTGTTTTAATGACAATATTTTGAACTTCTCCAGATAGGCACTCAATCTTTGACTCAAAATTTTTTAAAATATTTTGGCCACCGTAGAAATTAAAAAGATCGGTTTATAGTTGGTGACGTCCATTGTGTATTCACTTTTATATATTGGCGTGATTACTGCACTCGTAAAATAAAATAGACAATCACCGGTTTCAAATATTTTATTAATTATATATTAATTATACAATAGGCTCTACTATGATGTGAGATACACTAAGTTTCAGTCCGTAAATTGTCAATTCCTAGTGTTTTGTTATTTTTAAGTTCGTGAATAGTTTTATTAACTTCATGTTTGTTAATTTCTAATAAAACAAAAAAATTGTTATTAATATTTCTTTTTCTCTTAAAATTGGTGCGTCCAGTTCTAGATAAAATTTTATTGGCCAGTTTTTCTCCGACTGTGCTAAAAAAATTACAAAATTCAATAGCTATGGTGAAGTAATTTTTTAAATTCACACATTTTAAATTAAAAAAAAAAACATGGATAAATTATAAAAATCATGGTTCTAAATAAAAAAGTATCAAACCTCGGTAAAAGTCTCATTACTGTCTCGAGAAATCAATTTCTTCTAATTAGTAATTTAACATTTCCCACCTCGGTATGTACTGTACATTTTAACCTATAAAGATTTGTTTCTAAAATACAATTTTAAAAAAATTAATAACATTGGAATTTCATAAACATCTTAAATTTCTTATAATAAGCAATATTATTAAAATTTAGAAAAGATGTTTAAAACTATAAAAGGTATATTAATCCCTAACTAAACTAAAATTATGGGATACAGTGTCGTGTTAGTAGGCACAACAGCCATTACTACTAAGAAAAAAAGCATACTGCCACTTAAACTGATTCTAAAAATTTTAATGCACCACATAAAATAAATATCAAAAATAAAAAAAAAAGATCTTAAAGTAAAAAACGCAAAATAACCACCTTCTAATAAAAATCATAAATCATTTCTAATTTGACTTTAAGTCCAAAAATGTATTTAGTTTTTTTGTTTTTTTATTTTGGTAATTGATTATTTTATAAATTTAAACCAAATTGGTTTTAGGATCGACCTTCTGTTAAACTGTATCTGAGAAATAAAACTCCCTTTTAGTGTTTATGGAACAATGTGGGCAGTTGTCAACAGTTGTCAACTATAACATTATACTATATACGATATGAGAATCTTAACAGAATACTCTAGATACTACTAAAAATTACAACGAAATCAAACAATGAAAATTTAACAGGATTTTAATAACTTAGGTTCTTGCCCTAAAAATATTTTAATATGGAGTTATTAGTACATATATTGTAGCATAAGCTATTTGGTACTATTTTTTTAATCTAATTTGAGTCTAAAGTGTTTAAAATATTAAGTATCTTATGTGTCAAGATCTATTCACGGTACATTGGTTTTTTAAGTACTTAGTAAAAAGTCTTTATGTCTTTAAAACCGCCAAAGCTTCAGTTACCAAATCTAGTACCTAAGATTGTACATGTGGAATTGAATAGTAATATCGGCATTGTTGTTAGATGCCCCATTTTGTGTTAAACGTATTTATGATTATATTTTTTTTTGTTTTTTTGTTTTACTTCTATTAGTTGGCACTAATATTTTTATTGCAATCAAAATAAATTGGGTTTTTATTTTTTATATCCAAATCTGGCAACACTGACGATATAACTTTTTAAATCTACTTGCCCAGAAATATTTAAATACCGCAATTTCTAAATGCAGGGCAATATTTTAAAGCATCTTTATTAATACCTAAGTAAGGGTGCTGTTATATCTTTGCAACTAGTAAGAACATAATTTTAAAAAATTTTGACTTACTAAATTTGGCCTGTGAATTTAAAAAATATATATTTGAATAATTATTTTTTTTAAATCTTGGCCATTATTTAAGTTGTAATGCGTAATCTAATAAATTGACAGTTACATTTTTTTTACGCTCATGCTTTAACTTCAAATTTTGACATAAAATTTATTTCTCCACAACAATTTTGTTCTATTTAAAAAATAAAAGAAGTTAGTTCCTGGGAATTTTTATATTTTTAGTTATAACTCGCCCTGTATAATACCAATTGAAGTATCATTTTGTGTTTATTAGTTTTGGACCATGCGACCAGTTTTCCCAAAATTTCGTTTTAAGATTTAAAAATTTTTGGTCCATTTGTCCCCTTGTAACAACTATCCTGGGACACACTGTATATATATAATTTACTTAAAAGTGCTCTTGTAACTTATAATTAAGTTGTTATAAAGGTATTTAATTATTAAAGGCTCTGGTAATATTGCTACCAATATTATTAACTAATTCAAAGTGTGATTTAAATGAATAAATCTATTTAATTAAATCTACTTATGTGTACTAACAGCTCCTATACGAGTTAAATTTAGTAATAATTAGGATTTAGAAATATAATTCAACTTTAAAATAATAAATTAGAATAAAATAAACCATTTTATTATTATTTTTTATTGTCTGTCCTTAAAATTATTCTTTTCTTAGCCTTTTCGGCTAAATACTTAAATTTATTTTTAGAAAGAAATCTACGGCTGCAGAGTTATAAACAGCAACTTGTTTTAGGCTTCGAAAGTACCTATTTACAATATGATATCAGTTTTCTTACCGACTTAATTTTTAAAAACAACAGAAAAATTAAATATTGAAAAAAATATATTTTTAATTTTTACTTCTGGCAAACTAACTGTTAAGGGTGTAGTTATGTTGGAACAGCCATAAACGATTAGAGCGACACAAAGCTACAAAAGAGCCTTAGTATTACAGCCATTGTGGTTATCAACCATTACAGCTAAGATAAAAACATCCTTACTTTGATGTTCAATAGATTGAGTTCTTTTACTTAATAATGAATGGCTGTTAATTTACCAACAAAGAATTAAAAAAAAACGAAAAAATAAATTATTAAATACAACCTTATTTAACCAAAAAATTGTTTTTCCTGAAAACTCTTTACTGATATTGGACAGAAGTATCTTTTTTTAGCTAATGGTTTAAGCTATTTAAAAATGCTTTTTTAATAAACAAATGCAAATATTTTACAAGAATACCATTGTAAGGATTCTTAACCAGTATTTATTATATTAAAAATTCATGTGCTCTATATAAATCCAAGAAATTTCCCATATATTCCTGGACACCCTGTATAAGGTGTTTATTAAAACTTTTTTAAACCACCTTAGGATTGTCACTTTTAAAGATTAACATCTTATTCTGAAACACCATGTATACCTTGGACCCAGCCAAACAGAAAGTAATTTTTATATTTATTAAACTAACGGTGCTCTGGCTGGTTGTTTTCAAATTGCTTGGCGAGATAGCTCTGGCCGCTGAACTTACTTCCTTAGTTCCGACGGGGATTATGTTTGGGCGACTAGAAACATAGTCAAGTTGTCAGCAATGTACAGCGGTTGTGATGATTCCCAACAAGGATGAAACACGTGTCACCGTCTTCATTGCGACCCGGGGTTATCCATTTATTTGGAGACTCCGTAATTTTAAAGTAACCAGCCAAGTAGTCGTTTCTACCAGGTTATGTATTTGTTTATTTTCTTTATTTGTCATTTAGGAGCCTCTATGCCCAAGAATTTAAAAGTTTTTATTAAATTATATATATATATATATATATATATATATATATATATATATATATATATATATATATATATATATATATATATTATATATATATATATATATATATATATATATATATATATTAAGTATATGATTTAAAGAATATTACAGTTAATATCTAAATTATTTTTAATTTGTTTTAGGATAATAGTAAAATTTAAATGTATATTCTAAATTGCTCAAAAAAGTTGCGTTTGTAAAGTTACCTATTAGTTTTAAAGCTTTAAAGCTTTCCTCTTACGGCCAATAGCATCCTCAATATATACCTAATATTATGGTGTTTTTAGATAAAATCATTTGAAAATTGCGTCCCTGTAGTATACCTATAAGTTATGATCTAAAATCATTTAAATGAAATCATATGCCATATTTTTTACATCGGATAATGTTTTTTTTTAATAAAAAAATCCGTATCTTTTGTCCCTCTTATGAAATTAACATCAAGTTTTTAAAAAGGAGTTATTTTTGGTAAACTGATTTGTTTTTATTCGATACAAGTAGACCATATCAGCAATTAAGCTAAAAGAAAAATCAGCATTTTTTTCTTATGGTGGTTTTTGTTTATATTGGATTTTAAGGCTTTTGTGATATTTTAGATAAATTAGAGTAGAAAAAAGCTAAAATAAGTTTTGTATAAAAATTGTATAAGTAAATCATTTAATTATTTATTATTTGGGCATTTTTAGGTAAATATTTTTACTAAACTAATGTATTAATGTAATTGGAAAGCTTACTATTTTAACCCAGTTCTAAAAAATACAGGACCGTATTACGGTAAAATCATATTGTTAATTTGAAATACAGTTGGCTTGGAAATTTTGATATTAAAATGTCAGAACCGTATTTTAAAAAATTAAGTTGGTAATGGGGATTTTCGTTAAGTTGTGCTTGGTTTATTAAAGAACTTTATTCACCTAAAATGTAGAGTTTATTTTTTATGAAATTTCTAAAAATATAGGTCCATATTAGGATCAAACCTAAATATGTGATACATTATTGAATTTGTATTAAAATTGGCTTTTAAATTTTAATATTGAAATATCGGGACCGTATTTAAGAAAATAAAGTTGATTATGGTCCTACGAAAACAAGACGTTGCAGTTCAAATAAAATACCACCATTAAATATAGCAAAAAAGTGGCAATGCAAAGGTGCAATTTATTTCAAAATCCGGTTTTAAATAAGACCAGGAAAAAATAAAACAAATGTTTCGGTTTTTCCGGATCTCCGGAAATACTCGGAATTTATAAACTTTCTAGACAGCATAGTATTAGGCACATAAAATCTCCACTTTGTTTTTATAAAGGTACGCCCACATACGTCGGCATTAGATGGACGGTACGGAATGGAAAAAAAATACTTCCAATCAAATTAAATGGAGCATCGCACATAGGTCCGGACGGTATGCATCGGGTTTTAAAAATGCCGCGAGAATATTTGCTATTGAATTAAAATCCGGACGATAACGACAGCGCTAGGATCCATAATGTTTGTCCCATGCATAAAAATAAACAATTTTTATTCAGTAATAACTCCATGTAATATTTTAAAAGCTGCAATCCAAAAGTCACCAAACCAAATTAATTTTATCCTTTTTATTTAAAATCCTTGCTATTTATTTCAACAATAATGTTAAGCTGCGGCGCGGCGTACAGATTTGTATTTTATTTTTATAGAAATTTAAGTCTAATCGGTATTACAAGATATACAGTAAACGCTGCAAAAAAGTTCAGGTATAGGTATTGTGAACCAAGATACGTAAACATTTTGTATGCAAATTTTTAAGACTTTAAGGCATTGAATAATAATAAATATAAACTGAAAGCCCGTAAAAATAATACAATTTTAAACGTCCTTTAACTTTAAAAAGACAGCACAAAACCCATTTAAACCTTGTGCAGTTTTTATACTTTGTTGTTAACACATTAATATACTTTTGTTTTGTATATTGCTCTAGGTTGCGCCAAAGTATCTATTTTTTTCAAAAAGTATAATATTAAGTAAGAACAAAAATGATAAACCCAAAGCAAGTGATATTTAAATTTTTTATTTTTCTCTAAATGTCAGTGATCTTTTACACCAAACTAAAAAATATTTAATTAGACTTTTTGTCTACACTTACACAGTAGATGGTTGAAGGCGTCAAAAAATCGCGTTAAATTTAAAAAACAAAATATAGATTGGTCATAGGGTGTATACTATGTATACTTTTACCAAATTATTTATTAGATATTCGTGCTAAAACTAATATGGACTCGGAAATACCTCTTTTAAGTAAGCGACGAGGCAGGTCGTTAAATCCTTAAAAACTCTGATGAGCTTAAAAGGCGGTTCCTATTTTTTTATGGCAAAAGCTTTTTTGCTAAAAATTCCCTTTCTTTTGAAGGTACCACCAAAAGACATGATTCTCATTCAACTATGTAAGGACATGGGTTTTACCCGCGTTGTTTAAAGAACCCCAGTGATCAGGTAATAGGTGACGACTCATAAGTCACAGGTGAAAACTCTAAAATGGGAAAAGACCTTGCCTGCATTATCAATAGGAGGATTTAAGTCATCAGTTTTTGCAAAAAATACTCATAAGGGTTTAAAACTACAAGAACTGTATAATTTAGATAATCGGTATTATAGTATTGGTTTTTAATGGTCTGCTTTTTTCCCTTTTGAATATTTTCTTCTTTTAAAACACATTGCTCAAAGTGACATTTGCAACTATAACTTTTGACAATTGGCTTTTAATTAAATTCTTTCGACAATACCAACGGTATAATGTGCGATACCCTGATAGAAAATCCGTCGCCTACCGTCCGTACCGTTCGTCCGATGCCGATGAATGTGCGCGTACCTTTAACCGACTTCGTATCTCTTACCATTTCCAAGATGCCCATACTGGCCCCCTTTATCTTGGACACGTTGTATATTATATCACCGTTAAAACGATCCTCAAAAACGCTTTTAAAAAATAGCACATTTATTACATCAATCTTAACCTTTAACCGCTACCTAGCGGTATCTCATACCGCCACTGTTGAATTTCCCGCTCTGATTTTAAAAATAGAAGCCACGTGACCTTCAGCTTCTTAGTACCTTTCGGGTTCACGCAGAAACGTATTTTAGTGTGACGCAGGCAATTAAGAAGATTAGACGTGTGAGCGTTCAAGCGAACTTAGGTCCCAGCGGTATAACATACCGGCGAGTAGCGGTAGTGTTATAAAAATTGTGGGAGTATTTTATTTGTTTTTTTGCGATTTTGAAATTTTTTGGGGATTTTGTTAAATAAAAATGTCACAAGAGGCGGGGCCATCTCGAATGCACCCTGATGATCCGAGATTTGAGGAGTGGTGCATAAAGCAGTTAGATGATGACAATGATATCATAAGTGATGATGATGAAAGTTACATTATGGAAAGTGAACACGACACAGAGTCGGAACAATCTGGAGAAGATGAATACATTGAAGAGAAAGAAAAAATATTCAAGAAAATTTAAGAAAACAAGATTTATTTTATGGACGCGAGAAGCTAAATGCTACTAGATGGTAATAAACTATTTTTTTTTCAATTAATATCTTGATATTATTTTTAGTAATACATTGTATGCTGCAAATGTAAAATGACATTGTTATATTATGTAACGTTTTTCATGTTTTAGGTCAAAGCAATCACCCCCGCCAATTCCAGGACAAGAAGTCATAATTTGGTGATCAGTTTACCTGGTTTGCGAGGTCCGGCATTAGCACTGGGTGAGACCGCAAGCCCTATTCAAGTATGGAATTTACTATTTAGTGAAGACATGGTACATGAACTTATTATGTGGACAAACCGTAAACTTTCCCAAATGCGATTAAAATATAAAAATCCTGATCATTCAACATTAAAAGATGTGGATGTTGTAGAAATGCGAGCTTTTTGGGATTGCTTGTATACACAGAAGTATTTAAAGCAGGAAGAGAAAGTATAGAAGGATTGTTTGCTACTGATGGTACAGGCAGGGATGTGTTTAGATGCACCATGCCGCGGAGAAGAATGGAAACGTTATTAATCGCACTAAGATTTGATAATGACATAGATAGAGCAGAGAGAGTAAAAGAAGATAAAGCTGCAGCTATTTCAGGCCTTTTTAAAACTTTTCTTGTCAATTCTCAAAGAAACTTTTCGCTTGGAGCATTTGTTTGCGTGGATGAAAGCCTAGTAAGTTTTAGGGGTAGATGTGGATTTTTAATGTATATGCCGAAAAAACCGGCAAAATATGGCATAAAAATCATGTGCCTTACAGACGCCAGGAACAATTATTTGTACAACGCTTATATTTATTCTGGAAAGGGTTCAGATGGCCAAGGATTATCGGCAGACGAAAAAAATTTTCAAGTACCTACTCAAGCTGTCCTAAGATTGGTAAGGCCTATAGAAAAAAGTAACCGTAATGTTACAGCAGACAATTGGTTTACCAGTTTACAGCTTGTGACGGAACTGCAAAAAGAGGTCTCACCTTTTAGGAACCCTAAAAAGAACAAGCCGATAATTCCCGCTTGTTTTTACCAAACAAACAAAGAGAAATCGGCAGTCAATTATATGGATACAAAGAAAACATTACTCTACTTTCTCATGTTCCGAAAAAAAATAAGGCCGTTTTAGTAATTTCATCAATGCATCATGTTCCAAAAGATGATCCTGAAACTGGAAAACCAGAAATGATTTCCGATTACAATATGACTAAAGGAGGGGTAGACACATTGGACAAAAAATGTGAGAATTACTCTGCTTGTCGGAGGACCCGTAGATGGACAATGGCGGTATTTTTGCAAATGATCAATATGAGTACAATCAACGCATATATTTTGTACCAAAGTTACAAAAATTCTCGACCTATAGATCGTTCGGACTTTCTTAAACTATTAGCAAAAAGTCTAATAACGCCATTTATGATTCAAAGATATAATGAAAACCCCAGATTACCGAGAGAGCTGAAAATTCGTATGGAATCTTTATTGGAAATACCAGACACATCAGAGGTAAAAAACTCTAACGATCAGCGACTTCAAACTAAAAAACATGTTTTTTGTGTCCCTATAAATTAAAGCGAAAAACATTTTTGTATGTCGTCAGTGCCAAAAACCAATTTGTTTAGAACATACCAAAAAAATGTGTTTTAAGTGTGTGGAAAATAGTGATAAATAATACGTACATTTTTCATAACCATGTAAGAATATTCGTTTTGCTTTATTTATGTGAATTATTTTTAGTTCTTTTTGTATTGTTTTTGAGTTATATTAATAAAAGATTAACCAAATAGAAATAATTATTTTTATGTTTCTCAAAAAAAATGCAATATGTATATAGCGGTACCTTATACCGACGGTAGTGACGGCGTAACAGTTTTTCAGAGTAGCGGTTAAAGGTTAATATGTATTGCAAATATGATCATTCAGAATGTGAAGAATAAGAAATAATTTCCATTTAAAACGTAATAAATATTGATTTCTTTAACTTTTATATTTTTTTACGTATAAAAGCAATAAAAACAATGTTTTGTTGTGTTGGTTCTGTGATGTCTGCATTTTTATTAAAAGTATAAATACCTCTTGAGATATACAAAGTACCAGGGAAGGTTTGATTGTCCTAAATGGACAACCTGTATATTAAATACCATTGAAAAGATAGTATAAAAAGCGTCACATAAATATCATATTATTAAGTCCTTGTCTCTCTTCTTTCAAATTTGGGGTCTATATTTTTCGTAATTAATAAAGACATTATATTAAATGTAGTACATTTTAAAAAGCGAGTAAAGATGGGTCCACATTTAATTCATTCTGAAAGCGATGCAGCCAAGTACACAAAAAATAATAAAGTAAAGAAACCCTTTTGCGAATAATGATTAATTGCAGCAAAAATATTTAACCCGACGAGTTTCTAGTACGACGTCACGTGCCACCGGTTTTAAAGTAGGACAGAGGCGAAATAAAAGAATGTTTTTAAGTATTTAGTATTTATCTGAAAATATGTAATCAGGCTCTGTCCGAGGCTATGTGCATTTGAAAAGGTTTGTTTACTTTATCAATTTTTGTATACCTTGCGGTATTGCTTTTAGAATGAATTAAATATGGACCCATCTTTACCGATTTGGGCAGGAAATGGTCATAAATGATCACATGGTGTGACGAATTGTTCATTCTTAAATCAACTTTTACAGCGCGTTTAAAATATCAAGGTCATTGAAAATTTTTAAGTGCTTTAAATTATTCATACATGACTCAATCAAAAAAGATGCAATTGGTCACAAAATGAGTAACATTGGTCAGTATAAATAATTATTTGGACGCAAGTGTAAAGGAGTTCTGTATTAAAAAAGAGTTATGTATTAAATGAAGGAAGACATTCAAAGCCGAAAAAGTTTTGTGTCCGGCCCAAAATTAAAAATTTTAGATTTAAAATACAAATTCTGAAAGTAAGTAACAATTAGAGAATTGGTCATAAGTATGTATTATTTATTCGAAGATACTTGAATAAGTTGAAAATTTCAAGGTTAGTAATTGCTATATAAATTCAATGTGTCCGCCCAAGTTTTCAACATATGAGAAACTTTTTTATTATTAATTTTACGAAAAAAGTTATTTTTTGGAAAAAGTTTTGCTGGTCTAAAACCCAAAAAGCAATTATTGGATATCGAGGTATCTCAAAAAATATGAATTTTATTTAAAAGGAAAGTACCTTTATTTTTAAAAATATCGAAAAATATTATAACAAAGAGAAATGTTTACAAATAAAAGTAACTCTTAAATAGGCAAACTCATTTATTTGCATGAAGGAGTTTTTTTTTATTTTTATAATAAAACTTATTTTGTAATGTAAGATCTAAAGAAAGCTTAAGGCTTGTCAAAATAGTGAAAAGTCGTACAGACGCCTATTATCGTATAAAAATTCAGAAAATCTTTTTTTTTTTTAAAAGTATTTAAAGATTCCACAGCTAAGGCAAAAGACTCTTTTTCTTGGACTTGAATCACCTGACAAAAATTTGTTAAACGCTTGGAATGGTATCTCTTGGCAGGTTTAAATTTAAATGTCATGACGGAATTAACTTAAATTATCTATGGTTTCTTCTTGTCACTTAAATATTTCAACATCTTTTTCTGGTCTTTTAATGGTTGCATGTATATAGATTAATTTAATTTAGCCCTAAGGATTCTTAACATTTTTTTCTTTTTTAAACTAATTTTTACAAAGACCTAACAAACCATCTTTAAGTATGAAGACATGGCCCCCTAATGAAATAAAACTTAACCTATTTTACGATCATAGGATCTTGCAACAGTTATCATTGTTACATTGCTATTATTGTTTTAGTTTTATTTTGCCACATTCGTTAACAATTTTATTTTCTTATAAAATCTCTAAGTAAGCTCATTTCTGCAGGCAGTAAAAAACACATAAAGTTACTTATTTGAATCTGTTGTGTAAGCTTCATCGGTCCATACAGACATTTTGCATAAAGAACTCCCAACATCCATAGAAAAATTAAACAGGAAGATCACGCCGCCGTTAAGCGACAGGTCTACCATAAAGTTAAAAGAGCCCATGAACACCATTTTTAATAAGTTTATATTTTTAGTGATTTCTTTTTTATAAACGGGCGTACAAGGGCCACAGCTTCCGCACTTTGTAACTCGATAGAAAAGAAATTTCCTTTCCATGCAATGTAAATCATATGGCAATTTCAGGAAATTTGCACAATGAGTGCCTTACGTTGACCTTATTGCAAGCTTGTGATTTGTCGCGACGAACTTAACTGTTTTGTTTTTAAGCGCGAAGGACTTTATTTCTTGTGCTTCCAGGCTAAAATTTTGTTATCTAAAATTAATAATACTTTGGATGATTTACTTTTAAAAATTTATCTAATCAGTAGATTACAGTTTTTACAACATATTTTACTGACCAACTTATTTTTGACCAAAAGTGGATTTTATACATTTTGCTTTTAAGCAAAGGTAATTTTTTTACTGCTAAACACATTTTTTATTATCTTGTTTTTTCCTAAAAATGACAACCTCTAAGTAGTTTTTTTTACTTTTTCGTTCTTTTTTAAATAAAAAGGAAGGTCATGGATGTAGAATTGGTTACTTTTTGAAAAAACATCATTGCATTTTACTGCATAAAAAAACGATATAAACTATACCTTCTTATAGTTAACTTTGTTTTTGCAAATATTAATTTAAACAAAATATTTTTTGGCTTTTCTCCGGAATAAAGATATTTATTAAATAATTTAAAAATCCTAAACTTTTTGTTTAATATGAAGAGCTATTCTGTTCTTGCAATAATAAAAAAATATTGGCCCTACTTTGAAAAAGAAATTATTAGAAAATAATTTAATTAAATATACCTATGCTCTATATTGTTTAGGCGAATTAATTTATTCAATGGTCTTTTTTATTGGGTAAAAGCTAAAATCTGGAAAGAATGGGACCGCTTCGGTCCTGGTCCCGGGATATACGAACTGACCCTGTTTAGCTCTATTGACCCCTATGAACTGGCCAGTCCCCTGAAACAAAATTTAAAAAAAAACTGCAAACAAACCCAAAAAATTCTAATTAAAAAATGACGTTTCGGTGGCAATTCTGCCATCAAACGTTCTTTGTCATTCGGTATAGTGGCATGCGCAGAATAGCTCTTTAGGATATATTAAAAGTTTAGGTTTTTTATTTAATATTTTTATTCTGGAGAAAAGCCAAATATACGTTAAAAAAGGGTCTTCCATTAGGAGTTTTCAAACTTTTACAGTTGATAGCGGCCATATTGTTGAAGTGACGTCTGTTGAATTGCCTGTTATTTATTTAGTCTAACTTGCCAAATCACTATAGACGAATAAAGCGTTTAACAATACTTGCAAATGATAAAATTGTTTTATTAAAATCGGTGTCCTATTATTTAAGCAACGTTTTGCGCTCTTCGATTATTTTCCGGTCGCCATAATCATACAACCGAGTGGACTATTGGCAACGTAGTAAATAAATTTAAGTCAAATGGTTCAGTTAATAATGTAGCAACACCAGCAGGACGGCGTTACATGCCACACAACTTATGCCACAGTGGAGATTCTGCACGAACGATTTGAGGACAAGGTCATTTCACGTGGAGGCGATGTGAACTGGCCACTGCGATCATGCAATTTGACTCAGTTAGAATTTTTCTTGTGGGTTTTTAAGTGACAAGTCCACGAAAATAAGCCATTAGCAACAGCGGCAACTTAAGCCAAATTTATGCGCCAGAGTCATGGAAACTTGGAGAGTTCAGATGCGCGCCACCCAGCGAAGCCGTGGCGGACATTTGTATGATACCATACATAATGGCATCAATAAGCCTTTTTAATAAATAAAAAATTTCAATGATATCTCACACACATTGTTTTAGTTAAATTTAAAATAGAAAGCGCTTTATGAAAGACCCTTTTTTTGTTTATAAAGTATAATATTAAATATCTAATATTCTGTGTAATATTCATTGGTCAACGTATCTATTCTTTTTTAGACCTAAGAAATTTTATTGCCAAATCCTAGAATTGTTGCTGCCAGCATCTCTCGTACATCGCTTGTAGCAAGACACATTGCAATAAATCTGCTAAGATACGACAGAAGGAAGCAATGATTCCTAATAAACCTGTCGACTATTTTCCTGAATCGTTTCCCGAAGCGGCTCTTATTTTCCGGTGCTAAAGCATCCTCTTTGTGTCCGCCTAAACACAACTTGCCATGGAAAATGACCTTGTTTTTGCAAACTTCAAGTTCTTAAAACATATACAGGGTGTTACAGAAAGTTGTTTTAAAAAAATTTGAGTAGTTTCTACTATTGAAAATACAGGCATTTTTCCTTTTTAACACTGTATAAAATGCAAGGATATAGAAAAACGTTTCAAATAAACTTATATCCGAAAATGCTTTGTTTTTCCAAAATACAGTATCTTAAAGTTTTAAGAAAAAAATGTCTCTTACATCACAACCAGTGGCGGCTCGTGAATTGGAGAACAGGGTAGGCTAAAGTTATTAAGACTGTATAAACACAGAAAAGGCCGATAATTTTTTGGGGTACCGCACCTATTTAAAGCAAAATACATAGTATTTGCATAAATGCAAACAAAAATTGTGTACTGCCGCATGTATGGTTAAATTTATAGGGAGGCTAAGTCTCCCTTCTCTTTTCTAACGAGCCGCCAGTAATCATACCTTTCCTTCTACTCCAGATATTTGCACAAAATTTGGTAATCTTCTTTTGACCCTTACATTATACGTATTTTTGGTGTTTAACAAGGTCTGTATAATTTTTTTTTAAAGAAATAAATAGAACGCCACTTCTTTTTATGTGAATTAATATTTTTAAAACACTTATTGACTTTGGGGTTACTTTGGTCTGTAGATATTTTTCCGTAGGACAAACGATTTTCGTTTAAAAAAATAAAAGCTGTTGTGTGATGATGCTAGAATCTATTATTGTATTTTTTTCCTAAGTTAGGTTTTTGGCTGAGTAATAGCTCTGTAATAGCAATAACTTTTTAATCACAGATAAAATTGTGCTTAGTTAAATATTAAAACCTTACTGTAATACAAATTTAACAAAAACAAATTTTATGTACAAAACAACATATCAGATTTTAAAGATATTGCCATTGATCAAAAGGACTTTTATTTTTTTAAACAAAAACCGTTCGTCGTACGGAAAAATATCAGAAAATCTAAATTACCCCAAAGTTAATTGAGCATTTTAAAAATAATATGGATTCAAAGAAGAAGCAGTGTCAACTGTTTTTTTCTTTTTAAATAAAATCCATACAAATATTATTCAAACGCCAATGGTAATTTTAAAAAAAAAACTTTCACAGCAAAAAATGTAATGTAATGGTTAAAAAAGTGTATTATTTGTTTAAGAGGGGTTAAATGTTTTGAAATATCTTGCTGTTCTCTTTTAATACCTTCTAAACCAGAGTGAGACAAAAAATTACATCACTGACGTAAGTCTAAGAGAAATCGTTAGTAAATCAAATAAATTTCAGCAACTGTCGTAATTATTATTTGATATTTTTATTAATTTTAATGTAAAAGTTAAGTAAATAATAAATTTATAAGTATTTTATACCTATGTTCCGAACTAATCGACTATCCAGACGTTCACAAAGTTGCAGGTTAAACACAATTTTACAGTACATCAAAATATACAATAAACCTGTGCTTAACCTGCAACTTTGTAAATGTAAATTATTCGTGCAGCGGAAGGTGTTCAAGACAATTTTAAATGTTAGGTGCTGTTTTGTGATTTTAATATACGATTACTGTAAAGTGTGCCGCAACGATATACAGAAGCCGAACAAGTTCTTATTATGAAGATGGTAAAATATTTTCAAATAGAGAAAAAGCAGGTAAACTCTATTTTCCTTGAGGGCGGTATTTAATTTAAGATGAAAATAATTAAATTTCCATAAGTTTAAAAATTATAAATTAAGTAAAGTAGTTTATTAAATATTATAGCGTCTTAGTTAAAGAGTTATTTTTGTTTAGTTTAGTATATGTCACAATACACAACCTGCCCTAATCTGTATTTGCCGTTGGGTAATGTGGCGAAACATTTACCAAATCTAAAAGAAAGTATACCAAATTTTGTGCAAACATCCGGTGTGGTAGGAGAGTTATGATAAAAAACGCCTTTTTTCTTTAAACTTTAACATCCTAAATTGCAGAAAAAAATGTTTTCAAATTTAGCTTTATTTAAAAAAATCTTAGTTTTTCGCATTTTATACAAAGGTAAAAGAAAAACTAACCTAAAAATAACCCTGTATAAAAAAATGTCGTATAAACATTAATCCGATAATGCATTGCTACCCAGAGAGTGTCAAACTTGAATTATATATATTATCCGATTTTAATAAAATGTTAAGAGTTTATTGATGCATTAAGAGGTTTTCATAGATCTAAGTAAATTCAATTTATTCAATCTAGTGGCTTCTAAAGCGAAACTTAAACAAATATGTTTGGCAATTATGCGCCACTATATTCCAAATTTTATATTTTATTTAAATTAGGTAAGTAAAAAACATCTTTTTAGTTTTTAAGTTTTTGTTTCTAGGTGGTTTGGTTTTTAACAAAAAAAATCACTTAATTGCATTACCCCTGGAGTAGAGAAAAATAATGGGATTCTTTTTTAAAATTATTTTATAAATAAACTTTTAACGTTAGCAACAATACCTAAATAATTTTCATTAAAATTTAAACTAGCAAATTTTTATATATTAAGTGTTTTATATTTTTTTTTCCATATTCTTTGAGCGGGCGAGGGATATGAAACTAGGAAAATGTTCTTTTATTTCTCGAACTAACTAACTAAGCAAAATACGCAAAAAGTTAAAAAGCTCAAAACGATGTATTTTTACTTGCTCAATCTGTAGCGTACATTTTTTTGCCTGAAATATTTGTTAAGGTAACGCTTGAGACGTCATTGGAGTAAATTAAATTAAAATAGATTACAAAAAGCCTTCTCCGTTAACAAATAAATTTACTTGATTTAATTAAAATCGGATTAAAATTTATTAGAAGTGGATAGAGTTGTTATATGACATTTAGTTAATTTTTAATATTGTATTGCAATATTTGATATTTGCCATTTTTATCTCATAAGATGTCAATATATTTTTTGTAACCTAAAACGTAAATATTTTGCCTGCTTGTAGTGTAAAATCCGTAAAAGACGAGCAAAAAACATCTACGTCCAAACATGTTAAAATCTAAATGACTTAAAACAAGTAAAAGTGTTATGTTACCTTCATCCACGGACGTCTTTAAATATTAAAGATATTAATTAAAAAACATTTTTAAAGAAAGTTATCACTCTGTATCTGGGAAATAATGCATTTTTAAACGCGTGTTTATATATACTTTTCCTTCCTGTTATGTAGACATAATAAATATACAGGTTGTACAGTAGGGTGATTTATTTCCCATTTTTTTTCTCGGCACTCAAACAAAACTTTAATCTATATGTAAGAGAAAAATTCTCACCAAGTTTAAGCCTTTAATATCAATTTTACTCATTTACCATTTTATTTTATTTATCCCTATAATAACTATTCAGAGTATTACAAATTCGATGCATTAGCATTGCTATCTCGATAATTATAGAAAATAGAGACTTGGTTCAATTTAGGCAAAGATGCGCATCCCAATGCTAAAAAATTAAAAAAATGTAAATAAAAATTAAATTATCCATTTTATTTCTTAAGGCCCTGTTAGTAATTATTTTAAAAACCAGTTGTATTTTCTTAGGACACTTTTTATGCTCTTCAAGAATATATTTTAGTTTTTTAATATGACGGATCGTTTATTAGCTACCATCATCCTGCTCCGTAATCAAAAGAATGAAGCTAATGATGGTAGCTAAGAAACAAAACGTCCTGTCGAAAAACAAAAATATTTTCTTGAAGATCATAAAAAAGTGCCCTAAAAAGTGCTATTGATTTCTAAAAATCACTAACAGGGCCTTAAAAATAAAAGGAATAATTGAATTTTTTGTTTTTTTCCTGTATACCAATTGAGATATTTTTTTTTAATTAAGACACGTCTTCTTTCCATTAAAAGATAACTTAAAGTATCGTTCGTCCATAAGGGGTTTGTGCAAATTACTTTTTAATAAAAAACTAGTACACCACCATGTAAAGAAATGGTTAGTATTTATTTACGCTAAAAACCATACATTGTATAAGAAAAAGATCTGTTTAAAATTTAACGACAATTCAAAAAAATATTTTTGTTTATAAATAGGCAGTGGCATTTTCTTTAAAAATATTTCCCTAAACCTCCTATGTACAACACTAGTGAATTTTTTTCTGTGTAGACGCATTTTTTTTTAATATCAAAATTGGCATAAAACAATTATTTTTCTTAACTTCTTCAACACCCTGTAATTTTAGCAGTATGAAATTTATGACATACGGTATGTCTACGTAAGTTGGCGTAATATGGGAAACTTTTTATTAAAAGATTTTACGAAAAAAAAATTTTTTATAAAAAGTTTTGGTTAGTTCTAGTAAATAAAAAAAATGACATCTGGTTAGAAGCATTTTGGAATTTGGACCATGCAAAACTTTTTATAAAGAGTTACTTTTTTCAAAAAATTAATAATAAAAAAGTTTTCCATTGTATATTATTAATAAATTAATAAAGAAAACTAAACGTATACATTTGAATTAAAATACCGTTAACTTAATAAATTTTGATCTTCTGTAGTTCATTTGCGTCCCAGTTAACATCATATTTTTAAGAAAAATTAAGCAAAAATAAGTAAATAAATAATGTCCTTATTTACCGTATAAATACCCGCGTTCTTTTGGGAAATAAAAATGGTTTTTATTACTTAGCTCGAAACTAAATCTTTTACTTATTGATCGGAAAACGGAAATGTTTGGCAAGGCATGCAAATTGAAGTGTTTGCGATTTATTGTTTTATTCGAATATATATATATTTTTGGCGGAATATATTTCATGGCTTTCACCACATCCGCATAAAAAAGCATCTTTATATTTACCTTCTTATTGACTTTTAAAAAGCAATTTCTGAATTTCATATAGAGAACTGTGAGCATCTTTATTGCAAATAAAAATTTAAATATGGTATAGGATTGTCTAAAAAGCCGCGATAAATGTCTGAAAATCATAAAACTTAGGGTTAAGGGGCCTAAAATTTATAATTAAGTAAAAGCAATGCTGCATTTAACCTAAATCATTGTCTGATGGTATTAAAATTTAATATCTACTTTATAAAATAATATGCATATTCAATTTATGGCTTAGAATAACTTAAGAACTGGCCTTTAACACTTAACACAATATTAAAATACCCATAAAATATTTAAATTATAATTTTACTATAATTTATTATAAAATGTAGTTTTACTTTACAGTAAAAAACAATAAAACAAAATTTAAGTATTTTTAAATATTTATTTATGAGAGAAAAAGACGATTGTTCTTTCTTACTACCTAATAATAATGATTTTTAGGGGCAGAGAAGACAAATTATTGTGTATGAGTACATTATATTACAAACAATTTGGTAGATGAGCTTAAAGGAATACTTTTATAACCTTTTTAATATTTTAACTACCAACATTACTTTTTAACATTTTAAACATATTTTTAAATGAGACGCAATGACATTAATGACTTTAATGATTACCGAAATAATATATGTATATTTAAAAGTATAAAGCAGGTTCCACATTCTAGACACTTTATGGATAAAAGAACAAATAAGGTAGAAAGTTTGGGGCCTGTCCAGTTGGACCATATAGGGATGCATACGTGGGGCACCACAAGTTTCTCTGTTGGGAACTGTAAGTGGAAGAATTATACTGAACAATTCTTCAGAGCAGAAGCGATAACAGTACCTATAAAACAGCGATTAATTCCCCTTAGCTTGACAATGGGCAAGAGAGAGAAGCCTTTCTGTAAGTAAAGGATAATCAATGAGGCCAAAGGCTCGTATTTGAATAAAAATTAATAATGCTAAGGCTTGTGGGGGACGCCATGCCTCATATACAAAAACAATATTTCAAGGAAGGTCGAATATAGGGCACCTACAAGGTGTATAAATTAGAAAGAGAAAATCCTTGTTTTCTCGAAAGAGAAATGCAAGCTTTTTAAAGCTGCCGTAGCTTTAGATACAATGTGTTCATGCCAGTTATGGTCATTCTTAAATGTGACGCCCACAAGATTGAAGGTGTCTTTGCTCTGTAAAACTTTGCCCACTAATTTTCTGACGTAGTTCTTCTAGGTCATTTGCACGTTTATGACGATGCCTAGAAATTTGTTGCTTAACACGTCTCCAAAGAAAAAAACATTTGGTGCCAGATCTGGTGATCTAGGAGACCATTCTATGGTACCTCTTCTGCTGATTATACGATTTGGAAACGTGACCCTCAAAAATTGTTGAACTTCCCTGGCATTATGAGCCGGAGAACCATCTTGTTGATACCAAATTTCTTTAAAATTGACATTGACAGCCTGAACAGCTGAAATAATCTAATTAAAAAAGGGCCAATGATATTATCGCCCAAAATTCCAGCCCACACGTTGACCTTTTAAGGCTATTGAGTTCTAAGAAGGATACTGATGTGCTTGTTTTCTATCGAGTAACCTATGGCGATAGAAGGGTTAAGATGACACGCAAGGAAAATGAGGATTCATCAGTACAGAAAATATTTTTGATAAATGTGTTATTAGCACTGGCCCTTTCATTATATCCTTACGAAACACTATTTGTTTTTCACAGTCGTCAGAAAAAACCTCTTGACTAGATTGCAATTTATAGCAAGGGTATTTGTTTCGTTTCAGAATATTCCTAACTGTTTCTAACGGGCTTGAATATCAAGTTCTTTAGAAATTTTGGTACTATTACAAGGAAAATTAATTTCGGCTAAACTGCAAACAGCAGTCTTACGGACTTGCCGTTCCTCGGTTAATGAAGTAGTGGCTGCGCCAGGGGTGGGTATTATCGCTCAACCGTTTGCCCAACCTGCTAATTAAGTAAGAAACAAAGAAATGCTAAAAGGTTCTGTTACAATAAATCCCATTGCATTGCCATATACCATTTTTTTGGGGCAAGGTCAAAGCTACGTCCTAAATGTCACAAGTGGTAAACAAGGTAATTTTTAAAAACTTTACCGCCCTGTATCCTAAACGTTAAACCATTTAGGACATAGGTTCATTTAATTTTTTTATTTAAATCACTTAAGGATTTACACTTCCAAGGATAAGCATCTTATTCTGAAACACACAATTTTGTTAACAGCCGCTGGTTTTAAACTTACTTATGAATTTTAAAATTGTACTTTTAACTGGCACAGGACCTCCTTCAAATAAAAATGCAAATGTTTCGATTATTTCTTTTGCTGAATTACCAGTATATAACTACTTAATATTTTTAACTCTTTGTTCAACGGTATAAACCAACATTTTAAGCAAAAATCTTAATTTAAAAGAAATTACCGCAGTTTGCGACAACCCAAACAGCTTGCAAAAAATTCCCTCCAAATGCTTTGCGCCCGACGGCTGGGTGCCGCCAGTGTGGTTTTCATCTCCCACTACTGCAGTAGAGGGTGGGGGTGTGAGCAAGACTTCAAGCGCGTGTACATAGATATGGCATCATTGCATTTGAAAAATCAGGAAATATCTTATTTTCTATTACTCTCTATGTTAAGGCAAGATCGTTATTTTTTTCCACTTGTTAATCCAAATGGTTGAATAATTTTCCAGACATGTATGTGTATTATTTTCGGTTTGGAAAAGAAGTGACATAAACTTTGTTATTTTAAATGAAACACGTATATTTTTGGTATATTATTTCTACAAGCCATTCCTAATATAAAACCCTTAATAAAATAAATACCTATCTTTTTTAGATTTAGAGTAAATGCCGTTTCATTCATGCAAAAATATTTTTTAGGTTATATGAACTTTAAAGGTAACTTAATTCTAGTCTAAAGGCAAGGTTAGTTTATATTTATAAGGTTGCGACATATCCTCAACTTTTAGGCGGTTCGAGGTTGGGGACACAAGGAAGGGCACTCCACGGAGAAAAGATGGCAAGACTGGGTAAAATCAAAGCTGATGATCAATCCAGTGGCGTCTAGAATTTGCGCATTTCATTTTGCATTGTTTTGGAAGTGATATTTGTTAAAAGATCCAAATGTTTCTTATTTAAAGTAAAAGAATTTATAACCTAATTATAATATAAAACTGTTGTGTAAACGATTGTTCTACTAATACAATAAACTGTATATCTCCGGCACTGAACAACATGGCCGAAAAATGGGAGATGTGACGTCATAACACGTCAAACCAATATGGCCGAATGTCGCGACCTTATATAGACCGACTTTGGTAAAGGTACCTAAAATGATTTGACAATAAAACTTCAAGTTTAAATATTTCACTTGCTACTTGTGTGCATAAAAAAGTTGTTATATATAATTATGTGTTAATGTATCCAACTTACTGTTTCTGAAAAATGTACTCATTATTTAACATTTGTGTACTAGACCATTGGTATGCAAGTTTATGGAAAAACAAATAAAGATCGCAAAAATTTAAAAATTTAAAATTATTTCTTTTTGAAGACTTGATCTAAGACATTTATTATAATACTATACAGGGTGTTTCCTAACAACGTTACAAAACTTAAAGTTGTAATTCCTTATGTTAATTTATAAAAAAAGTTTCTATAAACATATGTCCGGGGTTACTTTCTTACTGAGAGACAGGGCGTTAAAATTAAAAAAAAAAACAGTTTTTGTAAATATTTTTAATATGCTTAGGCCGATTTAAATTAAAGTTATTTAAAGAAATAGGGCGCCTATTTAGCTCTAACCAGATTATTAATATTGGGTCGAGTGGCGTCTCAGTGGGCACCGCAACTTATGTTATTAAGGAAATTTTTACGTTTTTGTATTTTTTTATAATTAAGCAGTTAATTATACAGCTTTTTAGTTTCTTGTATTTTTTTAAACTAATTTTGTTTTGGAAAAAAAAGATTAAAGCTACTTTAATTTTTTCCAAAATGTACTCATAGACGACATGGTAAAAGAAACAAAAGTAAAAAATAAAAAATTATTTGTTTTTAAAATAACAGCAGTCGTGTATTCTATCGAAAATCGTCGTTTTCCTTATCTGCTCAGATCAAAATTGTTTATTTTTAGTTTTGGATTTTGCTGCTTATGGACTCTAGTATTACTTAAAGTGGTTTCAAGTTTTTTTCTCGAAAGCAAAGCGAGATAAGAAGAAAATACAAGAAACTAAAATTACTATTATTAATTGCTTAATTATAAAAAAATCTAAAAACGTCAAAGAAAGTCAGGTACGTACTTTTTTCTCAATAATATAAATTGCGGTGCACACTGAGACGCCACTAGACAGGTTAGGGCTAAATAATCGCCTTATCATTTTAAATTTTATCCAAATCGAACTAAGCATATTAAAAATGTTTAGAAAAAACTGATTTTTTTCCTATATTTTAACGCCCTGTATTTCAGTAAGGAAGAAACTTCGAACATATGTTTATAGGTACTTTTTAATAAAATAACATAAGGAATTACACCTTGAAGTTCCGTACTTTTGTTAGAAAACACCCTGTATATGATAACCCTAATAAATTTAATGAAACACCCTTTATATGTTTTTAAATATTTGGATTTAATAAATTATTTTCAGAATTGAATTCATAATATTACAATAATTATTCTTTTTGTTTTCCAACAAATTGCGTTTAAAAATAAACAAAATAAATTTGTATAAAATATTTCGGATATTTGTTTTCCCATAAACACTGCATAAGGTGCGATTGTCAGAAAAGGTTTAAACCAATTTTCTTAAAAACCACAAAAGATAATTTATTCTTATATTTAAATTTAATATCAGGAATAAATTGTAGAATCTAAATAGTAAAGAATATATAGGGTGTTCCATTACAATTATTAGAGTTATTATATTTAGAAGTTCAAGTATTTAAAAAGTAACAATTTAAGAATTTTAAATTTTTGTGATGTTTATTTGTTTTCCCATAAACTTACATTTTGTGCAGTCGTCTGGACATTTTCAAACGCCATTTTCTCTAAAGCGAAAAAGTAGGTAATGAATTACCTAAAAGTTTTATAATAAGAATAAATTAAAGAATTTAAATCTTAAAAAATACAAGGTGTTTTATTTAAAATAACAAAGTTTAGTCCGGTTAAACCGGAAGTGGTACGCATTTGTTAATATATACAAAATTGGTATCAAGTGGTACAATATAACAGACTAAAATTTAAAAGGTATACTTTATTACCAAAGGAGGTAAAATTCTGGATAGTAATTTCGTTGCCACCAGGTATAAAAAAAAACTTATAAATTTAGTATATTTTAATAAATTTAAACGTTTTTTCGGGCCAAATATTTTATGCAATAATAAATAAACCCATTGACAGTAAACAAACAAATTTTTACAAAAACAAGAAACAGCTAAGTCCCTTTACAGAAAGGAAAATTGAATTCTATTATTTGGCAGTAAATTTTATCCCAAATTCTGTTTTAGGAAAAGGCAAAAAGAAATGTCTAAAGGAGCATGAAAATTGAAAAACTTGCAAATTATTGTTTTCTTTGCAAATTGGTATTTTTGATGCTTTGTATTTTATTTTTTTAATATAATATGCAAACTGGTGCTTCATTTTTTCTATAATTTCGTAATGGAAAGTTTACCTTTTAAAATTTTTAAAAGAAAGTAATTTTAATAAGGAAATTGATATACTGACATTTAACATAATTGTTAATGGGTTAATCTATTTAGTTGTTTTTTATCACCTTTTTAACCGCATATGTCCACTACTCTAAAAGTTTAGATTACACTACTATTCTAATATAACTATTATCATCTTTCTATTCCCAGAGAAAGTGAACCCTTCAAGTAACGTTAGACCTGTTAGGCTAGAAATTTGTATAGTAATGAGCTTTAGCATGCTAAGTACGAGAATTATCACCTATATATTTTTTAAAGTTAAAAAAAAAATAAACTTAGCGCTGTAAGCTTGGAATTTTTCCAGGATTTAGTTTATTTATAGTAACATTTGAAAAAAAATTGACACGCGTTTTCGATGAGCACAAGTACCTGCCAGGCGAACTAAAAGGTGTGGCTGATTTGGATGGCCATATTTCCAAAACTAATAAAGTTAGATGTACCAAATGCGTTTAAAGCTCCTTTAAAGATCTTTTTAACGGCGATACTGGTAATAATATACAGGGTAAAAAATAAAATTCATTTAATGAGGCACCCTGTATATTATAATAATATTAAAAAAACCTTAAAAGGAGCTTTAAACGCCTGTCAGTATTTTTCAAACATTGCTATAAATGAACTTAATTCTAGATAAAATTTAAGCTTACAGCTTCAAGTTTTTTATTATTTTTTACTTTCAAAAATATACAGGGTAAAGGTGATGATATACAGGGTGATAACTGTCGTAATAAGCACGCTATAACTCATTACTATACAAATTTCTAACCCTAAAGGCCCAACGTTACTAGAAGGGATCACTAGCTTTTCTACTATTTGAAAGAATACAGCATTTTAAATACAATGACTTGACAAGATATGCCATATTTTATCACCTCTGCTTTTATCTTTTTATTTTTGTATTTTTAACCAAAAGTTACATGATTAGGCAAAAAGGTTAATTTTTAGTCATGTAGCCATGATAAAAAAATCGTTTCCAAATTTTTACGAATTCTCTCAAAAAGAGTGGTTTCTTAACATATTCTTAAAGAGAATTTTATTTATATACAGTAATAAAAACTACTTTTCTGGCAAAACGCCATTTTTATTGTTGTAGTGCCTTAGACGGTTGATGAATTAAAAAAACTAGGAGGCTTGGAAAAACAAATCCAGTTGTTTAACCCAACTTTGTTTGCTACCTAATGGGCCTAATTTAAAATAAGGTATCTGCGGCATTTAAGGCCCACCTGACGTTAAATGTAAAAAAACTCGAATTAATTAAAAAGCTGAGCAAAATTGTGTTCAGATTAAAGATTGCTTATTTATTGTGAAAACAAAATATAAATAAAATTACAAAAATAAATATGAAACCAACTATAAAAATTATTAAAAAGCTTTGCTAATGGGCCTTATTAAATCACCATAGTAAAATTAGGCCACAAATTTTTTATGTTTTTATAAAAATAATAAAAGAAGCTTTTATTATTTTTAATCCTAATTAATCTTTGTTTTATTAGTTATAATTAGTGGCCTTTTTGGTAAGCTCAATTTTTATTAAAGCATAGTTTCAAGTCGAAAATACATAGCTCTTGAAAGTAGGACTTTTATTCCTTTGCTCTACACTTTCTTAAGCTATACTGGTTTTAGTATGTTTAGCAGCACACAAGTTTTCTTTTATTGACATTTATAAGCTATGACCTACTTTTTAAAAAAGACCAATTTACAACAAAATATCTTAAAAAAATAAACGCAAAGTTTTGAACAGCGATAATGAAAAATTCACAAAAAAATTACCTTATTTCTAAACAAAAATAAAATCCGAATACTTATAGTTTTCTTCTGGCAATAATTATAAATCCTTATGATGATACAGCACCGTGTCACAAATTCTTTGCTTCTAAAAGAAGGCAGCCATTTATTTTGCTGCGAGTTTTTAAATGCGGGTCTTATATGCCTCTGTTATCTTATGATACATCAAAAAGCATTATTAAAAATGGGTTTTAATATTACTTACAGAATATACCATTAATTTTATTTAAAAAAAATTAAAAAATTATAAATATTAAAAAGAGTGCGTAACACGTAAATATTTATCGAATCTCGTTTCATTTAAAACAAAGAGGAGTTATGGCCATAAATAGGATTATTAAAATTTTTAATTCGTACGGAGAATCCGTTAGGAACAAAAGACGATTAAATGTATTTTTTCCACGACCGTTAAAAAAATGCTGTTTTTTTAACCGTTGACATAAAATTAAAGTTCTTTATTCTAGTACACTACATAAAGTGGTAAAAAAGCAACTTTTTTACCACTTTTAATGAGTGTTTTGTTTCAATGCCTACCGCAATAAACTTAAATATAAATTTATGCAGTAAACGCGACATCAACTGAACCAAACGGTCAAGTTCCTTTGATTTCGTCATAATTTCTTTTAGTTCGTGTGTCACTAGTTTTAAAATTTGACAGTTTTCGAATCAATTTAACAGAAATTATTGAAAATTTATAGTAATGATAGATTTGGATAATGAAATTGAAAAAGCATTTATACTGTTTTAGTAATATTTCTACAAAAAGTAAGTATATACAATTTTCTAAAATTAAATAATAAATACATAGTTATGAATAGGATAATTGTCTCTTAAAAAAATGAAGGCTATGATTTTTTAATATAATGGCTGTGCTTAAATTAAAAAGTTTAGATAAATAAAATATGTATTTTAAGAAATTTTTATACGGTTGTGGAAAAAATATAGTATTTAACACATGCATAAAGTGTCGTTTTTACTTATGGGATTGCCGCACTCGCTTACCAGCTCGTGCTGTCAAACTTTAAATTCGTAAAAAAAAGTTTCACTTTATGCACTTGTTACATAAATTACCATTTTCATGGTTACTTGACTAAAATTTAATCGTTTTGGTCTAATTATGGCCCTCCAGAATAAAATTTAAAAAATTAAATTTTTAAAAGCAGAAGTGTCAAAAAATGACATGACCGAAAGTAATAGAACACATACGAATAAAACAACCAATTGTCTTACATATTTTACATATATATATATATAAAAAATATTGTTAATTTAGTGGGGATGCGGTCTTTAACCAGAACTACCCTCCTTCTTTATATTATATATATATATATATATATATATATATATATATATATATATATATATATATATATATATATATATATATATATATTAATTTATTTTGCGTGCCGTAAGCGTTTAGTTTTTTGTGGTTTTATTGTTTAATATTAAAGTTTAGTTCATACCACCCTTTGAAAAAACAAATTGGAATAGTATTGCGGGATGGGGACCGGCAAATAAAATCACTATTGTATTTATCCTAACGTTTCGCGGCTGGATTGATACTTTATCACTTTATCAAGGACCTAAAATAAAAAAGACACATTACAAAACTATTTTGTCACAAACCCAATATTTTACAAAACACTTTAAATAACTATTGTCAGGCACGAAAGGCGAAGAAATAACTTATCAGGACGTAATCGTCAGCATTAAAGTCAGCAATTAGATACAACTTGAAATTCTTAAAAAGTAGAAAATTATTTGTCAGAAAATTAAACTATGGATAATAAAAATTAAGAATTTGAAAAAATTTAATAAATTGTATAAACAATACCCACGAGCCGAAGGCGAGTTGTATTGAATAAATGTCAAGAACGGAATTACCAAAAACTAACAAACTTAAATAAAACAAGAGAAATATTTTGCCTTAAAATTTATTTTTCGAATGACATTCGAAAATACTATTTCGTGAGAATTAAAAGTAAGTATCAAACCTTTAATTTACATATAAATAAACAATTGCTTTTTACCTATTTTACTTTACCCAACATTAGCCTAACAAAGTTTTATCGCTGAAATTCCATCATGTTGGTTTTATCAAGGTGGGTGCAAGAAGGAGTTGTGCCAGTAAAAAAACAGAAGGTTGCTATGACATTTTGCTAGTGTAAAACCCTCTAGTGAAATAATCAGAAGTAGATATGCTATGTGCGTATGAGCATAATAAGGGTAGTTTTCCCATAAGAAATACATGGGGAAAATTTAAGGTTCGATTTGCATTTTTATGGCCATCCTAGGGCGTGGCACAAAATAGGGGATGATTTTAAACCACGTGCTAGATAAAGGTAGTTTTGGTAACCATCGATGACGTCATCACCTAAACTCAAAATTATTCGAACGACCTATAAATTAATTTAAAAAGTCTCGCCTGCGCCAGGATTGGAACTCGAACCACCTGCGTGAGAACCCAACGCCATATACTACTAGACTATTGGGGGATCTGATAATTAAATGTTAAACGGGGATCCAATTGAATCTTTATCTAACTGTCAGCACAACAATGACACATCGCCAGCGCACAGTAAATAAACCTAACACGAAATTTAGTTGAACATCTGTCGACGATCACATATGTGGCGTTGTCGATAGTAAGAGCGAACTCAACGAAAGCAAATTTCGAGAAAGTTGCGGTTAAAAAACTTAGTATTGCGTTTAAAGTAATAAAACTTAGCCAAAGAATAGTCGCTAACGGCAATAATTTCAAGGTCAAGCTTGTCATTTGATAAACCTGATATGTCAGGCACTGCGCCCTCCGCGCCTAAACTTTGGGCTTAAGCGCGGGGTGTATGTACTCCTTGCATTTTTACCCAAATAATATTTTCTGAACATACCCCTACTACAACCAATCAGAGAGCCTTATTTTTCTTAAGCCGTTATTTTCAACCAATCAGAGAGCCGTATTTTTCTTAAGCCGTTATTTTTAAACAATCAGAGAGCAGTTTACCCTAATAGATGATTTCTGAACGTACCCCTTGTAATTTCAAGGTCAAAGCATCCGTCAACAATAACAAAGATAGCTGCAGTTAGATAATAAACGGTAAAAAACAGTGGTAACTAAATAAAAAGCAGTGTTTGTAGTAAAGCATTTATTATAAAATAAAAAATACATACATGGTTGCCATATTTCTAAATAATTCTTTTTTTTTTTTTTCACCCTTTCGAGGTCATCCCACCCAGGTCCGACTACCGCCCCCCTAGGTGGCTGATTGTACCTTGACCCCTACTCCTTCTCATTCACACACCATTCATTCCATAACTTGGATGGTTGTTGCTCGGTCCGCATCCCCGAGCAGAAACACCGTGTGCCGTTGCCCAAAACACCGCTGTCGCCGGACACACATCCAAATTATGGGCGCGCATTCCACTGCTTAACTCCGGAGATCGACGCTCGCCGATATAACCGAAGCCGCCACAAGCGCGCCTAAATAATTCTTAGAATAATACCTTATAAAATAAAAAGCAGTGATTGTAGTAAAGTATTTATTTTAAAATTACAAAATACATTGTTGCCATATTGCTAAATAATTCTTAGAATAATTATTACGGTTATTTAAACTCTTCTCACAGACCCTGTTAATGGTGAATATTTTACAAGTTTGTCATAAATAATTAAACAGTAAGCATTTGTGTTTGCAGAAAAGTTTTCTTTTGTTTCAATCTCTAACCTTACATCAATAATTCCAGAATTAAGGATTTCATTTTGTCTTGAACAATCAATTACAATTAAGGGTGCATTGTTTTTAAATTTTTTGGGAGTTAAAAGCGGTTTGTTTTCTTTTTCTTTTTCGTAGTAGCTTTCTTGAAATTCTGAGTACATTTCATAGAGAGTAGCTATCATACCTCTTGAAATTTCCAAATTTAAATTATCGTATGGATAAAATTAAGAATTTAAATAAAGCTTTGCATTTAATACATCACAATGATCAAATAAGCTACAATTTTTCTTGTAGTTATCTTGTCGATCTGTTTGAAAACCTAAAATTATCCATCTTGGTCTTTCCACCTGCACAGAAGTTTTAATGGTCCATGTAAGGTGTTTTCCAATCGGTATTGAGGGATGTTCTGTGAGTTCCCAGCTTCTAAAACCGATATCCAATTCAGTTCCACTTCCAAAAATATGTAAAAGTTCTAGTCGTTCAGCATCGGATACTGTAATATGTGGTAGCTTCCAAACAATTTTATCAATATTAACTTCTACATTTTTTCCATCGGTAGTGTTAATAACGGCATTTTTATCGGAAGAACTTCTTAACAATATTAGTTAATGCTTAACATTTATAAGTATCTTTTGAAAATCTTCAGCGAATCCTATTAATGTCCTTAGTGGAACACAAACATTAAAAGTTCCGTTTGAGCCCATTCCGTCCCAGGTATAATCATCTTCAATACTCCAACCAGCGTTTTAATATTTAGTTAACTCATTACCATTGTAAGAGACATAACCTTTCATTGTTGCTGCTATTCCAGGATATCTAGTCGAATCAATAACTTTTCCGCCAATTTCAAGACGAATTTCTTCAAAGAGGTGTCCCACAAAGTTGTTTACAAGTTTAGCAGTGTCTAAAACTCTTCCATCGGACCCTTTTAAAAGTCGTCCTTCCAAATAAATATGACTTGCCCAAGGTAGGGTGTATATATCAGTTTGTTGCACCGGTATTCGAATTTCATCATTATTTTTAAAAGAGCTGGAGTACGGTAAATGGCTATGCCTTTCTATTTTTGTAATAAAGTTATCAAAGTTTAGCGAATCTGTCACGTTTGAAATGCTCATTTTCAGAGTTTTTAACAAGAAGCCCTATGGATGCAAGAAATCTTATATTTTCTTCTGTTAAGCTCTTTTAGTGTTCCAAAGCTGGTTAAAATTGACAATTTTCTTGGCGTTATATTTAACAACCATAACACGTGTGCTCTGCACAATGTTCTGCAGTATACTGACACACACATCACGAAGAGTTATCTATAAAGACTTCTCAAATGTAATCTAATAGTAATAACTTCTCCTCTAAAGTCAACCAATTCACCATCTTGATCAACCAGTTTTAATATAATGTTGCTGATAATTTTGGTGGATACAGGCATATAAAGCACATTTTGAGGAATTTCTATCATTTTGAAACCAGCTGGTACTGATGGCGAAAATTCATGTATTGTATGAACAAGCTTATTATTGTGATAGGCGCCAGTAACGATATTACACTCGATTTTAATCACGTTAATTTTCAGAATGTTTACAGGTGTTTGCGATACATGTTTAACGTTGGGCTTTAGCAAAATATTATGAAATCCCAACAATTTTCCAATAGAATTTGTCTTAGTAAAGTCAACTGTATGAGAACATTCAAGCTCGCACTTGAGCGTATTAACATTACCCTTTAGGCTTAGGGTACAATTAAAATTATTGATGGCTTTATTTTTTTCCTGTATGGCGTCTTGTAGATAATCATTTATTGCACTTATTTCATATGATCCAATCGGGATTTCTAGAGTAATATTACCCACATAAAATTTGTTATTGCTATTATCAATGTTGGGTATGGCGTTAAACGTTTCTAAACTGACTAAACCAAGCTCGTATTCACTAGTGTCATCTCTCAAGTAGATGGGCGGGTTATAGTTTGCTTCTAAAATGGAACTATTACCACTCAAGCTAAAGGTATGCATGACGGTTGAAGTAAGACTAAATTTATTTCTTGAGTCTATCTGTATTTATAGGGTTTTAAATAGAGTCCCAAACCGTTTTTGTATGGTCCTAAATATAAACTGCTACCAGTTTTGCTAATCACAATAGATTCCATTGTTTTGTTGTGTCTCTTTTCTTCTTCTAATCTTTCTTGCGCCGCCTTAGAATCTTTAACAGCTTTTACGATCCCTGATATTCCGCCGCTAAGTGCTCCTACGGCACTTAGGCCGGCAAAAAGTGGTATTAAAAATGGTAGAAATCCGCCGACTACAGGTAAAGGTACTACATCTGCAGGTTTTTCTTTTTCCACCCCATTGAATGCTTTCAGAGCTACTTCAGCAGCAGAGAAAAGATCTTGCGGTTTTTCCGCGTACAATGCCTCCCTCGCTTTTTGAAACGCGGTCGCGAAGGGAATCCCTTGCCTCTCCGAGCAGTTTTTTTCTTAATTGATTTTTTCTTAAACTTCTGCATGACCGTACAGCACAAAGTCTTTGGCAATACTAAGGATTGAATCAGAATGTTAAGTATATTTATAATATGTTACGCTATACTATAACTGCCATCATTTAGTTCCCACCCGTCATTGAGTCAACACGTGTCTAGAGCTACATAAAGATTATTAACAATAATACCGTATTTAAGAAAAACAGTACCGTATTTAAGAAAAACAGTACCGTATTTAAAAAAACCAAGCCCTATTTTAGAAAAACAGTGCCGTATTTAGAAAAACAGTGCCGTATTTTAGAAAAACGGTGCCGTATTTTAGAAAAACAGTGCTGTATTTTAGAAAAACAGTGCCGTATTTTAGAAAAACGGTGCCGTATTTTAAAAAACAGTGCCGTATTTTAGAAAAACAGTGCCGTATTTAGAAAAACAGTGCCGTATTTTAGAAAAACGGTGCCGTATTTTAGAAAAACAGTGCTGTATTTTAGAAAAACAGTGCCGTATTTTAGAAAAACAGTGCCGTATTTTAGAAAAACGGTGCCGTATTTTAGAAAAACAGTGCCGTATTTTAGAAAAACAGTGCCGTATTTTAGAAAACAGTGCCGTATTTTAGAAAAACGGTGCCGTATTTTAGAAAAACAGTGCCGTATTTAGAAAAACAGTGCCGTATTTTAGAAAACGGTGCCGTATTTTAGAAAAACGGTGCCGTATTTTAGAAAAACAGTGCCGTATTTTAGGAAAACGGTGCCGTATTTTAGAAAACAGTGCTGTATTTAAGAAAACGGTGCCGTATTTGAAAATAAAGGCAGTTATCGCTTAAGCGCTTAAGCTAATTATTAAAAATATATCTTTACCATGGATTTGAACAAGTTGGACAAGGATGTGAGGCGTAAAATAAATGAAGCTACCAATAGTATTCGAAAAAAATACCAGGATTTAAAGAAGCAGCAACGTGAGAATGGCGAGCTAGAGTTTGACACGAATGATGATGATCAACGCTCAGAAGATAAGCGGAGTTTGCAAGAAGATCCAAACATTCTTCAACTCCTTGATAAACATTCGCGTAGTGTAAAAAAATTATATGATTCAATAAAAGCTGGTCGTTATGAGAATGCTGTTATATTGGAAAATACTTATAAACCTTTGGCAAAAATAATATCCAAATCAATACAAAACACTCAATCTGTTAAACAACCATTTACACCAAAGTCCTTAAAAAGACGTCAAAGCGAAAATTTTACTCATACAGTAATAAAGAAAGCACGAACTCCTCTTAACTTTGCCAGTCCCGTTAAAAAACAAGACGATATAGCTGAACAAGAAAAAGAATATATGGATGATGAGCCGTCGGAAGATGATCAAATGATGGAAGAAGGCGAAACAGAGGAAACTAATTTAAACAGAACTATCTATGAGCACCAACCTGAAGAAAGTTACTTTGATGATGACTTTAGAGTCGACCCACAATTTAATCCTGTTCAGATTGATAGTATTCCGGAAGAATCCTTTCGAGAATATCTAGATCAGTATGATCCGCTACCTAGAGAATATGTGGAAGGTTTTATAAAAGATACGGAAAACGAGTACGATCGAAACTATTTAAAACATGATATGGCTACTGATCATTTAACTTTCGGTGATTCTCGACTTGAATTTAACGGCCCAGATATTTATGTTAAAGGGGAAAAATTTATTGGAACTCCTGGTCTATATGAACTTATATTCAAGACCAATCCGTTGAAAAACAAATTTACAGCACTAGACGAGCGAGCATTTGCAAAATTGGTTTTGCTAACGAATGCTAGTAAGAGAAATTTTGATGAAAACGAACAGCATGCTGGCAACAGAGGTGTCAAATACATGTTAACAATTAAACCCATTACTCGAACGTATAAAAGAGGACCGAATAAGAAAACAGAAAGAACGCGATAAACAGTTGCGAATTACAAGAGCACAAAATACTCAAGGCTATGGTTTACCAATTGATACTAAACATAAAATATTTAACAATAATAAAACTGATTATATTTATTGGGATGATCCAAATGAGCTTGTGGATAGATTAAGATTGTTAATGGCTAGCAAGAAAGTGGGTAATAATAACCACCAAAATGAGATTATGAGTATTATTGAAGAGTTAAAGGAAGCCGATATTATTGAATAAAAAGAGTTGATTTAGTAACATAACCTCTTTCAAGATGACTCTCGACAAATTCGGACGTAATTTAACTCATCCATATCATTTAGCAAAAAGCTTAAAACAGAAGATGGTGTAAAGGATAAGCCCGAAAACAACTTGTATGGCTACATGAATATTATGTTGGTTTGCGAAAAGGGTTTGTCAAAACATCTTTATATAAATGGCACAAAATTTGATTATTACAGGTTTCCCATCACAAGTGGAATTATTGAATATGTTAATATCGATACACCTGTTAAAACGTATATAAACGCAACAGCATATGAAAAACCAAGCGATTTGTTACACCAGAAGTTAAATTTAAATGATTATATTTTATTTTTAGGAGATAAAATACGACCACGTACCAAAATATATGCTGAGTTTATAATTAAATATCCGATTTTATAAGGTATTATTCTAAGAATTATTTAGCAATATGGCAACAATGTATTTTTAATTTAAAAATAAATGCTTTACTGCAATCACTGCTTTTTATTTTATGAGGTATTATTCTTAGATTTATTTAGAAATATGGCAACCATGTATGTATTTTTTATTTTATAATAAATGCTTTACTACAAACACTGCTTTTTATTTAGTTACCACTGTTTTTTACCGTTTATTATCTAACCGCAGCTATCTTTGTTATTGTTGACGGATGCTTTGACCTTGAAATTACAAGGGGTACATTCAGAAACCATCTATTAGGGTAAACTGCTCTCTGATTGGTTAAAAATAACGGCTTAAGAAAAAATACGGCTCTCTGATTGGTTGAAAATAACGGCTTCAGAAAAAATACGGCTCTCTGATTGGTTGTAGTAGGGGTATGTTCAGAAAATATTATTTGGGTAAAAATGCAAGGAGTACATACACCCCGCGCTTAAGCCCAAAGTTTAGGCGCGGAGGGCGCAGTGCCTGACATATCAGGTTTATCAAATGACAAGCTTGACCTTTGAAATTATTGCCGTTAGCGACTATTCTTTGGCTAAGTTTTATTACATTAAACGCAATACTAAGTTTTTTAACCGCAACTTTCTCGAAATTTGCTTTCGTTGAGTTCGCTCTTACTATCGACAACGCCACATATGTAATCGTCGACAGGTGTTCAACTAAATTTCGTGTTAGGTTTGTTTACTGTGCGCTGGCGATGTGTCATTGTTGTGCTGATACTTAGATAAAGATTCAATTGGATCCCCGTTTAACATTTAATTATCAGATCCCCCGATAGTCTAGTCGTATATGGCGTTGGGTTCTCACGCAGGTGTTATAACATGCTTAAAGAAAAGGGCCGTTTTTATAAATCATTTATCTAATTTTGATAATATAATTGATCATATACAGGGTGTAAAAAAGGTATGCACCGTGTATATTATATTACCATTTTAAAGATCTTAAAAACAGGTTTAAAAAAATACCTACATTAGGAACATCTAACTTTATTAGTTTTGAAAATATGGCCATCCAAATCAGGTACACCTTTTCGCCTGGCAGATACAGGGTGACGCCTTTTCGTTGACCTTGCAGGGTATAGCGAAAACTAAAAGAGATAAAACGAATCTGATTACGCAACTTCGATTTCAATTTTTGGAACAAGTTCGATGGTAAAAGTAAATCATGGCTAGCTTGATTCGTTTTGGATATACAGAGTGTTTTTAAATTTTGTCAATTTGGCCGGGCACTTTTAATTTGCTTTATATTACAGATAAAAAAATTGTAAAGAAAAGTTTTAGGGATTTTTACGTAGAATTCAGTGGCGTACCTACATTTTTCCATTGATTTTTATTTAAAAGTTATAACACAAGGTTGGGTTTTTATTGAAACACCCTGTGTATTTTATTACCAATTAAAAGGTCTTCTTAAAAGTCGTAAGAAAATACAACATTTTATATAATTTATTTGTCATAGTTTCGGAAATATAACCATCGTCAGAATGCCATAATAAATTTGCATTTTAAAAATAAAACACCCTGTATATTTTATCAACATTAAAAAGATACTTTAAAAACCTTTAATAATTTACCAAGTTTAAAATAATTTCCTTTAACAGTTTCGGAAATATGAGCCTTCAAATCTTAATGTGTATATCTACTATTTTTTAGATTTATAGGGTCTTATTTCCAAAACTCTAAGAGATAAATATAATAAATGTAGTTTTTTCTTAAATCACTTTAAAATGTCGTGTTAAATTGCAACGGTAATATAATATTCGGGTTGTTTCTTTAAAACAAAATCTGATGATAACTATATATTTTCGAAACTATTACATACATCAAATGCGGTATTTCTTATAGATTTTGGAAAGACATTTTAACTGATGACTAAATAAACAGGGTGTTCCATTTCGGAACCCAACTTTGTGTTATAACTTTAAATTAAAATTCAACGAAAAAAATTAAAGTACGCCACTGAATTCTTGGTAAAAATCCCTAAAACTATTATATTTACATTTTTTCCTACCCTAAATATTAACCGAGTTACAACTGCCTGGTCAAATCTACAAAATTTGAAAAACACTATGTATCTCCAAAGCGAATTAGATTTGCCATGATTTACTTTCACCACTAAATTTGTTGCAAAATTCTAAATCGAGATAGTACAATAAGATTTGTTCTATCTTTTCTAGTTTTCGCTATACCCTGCAAAGTCACAGGTACAGGCGCCACCCTGTACCTGTGCGCATCAAAAACGCTTGCCATATTTTTTAACCTTACTATGAATGAACTAAGTCCTAGAAAATTTTCCAGCTTACAGCTTCAAGTTTTTTTAACTTTCAAAAATATACAGGGTAATGATGTGCAATAATATAAACAAATGGAAGTAAACATAAATAAACCAAAATATTGACGTGATGTACCCGCAAATAGATTCCGCGAAAGTCGACAAGCAATGGACGTGTAAGATGACATCACAACGAGAACGTGCTCGCAGCGCGGGGACTTGATAGATACCGAGGGATTCGTATTAAACTATAAAAATATTTTTGTATTTAGTTATTATTATTTTTTAGTACGAGATCCGAATAGAAGGCGACCTTTACCCATCTGTTTACCGGATAAAAACTGTTTTATATTAAAGATGGTATTTACACAAAGGTATCGCCATACGGTAGCCTAAAAAATTAAGTCAAGACCATATTTAATTTTAAAAAATAACCTGTTATGTTTAACGTACGTATGCTAATTTAAATATATATATATATATATATATATATATATATATATATATATATATATATATATATATATATATATATATATATATATGCTTCAATTTTTTTAAACCATTTCTTATAATTTACTTTTGTTTACTTTGTTTCTTGTCATTACTAACCATAAAATTAAAACGAGGCATAAAAATATAAAAGTTAACAAAACCCAAAGAAAAACCCAAAAACAAGTTGTTAAAACAAAAAAGTTCTTAAAAGATAATCCTCAAATAACAATTTTAAAACCGAATAAAAGTAATAAAACTGTAATAATGAACACGATAGATTATAATAACAAAATGAACGATTTACTAAGCGACACTAACACCTATAAAAAAATGAAAAGCGACCCAACAAATCTCTATCAAAAACAAAATAATGCTCTGATAAAAAATTACTAAACAAAAAAGAAATTAACGTACAACAATCTAAACAATTGTCTATACACAATGCCATTTCACCTAAAATATACGGACTGCCCAAGTTGCATAAACAGAACATTCCTCTACGATCTATTGTCTCATCTATTTAATCGCCTTTTTACAATTTGTCAAAGTATTTATCTGAGTGCATTTCTAATATTACTAAATAAAACGAATACCATGTTAAAGATTCTTTTACACTTAAAGAATTTCTGAATAAAACAAATATACCACAAAACTATAAATTAATATCTTTAGACGTGGTATCACTGTACACTAACATTCCAACCGACCTTGTTACACGTATTTTTAAAGAAAAATTGGATACTCTTAAAAATTTTACTTCTTTTTCACAGGGCGATTTAATCGAAGCAGTAGAGTTAACACTTCGTAATAATTATTTTTAATATAAAGAAAGTTTTTACAAACAAATTGACGGATGTGCAATGGGCGCTCCAATATCATCAACAATTGCGCAATTAGTCATGGAATACTTAGAGGAGGATGTCATCCGTAATTTGGGTATTCCAATATTATTCTTTAAAAGGTATGTCGATGATTGCCTTGCGGCAGTCCCAGAAGATCAAATTTATGAAGTTCTTAACAAATTTAATTCTTCTGACCCAAAAATTCAATTCACTCTAGAGACTGAAATAAATAATAAAATAATTTTTTAGAATTGACTATAATAAGAAATGTTGACAGCCCAAAACTTAAAACAATGTGGTACACCAAACCAATCTGGTCTGGGAGGTACTTAAATTACAATTCAAACCACCCATCTAATCAAAAACATAGCGTCATAAAGGGCCTAGCTGACAGGGCAATTCAGTTGACATCACCTGAATACAGACAAGAAACATTAAATAAAGTAAGAGACATTTTAAAAAACAATAATTTTCCATTACCACTAATTAATAAAATTATTAAACAAAGAATTCAAAAATTTTATAATAAAGAGGCCTTCACTACCAAAAATGACAACCTAGAAAATAAAAAATATATCGCCATGCCATACACAAACTATCTGTCGGAAAAAATTAAATATATTTTAAATAAACACAATATTATGGTATGTCACAAAGGACACAACTTAATTAGTCAATTTTTTACAAGATTAAAAAGTCAAACACCCCAAAAGAAAAAATCAAATGTCGTTTATTCCATCCCTTGCTCTAATTGTCCAAAAAATACATTGGTATGACTACCCAACATCTAAACAACAGATTAAATGGTCACAAATACCAAAAAAATGCATCTACAGCTTTACATAAACACGAAATAGAAACAAAACACTCTTTTAATTACACAGAAACAAAAATACTCGATCAAGATAAAAAATACCAAAAACTAATGATAAAGGAAATGATCCATATAAAAAAAGAAAAAAATTGTATAAACAACAAAAAAGACATTGAAAACTTAAGTCAAATTTATTACAATTTAATAAAATAATAAAAGTATCTATCTCAAACATAGCATAATTATCTGCACTACATAGGATTAAGATTACATTTTTTGAAATCGTATTAACACAATTTTTTAAGTTAATAAAAAAATCAACTGAAATTCTTATCCTGCCGACTACCAACAAAACAGTTGCATTAATCTCTAATAAATATCTAATATAAAAGGTATGTTTTCAAGGTGCGTATCCCATTGTTTTATTTTATTAGTTTAATGTTTTTAAAATATAATTTTAATTGTCCTATGTCTACCTTTGTGTCAGTTTTATTATATAAATGTAAGAATTTTAAATGTAAAAAAAATCATCCATTTAATATTTTGTAAATAATTATTATGGTTTTAAGTCGTTATTATTTTGTAGGCACATGCCAAATGACTATCGTTAAAATAAATAGATCTTTGAAAAAGCCTTCCATGTAAGGCGAAACGTCAGAAAATGTAAATTATTGTTTTATTAATAAAAAAAAACCTCAATCCCAAGAAACAAAGTAAACAAAAGTAAATTATATATATATATATATATATATATATATATATATATATATATATATATATATATATATATATATATATATATATATATATATATATATATATATTAATAACGCAGAATGTACCAAAAAAAAAATTTAAGTTTAAAATTTGCCCCAGCTTTATTAATAAAATCGAAAAACTAAAAGTACTAATATATTAGTACACAGGGTCACTTAAAAATTTTAAAACTTATTCTTTTTAATTGGTTCTAGCCTTAACATATTTTTTTAGGCAACCTCATGGCAAAACCTTTCTTTAAATACTATCTTTAATATAAAACAGTTTTTATTCGGTAAATAAATGGGTGAAGGTCGCTTCCTATACGGATCTTAGACTATTAGTAGTTTGGCGAGATGTTATTACTCGACTTCATTTTTCTTTTTGTTTTATTCATTATAATTTGTATAAAAATAAATTTAGCAACATAAAATAGATATTATTACCCTGCTTAATACTACGAATTTACAGCAACTCAAATAATTTTCTTCGTAATAAAATCTTTACCAAAACATGCCCTAAACATTTTCTAAGAAAAATAAACTGAGTTTGTTTGGAAAATACAGACTGTATTTTATTATTCTGCCGCAGATTTAATCTTAAACTTTTCTAACCGAAAAGAAAATATTTGGCAAAGAATGTTAATTGAAGTGTTTGAGATTTATGTTCCCATTTACAAATTGATCTTTTGGGTAGATAAGACCTTTTAAAATATATTAATTTAAAACTTTTATGCAAGTAACATCTTTTGATGATTTATATTTTTTATTGTTATTGATTTAAACCTTTATTTAATATGTGTTATAGCTAGTAAAGTACGTTAAACAATTAGTTCATATAATAATCCCTGTATAGACTACCCAGTATAAGTCGTCTACTTACGGTTCCCAACAGAGAACCTCGTAGTGCTGCACGTATGCATTCCTATACGGTAGAACTGGACAGGCCCATAATTTCCCACTTTGTTCGTTCATTTATCCCTGGAGTTCCTAGATTGTGGAACCTGCGCCTTTTCCCCAAATATTTAGGTTCCGTGTCTTTTTCTTACCGCCCTGAAGACACCCGCGGTACGTTGATAATTTGTGGATTGTCTAAAAATTTAAAAAAGAGTTGTATTTTTTTTGAAAAAAGTTAGTTACGTTACAAGACCAGCAACTAATTCTCTACCGAGAAGCAAACCATCTTTCCGAATTAAAAAAATCCCTTTGGGAAAGTATACTTTTTCAGACCGAACAATACTTCCCCATAATTCCTTTTGGGAAAGTATACTTTCCCAATCCGACCAAAATTCCCCAAAAATTTTCCAATAACTCTTCAGACTGCCCCAATAATTCCTCCTAATAGTTTCTTATTAAACAACTTTTTTAGTTTTTTTATACTTAAAGGAAAAAGCAGTTTAGGGAAACTTTTAATATTTTTTTAGAGGTTATACAGTCTAGTCAATTAAATATACAACAAAGGGAAAACTGTTTTATTTGCCCAAAGTGTATTAGCAGTATTTGGTTTTATTTAAAGTTTAAGGGTATCCGGGGTTGGCCAAAAAATTTAAAAATGCTTAAGTAAAAAGTACTCTTAAATTAAAAATCATAACAAAATGTACTTTTTGTAAAAAAATATCTTATAATACCTAGTCATGGGCCCAGTCAAATTTTAATTAATTTATTTTTCAATTTGGAAAAATCGTTAAAAAAATGTAAATTTATTAAAAACAATTTTGCACTTTGCATTGTAATCAACAAAATTATCTAATTTTTATATACCCAAATTAAAAAATATTTATTGATGCTTAAGGAATAAAAAAAAAAACGTTCTCGTAAATGACATCACAAAAATTTTAAAATAATTATATTAAAATCAGATGCGTGTAAACCCTAGTGTAAAGTTTGGGTCCGTTTTCCATTTTAAACAAAACTTCATAGTAGGTGCCCCCGAACAACTACCAATAATTTTTTCCATCAATTTTATACTATAAATAAAATAGTAAGAATAGTTTAGGATCGTTTTTTTAGGCACTTCTATAGATTAAAAAAATGAATTGTAGTATTGCATTGCCACTTTTTCTGCTTTATTTAATGGGGGTATTTAAAAAACTATGACGATTCTTTTTTGTAGGACCATCATTAACTTTGCAGACAACCGATTTTTTTACTTGGGGAAATCTAACATCAAGCAAAACAAACACCTTTGATAATGTTTAACTGTGGTTTATCTAAATTATAAAAAACGTCTTAAGAACAAATAATGAAGTTGGTAGTAAATAACTTGTTTTTCTTAACATTGACGGTATGATGGTATGATCCTTAATCTGCGCAAATACAAAACAACTAAGAAGGCTTTTATGATCATACCGTCATACCGTCAATATTAATCATAACAAATTATCTACTACCAACTTAATTATTTATTTTTAAGGCTTTTCTCATATTTTAGATAAATTAAAGTAAAAGTTTATGAAAGATGTGTTCCTATGCTGTGTCCAGATTTGCAACAATTATCCGCGCCGAATAGCGCTCCGCAGATTCCCACATAGCGCGGACGTGAACGTGGACGGAATTCACGTCGTTTCAAGGGATTGAGGAATGGTTTCGCGGCGATTTAAAGCTTGTCAATTTCTTGCATCAAAGAAGCGCGCAAATAGGTTGGTTTGTTTAAATGAATGTTTGGCGAATTGTTGCAAGTCAGGACTCAGCTTTATGCTGCGTCCACACTTGCAACAATTCGCCGCGCCACATAGCCCTACATAGCGCGGACGAGGACGTGGACGGAATTCACGTCGTTTCAACGGCTTGGGGAATTATTTTGCGGTGATATAGAGATTTTCGGTTTTTTTTATTAAAGGAGCGAGCAAATAGGTTGGTTTGTTTGAAAGGATGTTTGGCGAATTGTTGCAGGTCCGGATGCAGCTTTGGATGTACCGGAAAAAAAACAAGTTGCATGATGCATAAAAATTGTTATTTTATAAGTAGGTAAATCGTTTGATCATTTATTATTTGTGTATTTTTAAGGTATTTTTACTTGACAAGTGTATTAGTTTAAAATGTAAGCCTACTATTTTTACCGAATCCTAAGATATACAGAGTCGTATTACGGTAAAACCATAATGTGAATTTAAAATTAAATTTGCTTGAAATTTCGATATTAAAATATTAATAAAAGGGGTTTTACGATAAATTCTGCATGGTTTATTAAAGTTATTTACTAACTTTAAATGTAGAGTAAATTATTTTTATCAAATTTCTAAAAATACGGGTCCGTATTAGGTGTAATTGAATTTTTAATAAAATTGGCTTTTGAACTTTAATATAACAATATCAGGACCGTACTTAAAAAAATAATATAAATTAGTAATTATATAAATAAAAATTTGATGATGGTTTTACGAAAGCGAAACGTCGCAGTTCAAATAAAATGCCACCATTAAATAGAGCAAAAAGTTGCAAATGCAAATGTTCAATTTATTTTAAAATCCGACTTTAAATAGGACGAGGAAAAAAATAAAACAAATTTCCTATTTTTGTTTTTTCTGGACATCTCCGGAAATACTCGAAATTATAAAACTTTCTTAACAGCATATTATTAGACACGTAAACACCTCAATTTTGTGGTCTTGACTTTGTTTCTCTCACTATTTCCAAGATGTCCATACTGGCCCTCTTTATCTTGGACACGTTGTATATTTAAAACTATTTCTACAGTTTTAGATCAAATTTTACCAAAACTTGCACAACCGCTACATTACGGTTCTTAAACTAGTTTACACTCTTTAGTGGCTTTTCCAAAAAATTTTTACACAAAACTTATTTACAATGTAATTACACTTTAAGTAACAGTTCCAACATAAAAAACACGTTTTTATTATCTTTATTTTATTATAAAAACAAAAAAAATATATTATATATGTTACATAAACTACTATACGTGATGTGACGTAAAGCAATATTGTGTAACAGTAGACAACTAGAATCCTTTGTTAAAATTAATGTTTTTGTTTCAACATGATATGATTATAATTACCTTTTATTATTTTAAATCAATAAGATTATTGGGAACATTACATAACCAGGCTGCGCAAATTTATTTCTTACTAGCTTTTGCCAGCGGCTTCGCACGCGTTAAATTCGGAGTAAAACAATTCCCCTTCTCTATACCGTGAATATTTTAGATATTATTATACCTTCCTCTTAAATTACTTTATCCATTAAAAAAATACGCATCAAAAAAAAATCCGTTGAATAGTGATAAGACACTTAAACAATTTTTTTGGTACTTCCTGTATAATATTTTTTCAAATAATAATATTTCTTTTCCAAATCTTTATATTTAGGCAATTTAAAAAAAAATTAATTTTTTTAAACCTCTAGATAGTATAATTACAAAGTAAGAATGCATATATAGTTTTAGGGGTTTTTATTATAACATCTTTTGACCCACCCTATGTGGCAATTTTATATTTTTTTATAAACCATAGTTACCCGTGCACAATTCCTATAAACACTTTTTTTATTTGCAATAGTATCGTTAATATCGAATTTTAAATAAAAACTATTTTTTAAAACACTCTGTATATGATTTTTTTATTATTATACATATTAACCTTCTTTTTAAATCACTCTATCTATTAAAAAACGGTATCAAAATTCGTTGTGTAATATCGAATTTTAAATGTAAACTATTTTTTTAAACACTGTGTATTTGTTTTTTTTTAATAATATTGTACATATAAACCTCTCTCTTAAATCAGTCTATCTATTAAAAAAACGCATTAAAATCCATTTAGTAATATCGAGTTTCAAATGTAAACCATTTTATTAAACACTATGTATATGTTTCTTTTATATTATTATACACATAAACCTTCTTCCTGAATCACTCTACCTATTTTAAAAAAATGCAATAAAATCCGTTAAAAATAGTAACGTCAACATCGATTTTTATATGTAAACTATTTTTTTAGACACTCTGTATATAATTTTTTTATATTATTATACATATAAATCATTATCTTGAATTACACTCTATCTATTAAAAAAAACCCATCAAAATTCGTTCAGCAATATCGAATTTTAAATGTAAATTATTTTTAAACACTTTGTATATGTTTTTTAGGTTATTATTATTATTATATATATAAACTTTCCTTCTGAATCACTATATTTAATTTAAAAAACTGCACTAAAATCCGTTGATAATAGTCAATATCGAATTTTAGTTTATCCAAGATAGTCGATCCATCCCCACTTCGTTGGGTGTTAATATCTGAACATTTTGATTAATCATGGTAAAATATAGCCTATAACACTCCCAAATAGTGTAGCTTTTTAAATGTAAAAAAATATGATAGGTTTAGTACTAGATTAGCGGCTACAAACAAATAAACACACAAACTCACAAACAAAGTTACAAACTTTACCTCTTTATATATTAGTTGTAGATTTAGTTCTATACAATTTTATTGCTTTTTGCTTAATTTTTTGCCATTTTTGCACCGCCATATCTAGACTTTTGACCAGTAACCTCTTGTACAGCATACTACCTTTTATTTTAAAGAAGAATCGAACCTCCTAAGGTCTCTCGCATTTATTTGCGAGCTCTTAGGTAATAAATTTAAATAGTTTGCAAGTACTTACTTAACTTATACCGGATGGTGCTTCGCCAGAGTGGCCATAGGAAAAATCCTATGTTAATTATAATACCTTTAAATATTGGCTCCGCTCATGGGCATATAAGGGGGGTTGGGGTATTCGTATTCGTATTAAAAAGCTTTGTTTTTTAGTGTGTTTAATGCACATCATTATGTGGAGCCTCCCCTTAGCATTCGTGATAAAAGAAAAGGAACATGTTTTATTAACAAAAATTATTTATTTTTATGGTTTTGGAAGATGAGGACCGTTATTTTGCTCTTTAAACAAAAGGATAATATGTTTGTAAAAGAAATCACAAAGTTGTATGTTTTTTTTTCTAATATAAACCTTTTTTATTTTTTATTCGCCGTAACCCTCCCCCACCTAAAAAGCTATAAATACGTCCGTGGCATTGAATTGGCATTGAATAAGACAATTTTGGAGAGTAATAGGATCTCACACAGTAAATTTTATTATTTTTAATATATTAAACCAATTATTAAGTACTATTAAAAAAAACTAGTTTAAAATTAAAGGTTGAAGAGACATTTTATTTATTACCAGTGGATTCATTAAGGTCAATATCAGGTATGCAACGATTTTAAAAACATTTTTTCTTAAATAACTTTTAATTTGCCAATTATAAAATAATAAAATTTGTTGTTAAGACTCACCTTAGCAATCATTTTTAAAATAGTTTAATACAATTTTATTGCAAAATCGTTAGAGGAGCCAATAAAAATAGAAGAAAGACCCTTGCTAATACCATTTTTGGTAAGTGACAAAGTTTTGAAAAACAAGTAATTTTTTTTTGTATAATTTAATAATCTTTGACCTTAATTACTTTTTAATGTAGATCGTCAAATTTCTACAAAAAAACTTTTCACAGTTTTGCTGCATAAATAACAAAGGAATATTTTTTGTATGTAACTATGATAAATTTGTAAAACTGCAGTGAGGCAAATCTTTTTATTAAAATTATGACTTGGGAGACGTTTTTATGCATGCAAAATAATTTTTTAACGATTTTTTAAGAAAAAAAAGGTCTTGCCACTGCATTTTACCAAAATAAAAATCTTTTTATTGGTTTTTTGTTTCGTTTGAAACATATTTTAACTTTTGATTTTTCTTTTATTTAATGTAAGGTTGAGATAATTATTTCATATAACTCATATTAAATTACAGTAATTATCGATATAGTCCTGCTTAATTTTTTTCAATTTGAAAAATTCACTATATTAATGCAGAGTCACTTGAATTTTAAATAATGGGTGGTAACGCAAACTGTGTAAACTAGAGGAAGCTACTTACACCACTTTAAATTTCTCCAAAACTTCGCAACTTTTTCGTAGTTTCCAAAAGTACCAACAAGTAAACTTTTCTATTCTATCTTCACAAAAAGGTATACAGTGTAGAATTGTTCCAAGTAATTGTTTAGTGCAACCAAAAAATACAATTAATTACAGCCTATTAGCTATTTTTACAACTGCAAAATCATATTAAATAGTTTAAAGTATTTTTTTATATACTTTTTTGGTTTCACTAAAAACCTTAAACGCATATATCTCGAAATCGGTTGTTCTGAGCATTTCATTACAAAGTATATCTTTGTTGGGAGGAAGTACAGAAGACTTTACTGGTTTACTTAGATGGTACATACAGAGTACCACAAAAAAATAGCGCCCGTTAATGCTTAAAAATTAATATTAAATGTAAATAGGTTATATTAAAAGACCTTGATACTTAAAACTAAAAGATATTAAAATATATTTTTTTACTTTTACACCTTGCATCGTATATCTTTATTATCAACTTTTGGATATAAGTATGTTTGGTTAAATCCCAATATTTTCGCAAAGGAAATCCGTGGTTTCTCTGTGTACAATTAGTTTTCCTTCTCCTTGTATATTGATACTTGTATCCCAACCTGTATAAAAACAAAAAACCCTATTTCGGTGACAGGTAGTATTAATTTACCTAAATTATTTTAAAACTTAACAACGCCAAGTTCCCTTGTCTCTAATTATCCCTCATTTCTGAATATGTACTGTTATCTGGCTTTTGAAAGTTCTAAGCCTTTATCAGTAAAGCCTAATCCCATATAAGAGGCTTTTATTTCCAACCAGACCTGTTAAGCTTTATAAAAAGGGTCTTAATTGGAATGATATATATTAGCTTCTAAGCCAAACAATAAAATATAAATTTAACTGGTGTTAAAACAAGTCATTGGCAATTGTATTTTTATGAATATTTTATTCTTTGGTAATACTCTTTTAATCCTTCCGAAGCGTGTAAAAAATATATTTCGTAGCTATCTTTTAAAAAGGGACAAAAATATTTTTAATGTTAAGTTATTGTATTTAACATCCTGAAACGTTTTAATTTGAGGAGTTTGGAAGCTTTTTTCTTATACTACACGGTATACTTCCTGGGCCAGTAAAAAAATGAACTTCTATAATAAAATCACTTTTAAAAACCATTTTGGTGGGTTTCTTTTGACGAGTCTACCACGAATATTACGACCGGCCCAGATGGAAGCAGTGCCTGTCAATGTTAAATGTTTTAGGTGTCGGATTGAGCGTACGCTTTTTTTTGTCAGACAAGTCTACTACAATGTGTTAATTACAATGTTTAAACATTTTGCTAAAAATGGTAAGTGTTACAATCATGAAACCGTAGGGCTCAAACACATGTTTTGGGTATTGGACTAGGCAGCTTTCGTGACTGAAACCCTCTACAATTTTTGGCACAATGTTTAAAAATTGCATGTAAAATACTTGGTCAGCTTGTCCGACACTAAAAAGTAACGCGTTAGCCCAGTCCGGACACCCCAAAACATTTGACATTGACAGGCTGAGTTAAAGAGTCGCTTCCATGTATCGGTATGAATTTAAAATGGTAGACTCGTCAAAAATAAACTTACTTAAGAAGGTTTTGAAAGTGTTATTAACATTTCTTTACTCGCCCAGGGAATATTAAATTTAAATAAAAATGTTTTCAATAAACAACACTGACCAATATTCTAAAACTTTTTTGCCTCCCAGGAATGATTGTGTCTGGATTTTATATACTTTGGCCTTCTGAGTCCAGATCTGGCCTTCAGATTTTCGATATCATGCCTCAATAATGAGGGAGAGACACATGTTTTGATATTAAGCAAAATTCAATAAGAAACTCACTTTAATACTGATTTATTAATTTAAAAATAAAAACGTATGATAATACTTTTAGTAACAGTTAATTTATGTTCAGTATAAACATTTTCAAGTGTTATTTTATTTTAATATTCATTTACTTGAACTCTTCCTTTATAAGAAAGACTGGATGTGTCTCGTATTAGGGTCCAGCATAAGTCGGTTAACATATTCGGGCTCCACTTTCCAGTATATCTTTTCTCTATCGATGCGATGTCTTGGTGAAATCGTTCCTCATGCTCGTCCGATACAGCTTCAGATTTTCAGGAAAAAGTCCAAATGGGAATGGAGAAAGTGAAGTTTTAGGGACATGTTGCATTTAAAATATGATAGGCCGTGAGCAGTTCTTCTACGAGTTCACGATAATTTTCTGACTTGCGTTTCCAAGAAAATTTTTGCAAACACTTTCAAATGCATTCCATGCCCGTCTTTCATTGTCACTTAAAATGTCCGTAAAGTTGGCATCTTTAAAGAGTTGCCTAATTTGGGGACCAACAAAAATTCCTTCTTTAATTTTTGAGCTTCACTTATACGTGGAAATTTCTCTTTTAAATAGTTGAGAAAGCATCTCCGTTTGTATCCAGTGCTTTTACAAAATTTTGATCAATCCTAACTTTATGTGAAGTAGAGGTAATATATTTTTTTCTTTCTGAAGTAACGGTTCTCGGGTCAAATTTTTATACCTCCAACTCCAACCTATTTTTTTCACGTGGAGGCCAAACCTTTATTATTTTATAATGTTTGTCTCTTGCACGGCTGTCCACTCACACAAAAGCAGCAGTATTTTGTATCCTGATTACCGGTCTGTCAATAGCTGCTGCTTTTAAGTCTGCTACATATATTCCATTTGTGATCTTCGTACTTTATACATCTAATTAACATCTTCAGATTGTCATATGTTTCTTTCATATTTACCGAATGAGCTATAGGAACTGATGGATGTTCATTTCCATTATAAAGTAAAACGGCTTTTAGACTTGTTTTAGACGAATCTATGAATAGTCTCCATTTATCGGGCGTATATGGTAAGTTCAGTTCGACCATTAGGCCAGGAATATCACGGCAAAATATTAAATCACCGTCCGCTGCAAAAAATTTGTGAGAGTAGATTCCCTTTTTCCAGGATGTTGCTAATTCAAGGGACACCTTAAGAATCTCGTGCGAGTACAGGGTTGGTTAAATTAGGCTTTACGGTTTCGTATTTTGTGTAATATTATTTCGTTTAAAACACCTAAAGTGCGGCGGTTCTGGAATTGTCAGGAAAGAAACATATTTTTTGAAACAGTTTTGGATTTTTATTTCTCAGTTAAAAAAGATATTTTAAAACAAACGACACATTATTATTGCCACTTTTTTCTATAAAATGGGTGTTAATTAATTCTATGATCCAACGTTTCGTCTTTGAGTCACCCTCTCATTAATTTTGTGTTTTTAGGCGAAATATTTGGTTTTGCTAGTTCAGGTTAATCTTTGCTCTTTACATTAATGCGATGTTTCTGAACCAAAAACCATTATTATTCACTATTTTGTCATTACAAAAACATTTTTCTCCAAACGTTGGGAAAATTTCGGAAGCTTGCAGGTAAGTATGCATAGTTTTTTTATGACAGGCTACGATAAAGTTTATAAACGTTTTTATTTTAAATATAATGCTTAATTATTATTACGTTTAAGTTAATGTAGATATGTGAATTGGCAACAACTTGTAGCTTGTTAGTTAAATTATAAATAATTACATTAATCAAAAAGAACAATTATGAGTAGTGATAAAAAAAAATTAATGCATACTTATCTTTAGAAGAGTGAATTTCCACAATCAAATTCATATGTTTTTTGGTCTCGAAACGTTGCATAAATGTAAATTGTGATATATTGTTTGATTTTAAATTAAACTACAAGTTTATTTAGTTTAAAACCAAATACTTTGCATATTTAATAAAACAAAGTTGATAATGGTGGCTTAAAGACGAAACATTGTATCTTAGATTTAAAGACATTATTTTATGCCAACAAAAAAATGGCAATAATAATGTGTATATTTGTTTTTAAATAAAATAAAAAAAAAACTGGGCAATTCCCTGAAACGACTGCTAATTTTTAAATTATATATCTAGTAGATGTCGGTTTTTAAATGAAACACCCTGTTTAATAAATAAACATTTTGACAAATTTTTATTAGCGTTAGAAAAATACGGACATTTAATTGGTTTGTCTTTATTAGTTTTATTTTGTTTTGAAATTTAAAAAAAAAAAATCCATCCTAAAATAAAAACTTACACATTTTTTTACTTCCTACATATAATATTATTATTAAATTTTTATCAACAGGTAGTTTTAATTTTTTTTTTTTTGTTTGTCCAGCCTCAATAAAATAAAGGTTAAAATTTGCTATTTTATTAACATAGCTTGTTAACAGGGCCATACCAAAGTTAGTAAAAGCAAATTAGACATTGTTAATTATTTTAAAAGTAAAAAATGAATCATTACAAAAATTAAAAAAATAAAAATAAACTTTGCTCCCTTTATAGAGCGTCGTCGATTACTCCAAAAAAGTAAAAATCTAATCCAAAAATAAGCAAGCAAGAAAAAGTTTTTAAAAATCCTAAAATATATGCTTAAAAGTTTGCAAAAATGGTAGTAAATACTTTATTATATCTATTAGCTTTAACCTATCCGCAACTTGTAAAACAAATAGCAGCTTAACAACAGAGCGGCTATGGAAAACCGGTTAGCAAAGTTATTAAACAAAGCGTTTGCAGTTTGGAAAAAATTCAGGAAAAGAATTTGTAGTTCTAAGAAGAGGGTATTTTTTTTTAATTAAGGCAGATATAAAATCTATATTTTACATTTACTACACTAGATATAAACAAGACCCATGAAATCAATGAGTAAAAAAATGGACGATACTGTTAAACATGGGTTAGAATCTGTTATGGTTTGGGGTTCCAAATGTGTGGCAAGGCAAAGCTATTTAAAAATTGATTTAAGGTTATTTAAATTAAAACATTTATGAGGTGTGCCAAATTCGGACGATTTTAATAGGAAATTCGTGTTTTTGTATGTTTTACAAAAAAAACTGAACCCCTGATTTGCGAGGCTCAAATTTCAAGCCAAATTTATTAGTGAAAACCGCAACTCACTATCTTGCGTCGTTTACTTGCTACAACGTGTTTATTTCTTACTTTTTCTTTAATGCTTTGGAACTTTTTATTTTTAAAGATTTTTTTAGTTCTGTAAAAACATTTCTTCAGCAACTTTTATGCAGATTACAGATATGATTTTAATTTTTTTTAGGTGGCACATTTTTGATCTATTTATTTATTTTTAAAAATTTCAAATGGGAAACCATGTATATTTTTTCACTATTAAAATGGTTAAAAAATTACCTTTTCGAAAAATGTATCACACTTTATATTTCTTTAAGCTGTTTCTGGGATATCGCATTTTTGTCATTTATTACTGATATTGGCTAGATAGTAGGCCATAAAGAAAAGTAATTATGTTTTACTTTAAACAATCTTGATATACCTTTGTTTTTATTGACTGCAATGACGAAAACCATTTTTAATAATAATTTAATAACGCAAATAAGGGTAAAAAATTATCTAATTTTAAAAGTAGGTATTTTACATTATTTTGTTATTATTTTGCCATAAAACTTTTTGATCAGGTATTCTTAATAGGGAAATATTTTATGTAAAAACAACCATTGTAGATAGGTAAGCAAAGATGGTCATGAAAACAAACACAAGCTAAATTATAAGTCTTTTAGCAAAAAGCTGGCATTTGTTTTTCATGGTTATTTTTAATTTACTTGAATATTAAAAATATTGGTTATTTTTACATTAAATATTAACGTATTAATAAAACCAAATTAAAATTTTCTAGGGCAAAATATCAACAAAATAATTTAAAATACTTATAAAGTAGAATTACTTTTTACCCTTATTTGGGATATTAAATTATTAATATAAATGGTTTGCCGTCATTGCAGTCAATAAGATAACAAAAATTATAAAAAGGTTGTTTAAAGTAAAACATGATAACTTTTTATATGGCCTACTATCTAACCAAAATCAGTAAGAAATGAGAAAATATGCAATATCTTAGAAACTCCTGGAAAAAATATAAAGTGTGATATATTTTTAAAAAGGGTAATTTTTACCCATTTTAATGGTAAAAAAATGTACAGGGTGTTCCTCTTAAAATTTTCAAAAATAAATAAATTAGAATTGCACAACCCTAGAAAAAACTAAATTTATATCTGCAATCCGCATAAAAATTTGCTGTAGAAATGTTCTTACAGAATTAATTTTTTTATTATTAAAAATTAAAAAGGTATAAAGGATTAGAGAAAAACGCAAGAAATTAGGAAACACGCTGTAGCGATTAAACGACGCAAGATAGCGAATTGCGGTTTTTACTAGTAAATTTGACTTGAAATTTGAGCCTCGCAAATGGAAGTCAGGTTTTTTGTTTAACTTACAGAAACCTGAGTTTCCTATTAAAAGCGTCGAATTTCGCCCACCCAGTACACAATTATTTTTAAACCAACGGCTGGGGAATTTTTATAAATATATAAGGTTCCTTAGGATTTCTCCAAATAAAATTCAAAACATAACGCAGAAAAAATAAAGCACCTGTTGGTTTATAATTATTTTAGGAATATTGACACATGCCAACAGAGCCCTGACTTTATTTTAATTGAAAATTTATGGAGCCAACTAAAAATTAAGATTAGAAAACCTCAAACTTTTAGGAAGGATCAGCATAAAGCTGTGCTAATCGATGGAATGGTCCAGAGTATCACATGATTATTATGAAAAATTGGTAAAGTCCATGCCAGATCGCTAAAAGAAGTTTTAAAAAACAAATACTATTTAACAAAATATTAAACCGTGAAGAGCTAATTTTTTTAAATAAGTCAAATAAACATTTTTAGTTTTTCTTAAAAAAATCGTGCTTTTTATACTCTGTAAATCCTAAAGAATTATATTTGGATTACTAAGTCGAAAACAGCATTTACCCAACAAACTTGAAGTTTTATTTGATTTGTACGATAAAAAATAAAAAGTTAAGGGGAACGTAAATTTAAACTTTGACAACCAGTACATAAAAAGCTTTTTAATTTATTTTACTTTAGACCGTTTTAGAATGCTTTTACTTTAAGTGAAGCAGCAAAGCCTTTTTAAAAACTTCCAATTTATGGAGAGTACTTAACCAGCCGTCGTTAAACCTAGCAAAGAAAAACATAGTTTTTGTCGTTTTGATATAATACAGTGTGTTTGTAAGCTTTATAGGTAAAAAGTAATTATTTGTCGTTAACAGATATACGATATTTATTGTGTGTGCGTCTATGAATGAGGGTAAGAATTAGGGAGGTTCAAGAAGCTCCGCCCAATAGATAACGCCGTTTACCATCATAATTTTTAAACGTAACCTTTATTCGGTCCAATATCCATAACTCAATACAAACATTAAAGCTAAAATGCTAACTTAGCTGGATTTGCGCTTCGCGAAGCCGCTTTTAATCCTTCGGTCATGTGAAAAACCTTGTGGATGCAGGTTGACGTTACTTCAATGAACTTGCAAACCTAACATATATAGGTATTTATTTACATCATTAAAATATTAAAATATGGGTGATTGGTTGTATTTTACTATGCATTATAAAATATAATATTTTGTTAGGATTTTTTTTAAATAAACGTGGTTTTAAAGAAACAAATGCATTGTTGGGCAAGACCGACCCGAGAAAATTTCTGTGGCTAAAGTGGAAACAATTATTTGCGATTTAACTTTTGTAAATATATTAAAAATTTTCTAGTTATAAAAATATTGTATTTTATATTGTTTAATTTATATATGAAAAGATTTAGCTGGTCAACTCTAGACGTTTTGAAACGGTTTTACTTAAGGGGAGGGGTTTCGGCGTCAAAAAGAAGAACTTTTTGTGATTCTTTTTTTTAGATATGGATGGAGCAAATTTATTAAAACCTTTTGTTAAACATTAAGTATACTTTTACCAATATTCTTTTAATTTGCTTATCAGGAAATATTAAAAACAAGCCGGTGACAGAGTTTGTCCCAAAACGTCTTAAAAAAAAACTATTTGCGGTGTTCACTGTGTCTCGGTCGGAAATTATCTGAAATCAAAGACCATTAAAATTTGGTCAAAGTGTCATCAAAACTTGCCAGGTATTTTATATGTAGAAAATGTGTACCAAGTTTTAAATTTATCGGTCAAGTAGTTTTTAAATGACAGTGAACACGGGCTTTGAAAAAGTAGTTTTAAGAAAAACGCGTTTAAAAGTTTGTGAGATAAAAAAGTGTAACAACAGACTGACGCTCGTTTCTAGTTTTAAAATATTGTACGGTGTATAGATACACACAAATATTAAATATGTCTGTATGAATTTAGTTACCTGTCTTTAAAGATTAAAATATTTTCAAAAAACCATAATGGACCAATCAAACAATAACTTTAAAAGTTTTGGTCAAATCGACTTAAAATTTTGAGAATATATTTTTGAAACGTTTAACAATAAGATAAGGCAATAAAAAATTATTTGATTTTTTTACAAGTACAAACTTTTACACCCCTTAACTTAACCTGTTTATTATTAATTTGGGTCAAATTTAGTAATTGGAATTTGTCCCCCTTCCTGACGACCGATCGATCTGAAATATGGTACACACTCCTAATCTTGATGGCAATACAATATAATACATTCTTTATGATTGTAAATTCAAGATGGCCGCCGATACAAAATGGTGGATTAAATATTAATTCACCATAACCACAATATGGGTATCAAATAAAAGGGCTTGATTAGTAAAGTAAAGCTCATTATGAAAAAGTTGATATTAAAGATGGCCGCCGCCATAAAAGGGCTTGGTTGGTAGAAAAGAACTCACTAAAATACAAAATGTCGAGTTACATATTTTCCACAACTACTTTAAAATGAAATCGTTGATTAGTTATAGTAAAGCATTAAATGAACTTAATTAAATGAAGAGTATTAACTAACAGCAAAACTAAAAACTTAAAAATTAATTATGTTTTTTTATGTTAAACGGGTTTATTGTACTAAAAGCTAAAAAATAGTTTGATTAGTCCTAGCTACCTGATCGCATCAATATTTTCATCAATCTGGGGTAGTTATCAGACAAATAATAACATTTTTGGGCACTTCTATCCCAACACTTAAGCTGAATTTATAGATTGTCGTTTCTGATTCCGTTTGCCATTTGTTGTTTTGGTTTTTGATGTGGTATATGGAAACGGTAAACAGAAAATATAAATTGACAATTAGAAAGTCGTTGTTTTATCTTCTAACTGAAAACGTTAAACGGAAAACGGAAACAGAAACGTCAATCTATAAATACAGCTTAACTCTGGATACGCTAGGACCAACGGTTTTATTATTTGTCTAATTAATGGGCTGTAGTGTGCTGTTAATGGGAAGTAGGCTATTCAAAATACGTGTAAAAGCCTAATTTTTATTTGTAAAACGGTTCACTTCTGTTCTTACCGCATTAGGTTTACAAAAGGACAAATAAAATAAAAAAATTATTTAAATAAAATAATAAAAAATGTATTTTGTAAAAAAATCGTGTCGTTTACAGTTTAAATAAATTTAGTGCATTTTCAGCAACTTTAACAGATTTATTTTGCGCTAGCACATAAACAAAAATAATGTGCGCCACTGATGTTTGGGCAATTTTTGTTTTAGTAAAGCAAATGCAAATACAACTTTTTGCTTCTTTTAATTTTTACGTAGCTTGCTTATTTTTTCCGAAATAAAATAAAATACGCAAAATTGCATATTTCTGGACCACAAAAGAAATATTAGGGCCATTTTTTTAAATTAAGTATTACAATTTCTTATCAGCCAGTGGCGTAGCTAGAGGTGTTGGGGCCCGCAGCGGAAAGTCAAATGGGGAGCCTATACCATTCCAATGAATGTTTTTATGTGTGGAAAAAATTTTAGAGTGCAAAGAAAAAAGGCCATTTATCTCCAAAATGGAGCTGTCCTCTTGTAAGATAATACATTTTAAAGCCAAGGCCCCTTTTGTGTACTTTTCCTTTGTAACAAAAATAGACAAGAAAAAACAAAAAATAATACAGTTTTTCCTAAAAATCCACTCCCTTTTGGAGCCCCTTCCATCTGGGGGCCCCCGTCGCTATACTAGTGTAATCAGCAATTATGTAGCAACAATAGAAAATACTTAAAAATATATTAAATAAATAAAAGTTTTTATGTTGTATAACAAATTTTACAAAAAATTAAATGTTTTTAAAATTATATACAGTGTGTCTAAAATTGGTAGGGAATGTATTGGGATATTGGAAACTAGAAGAGATAGAAAGACGGTTAAATGGGGAAAGTTATAGACCATTTAACCTTTAATTTAATGCGGTTTTGATGACGGCCGTATCTCGTTTGGTTTTTGAGTTATTTTGAAAAAACTAAAAATGTGCATTTTAGAAAAAGTGCTGTAGTTTTTTTATTTCAAATAATTTTTGGAATCCGTAAAAACATTGTTAGAGCAACTTTTTAAGAGGAATACATTCCTGTATTTAGATTTTAATTTTAACGTTTCGGTTTTAAGATATCATCATCAACTTTTGTTTTTCTTATGGCCTCCATTTTGTTTTTTTCTACATTTTCAAAGAGCGTTTTATTCCCTTTATAATGATGTATAACACTTAATTAAATTTTTTTTTGTTTTATGTCAAAAACATTAAAGACCATTTTTTGGTCGAGTTGGCCATGACTGCCTCTAGAAACAATTGCGAAAATGTCGTTGCTAAGACAGAAGTTGTCAAATATTCTCATTTAGTTACATATTTTATTGTGTTATTGGAAAATTGTGTTAAACGTATCCACAAAAATGCCGAAAATTTTTTCAAACGAAGAAACATTTAACATGTACGTTATTTATATTAAAAATCACAGAAATGCGGAGAATGCAGCAAACAATTATTTGGAAAGTTTTCCCGAAAGACATCAACCTGGGATAAAAATGTTCTCCACACTTACTACCAACCTACTTGCATATGGAAGTTTTGAAAAACCTCGACCAAAAGAGTATCAAAAAAATAATGAAGCTCGAAATAGAAATATTCAAGAATATTCTGCCGATAATCCTACATCTTCTACACGAGTTGCAAACGGCGAACTTAACATTCGAAGTCAACCATACATCACGTTTTAAAATTATCCCATTATCGCCCATATAAACCCACCCTTGTACAAGGGCTTAATGAGGTGAATTTTCAAAGAAGACTTCAATTTATGCCATTGGTATCGTAATAAATCTGAAGAAGAAAATTTTTTTAGAAAAGTTTTATGGACGGCCGAAAGTCATTTACAAATTGTGGCGTATTTAACAAACATAACCACCATTACTGGGCTGTAGAAAATCCCCAATTACGGGAACAACGTAGACTGCAAGTTCGATTTGGCTTTAACGTATGGTGCAGGAATTTATGGTAATAAAACATATTAGTTATTATTTTATTTTTTTATAATATATTTTTAGCAAATCATTAATTGGGCCTTTTATTTACGAGCAGACACTGAATGGCCAAAGATATCTTGAGATGCTGCAAAACGAAATAATTCCAGCAATTAGGGAAGTAGTTCACCAAATGATTTTAGCCAATTTGTGGTTTCAATAAGATGGATGTCCCGCTCACAATTCTAGGGAGGTGCACACATTTTTATCGGAAACTTTTGGTGAGAGAATTATCTCAAACAATGGGCCTGTTCGGTGGCCTGCCAGGTCTCCAGACATCACTCCTTTAGACTTTTATTTATGGGGTTATTTAAAAATGAAATATATGAATTTAATCCTCCTGAAAATGTACAAGTTCTTGAAGACCGTTTGCGGGATGTCCTATTAAGTATAAACAGAAACACTCTTAACCGCGTTACCAGAACTGTTTTAAAGAAGTGTCAAAAGTGCATTGAAAAAACGGTGGACATTTTGAATTGTAGCGTTATTTTGTGGCAAAATTATTATTTTTTTATCATTATTTTATTAATATTTATTAGTTCCCTGGTTGCAACTCATGTAAAAGATATAGGATTATCGGCAAAATATTTTTAAATAATTCTATTTCAATTTCGGTATTTTCTTGATACTATTTTGGTCGAGGTTTTCAAAACTTCCATATGCAAGTAAGTTGGTTATGAATGTAAAGAGCATAGTTTTTCTTAGGACTTATATTTTTTCCAATTGTTAGTGCAAATTAAAAGAAGATAAGTTTGATTTTTGTATTGTTATAGGTTGAGTTAAACACAATAATACAAAAAAGTAAATATACTAATTTTTGGTAGAAAGTACAGCTTTATATTATTATTATTAAATATTTTAATCTGTCATTACAAACAAAGTAAATCTCCGTCTTTGTTTGGGTACATAGGCTTTTAAAAATCAAAAATAGTTTTTTAACATAGTTTATTTTTAGGAATCAAATGGCAATTGTTTATAAAGCTATTTTCCTATGCAGTCATGACCAACTTAGCAAAATATTTTTTTTTCTTTTTTGACATTAAACAAAAACATTTTAATAAAGTGTTGCACATCATTTTAAAGGGAAAAAAAAGCTCTTTAAAAATGTGCAAAAACAAAATGGCGGCCATAAGAAAAACAAAAGTTGATGATGATATCTTAAAACCGAAACGTTGAAATTAAAATCAAAATGCATGAATGTATTCGTCTTAAAAAGTTGCCCAAACAATGTTTTTACAGATTCCAAAAATTATTTTAAATAAAAAAACTACAGCACTTTTTCAAAAACGCACATTTTCAGTTTTTTTCAAAATAACTCAAAAACCAAACGAGATACATCCGTCATTAAAACGGCATTAGATTAAGCTTTAAATGGTCTATAACTTTCCCTATTTAACCATCTTTCTATCTCTTATGGTTTCCAATATCCCAATACATTCCCTACCAATTTTGGACACACTGTATACAGGGTGATTCACGGTCGATGGTAGGTTAGACGTTTATGGAAAACGGAACGCAGAATTTTTCTGGAAATTTACCATCTTAATTTTCTTACCTGTTCTATCGATCTAAAATATTTTCAGCATTGCGACGTTGCCGCTTCTTTCAAAAAGTCCTAGGAATTTTATTTTTTAAATGGAACACCCCTATCTTAACAAGTTTTTATATTCGCCCTTTTATTATAATACTTTTTGTTAATATTGTCTTATACCTATCTCTATCGGTTTTCAAGATAAAAAATAATTTTTGTTAAATATGGTCCAAAACATAGCCCTAATTAAACTTAAGTAAATTAATGCTCTCAATTCATGAAAAGTTAATGTTTTGGTGGTAGTTGAGACAGACACGATGTATGTAATATACACTGAGAAATCGACTCCATATCATACAGGGCGTGATAAAATTACTATTATTTCCGTTATTCTTAAAAGGGATCAAAAGATCATTTTTTCAAATGAAACCCCTGTATATTACTCAATAAAATAAAAGATAAAGAAGAACCCTTTAAGATGACATATCATATCCCTATACCTAAATCATCAAATTTTCTTAATAAAGCCGCTTTTTTGTGAAAAATATTTTTAAATAATTTAATTTTAAGTTACTATGGAAATATCAAGCTTATGACAGTTTGGTGACTTTTATAAGTAACTTATAAACAGTTATTGACGGTGTTTAAAATAATCTTTCAAAATGAACGCAAATATTGATTATTCAAACAAAGTTCTTATAAAATTACTTATTTTACACGGACAATGTGATCAAATCATTGCCAGAAGTTGCAGAAAATTTAACCAAATGTATCCCGAATTAACACCAATGAACGAGAGAAAGTTTTTACGATTACAAAATAATTTCATTAACATGTGAAAGTACAAAAAAATAACAAAAATTGTAAACAAAAAAACAAATTCTTACAATAAATGCTGGAAATATTGTCTATTTCATTCTAAACATTTTAGAATGTGCTCTTGTACACGACTCGTGGTTACTTTTTCAATTTGATGGGGATCCAGATCTTCAATACACCGCACTATTCGCCGTCGCAGTTCTTCTTTAGTAGACACTGGAGTAATATACACCCTTTCTTTTAAAACATCCCATAAAAAAAGTCAAGCGGCGTGTGATCGGGTGATCTCGGTGGCCAATCCTATGGCCCTAAGCGCCTAAACCAACGATCGTCAAATAGTTCCCTGGAAACTGGCTGGGTGCAATGAGCTGGCGCTCCGTCCAGTTGAAACCACGAATTCCTATATTCCTCTAAAGACAAATTATTGACGAAATCGGTAAAGTCGTCCTTAGTATTTCGAAATATCTCTTAGCATTGAGCGTGTCATCATAAATAAAAAAGCTAATTTTATTCTTCTTTTAAAATACAGAAAAACATTTGGTTCAATTTTTTCTTGAAATTCCATTTCTTTTGTCACATAAGTATTATGATCAGCCCAAAAATGCTTATTCCTTTTAATAAAAATCCCATCCCTCGTAAATTTTTCTTTGTCGCTCCAAATTATTTTTGACAAAAATTTTGGATCCTCCTGTGTAAATATTAAAGGGGTGTCGCAAAAATGCACTCTACGTTCAAAGCCTTCCGCTATAAGGGCTTGAACTTTGGTAAATTTAGACGGATGCATTTCAGTGATTTTCCAAAATTCGTTGTACTGAAGCATATGATACACCCAAATCTTCTTTTGCACTACGAATTGAAGCCTCTGGATATGCATAAAAATATGCCAAAACGTTAACAATATTGTATTGGCAATGTTGAAGGAGCTTTTAAAGCCAAAGTTAATGAAATTATTTTGTAGTCGCACAAACTTCCTCTCGTTCATTGGTGTTAATTCAGGATACATTTGGTTAAATTTTATGGAACTTCTGGCAATAATTTGATCACACTGTCTGTGTAAAATAAATAATTTCATAAGAACTTCGATTGAATAATCAATGTTTGCGTTCATAATGGAAGATTATTTTAAACACCGTCAATAAGTGTGTATAAGTTACTTATAAAAGTCACCAAGCTGTCATAGGCTTGATATTTCCATAGTAACTTAAAATTAAATTTTTTAAAAATATTTTTTTTTTACAAAAAAGCGGCCTTATTAAGAAAACTTGATAATTTAGGTATAGGGACATAATATGTCATCTTAAAGCGTTTTTCTTCATCTTTTATTTTATTGAGTTATATACAAGAATTTAAGAATAACGGAAATAATAGTAAGTTTAGCACGCCCTGTATGATATGGAGTCGATTTCTTAGTGTAAATTACATACATCGTGTCTGTCTAAACTACCACCAAAACATTAACTTTTCATGAATTGAAAGCACTAATTTACTTAAGTTTAATTAGGGCCATGTGTTGAACCATATTTAACACAAATTATTTTTTATCTCAAACACCGATAGAGATAGGTATATGACAATATTAACAAAAAGTATTATAATAAAAGGGCGAATATAAACACTTGTTCATATAGGGGGTGTTCCATTTAAAAAATAAAGTTCCTAGGACTTTTTGATAGAAGCGGCAACGTCGCAATGCTAAAAATATTTTAGATCGATAGAACAGGTAAGAAAATGTAAAATGCTAAATTTCCAGAAAAATTCTGCGTTCCGTTTTCCATAAATGTCTAACCTACCATCAACCGTGAATCACCCTGTATATATATATATTTTTTTAAGTCACAACACCCTGTGTTTTAAGAGTGAAAAAATTTGCGGACCCATATTTATAAAAACTTTGTTTCATAAAATTGACTTAGAATAAGGTTTTATTATTTCTGTCGCGATTGGTAAATATACTGTATAAAAAAAATCTAAAAGTTGCTTCCTGAAAAAAATTACGTAAATAATTTGTACGAAGATTATAAACTAAAATTTTATCCATGTTTCCAAACATTTGTGTCTTTAACAGAAAGCAAAGTAAGTAATAAGTATAACATTTACCGAATTACTTCGGTATTTTTTCCTAGTTTTTGTTTACATTCTATATTGCTTAATGTACACTTAAAAATTGAGTTGAAAACAAATAACTTCTTTTAAGACCATTTTGAAGAAAAACTATTTTTTTAATTTTAAAGAACGGTACAAAAACGTTAGTCTTTTTAACACGCTAACACAATTACGGCTTCCTAAACAGTTTTTATCATTGTACATAAAACCTCCATTGTTTTTGGATATTTTTCTATTTTGTTTCCAATATAAACTCTTGCAACTTCTGCTTTTAAAATGTTAAAAAGGAAAACTAAGATAAATCGACCATTGGTCCAAATGGATGTTTTGTCGGAAAATTGGAGCTAAACTGTCGGTGTTTACAAAATCAATAGCTGTCCATTTGGACTATTTGTTCCTAATGTAAAAGTTTCTGTAAATAATGGGAAATTTGAGGATAATTGTAAATTTAACAAAGCCAAATTAAGCTTAAATTCTACGAGATTTCTATTTTTCTAATGTAAAAGCATAATGGCGATGTACAAACATATTGTAACTGTTAAATATCCTATTTAAAAATACCAAAAATATCACAAATAAGATGTACAAAACTAAAAGAAGAATTATAAGGTATACTATTGGCATATAGTCAGACGCGCAACTGGGATTTTCAAATTATTTATTTCAAAATCTAAGGGTACGGACAAACCCAAGAGCGGGTGTGAGCCATGCGAGAGGACCGCTCGGCTCGCCCCCTTCCCTTCGGTAAGCTAGCGGTCAAGTGTTTACTGTCAAAGCAATCGAAGAATTATATTTTTATTTAAAAATTAAATTATATTTAATTAGCAGAATAAATTATTAAAAAGTTAAATTATTAACACTATTTTTTAATGTCTTTTCTTACTTCATAAAACTATATGTAAAATATAACTGTCCGAATAATAAGCGACCTTCGCTCATCTGTTTACCGGATAAAAACTGGTTTATGTAAATAGTATAGGAGACCAAGATATTAAATTTACAGTTACTCGAGCGTCATAGAAACCTATTGGGTTGCAAAGCTTAGATGAAGAAGAAAAATATGTCATATAGTGTATACCTTTTTTAGTGGCTATAGAGTTTTATGTATGTCAAAAAATATTTTTATTATTTGGGCTTGTGTAAATCGTTCAAATTGTCTTGAATTATATATTTTTGTTATCCTTAAATTATTTTCTTCAAAATTAAAAAAAATAACCCCACTCGAGCTTGTCAAAGTGACGTTTTTTCAAACTTTGTAGTCCTCCGCTTTCTTTACGTCACTCTCAAATTGTTAAATTAGTGAAATATACACTGTTTAGCATGTAATTAACTCGCCCTTTCTTAATCTGACGCGCACGACAATTTCTAATGTATATATTTTTGTTTTTTATGATCGTCCCTGTATACGGGGCTCATATTTGGTAAAGGTATTTAATCGGGTACAAGGTATCCTCCGGTATATTTTTCTGACGCGCTGTAGTAACTTCAGAAATCCCCTTTTGGGCTCCCCTACGATAAAGATAGTATTTAAACAAAGGTATTGTCATATCATGTTATGGGGTTGCCTACTAGGTCAAGGCTATAACCAATTAAAAAAGTTAGTTTTAATTTTTTTGAGTGACCCTGTATAATGTTTATTTTTATTTTTCTATTGTACATGACAGTAATTATATATTTGTACATTTTATTTCTTCGAATTTATAAATAAAGCTGTGGTAAGTTTTTAAATTTTAAACTTTAAATCTGTTTTTTGGTACATCTTAATAAGTAGTATACGTACGTATTTAAAAATATAGTGGTTGCCATTTTACAAGGTGTGTCCAGAATTTTAAAGTTATTTTAATAATACAACGTGTTTCCTAATTGTGGTAAGAAAATTTTAGGGCGTATTTCCGATATTTTTATATAAAAAGTGTTCATATAAACATGGGATCACAATTTTTTGTTTTCAAGGTACATGGTGTAAAACTTTTAAAAAACCTGATAGTAAATTTATAAAACACATTTTTGGAAAAATTTGTTGGTATAAAAATAAACCTTATTTAATTCAGCATTTTTTAATATTATAACATAATTGCTAATAAAAAGTTATAACACTAAATTTTTAAAAGACAAAAATGCCCCAATGTTTTTAGTATGGCCCACGATTATGCAGTAGTTATAAATATGAAGACAAAAAAATGTATTTTAGGTGTTTCATCTGAAAAAAATATAAAAGTTGTAAAACAGTCAGTGGCGTGCATTTTTGTGTAAATAATACTGGTCTAAGAAATTTAAAGTTTAACACCCTGTATCTTAGAAACAAAGCATTTTCGAATCTATGTTTATATGAACTTTGTTCAATAAATTAGAAAACACCCGGTATATTGCCTTAACCTATTTTTTTAGGCACCCTATTGCAATACCTTTATTTAAATACTCACTTTAATCTTTCATATACTCAAAACAGTTTTTATCCGGTTAACAGTGGCTGAAGGTCGCCTCCTAATCAGATCTCGTACTATATTGACAACATTAAAACAAACAAAGCCCGCTAGTTATAAAAGGGTTTTTGGTTTATTTATAGACGGCCATATGACGCCGTCTATATTACCCCAGTACATTTCGTGGGTCGCTAGGTCGGTGTTGCTTTTGCATTTTTAGAGAAAAAAATTTATTACAAAAAACGGTAAAAGATGAAAAGTTGAAATTTTCAGGAAAAATTGGCCACTTCATGGAGCAACTGTCGAAAAAATTTAAAACAATTGAAAAACGTTAAGTACAAGATTTCGCAAAAAATGTAACCTTTTAAAAAACGAGGTTACCGTAATCCATTATCTGCCCAGGCTTATATTTTATCGGAATGAAATTTTGCATACAGGTCAGAAATGGTCCCCTTTAGAACCTTATTGTTTTTGGGTTCAATCGGATAAATAGAAAAAGGGTTACTTACATCTTTGTGGTAAAAAATTGACCGACTTTGAGCCTTAATAATTTGAAAATGGTATTACCAATCGTCACGCAGTTGGTAAAATATAAAAGGGCACTATTTGGGCCTAAAGTGCCCAGAAGGTCTTCTGTTTAAAATGTTTTATTTATTCTGAGGAATTTTTAAATAAAAAAAATTACAAAAATTTTGAAAATTTAGCATACTTTTATTTTTTTCTCAAAATTCTGACTATAAATCGAAAAACGCGTATGTAAACTAAGCTAAAATTTTAAAAAGTTTTATCATATTGTCCACTATTTGCTGTACAAAATACTAAAATTTCAAGAGATTTAATTGATACGAATTTTTAAATTTTACAAAAAAAGTGCCTACTTTGACCTAAAATTGTTGCTATATTTATTAAAATTATCAAAAAACCTTTGCGTCATTCGTTAGATCGTTTAATCATCTTTTAAACACCGTTTTAAGGTTTTTCTCTATAACACACAGAAATAGGTAAAAACATGAAAATTAAATTACAAATTTTTGCCCAAAATTTTGATATTTTTCGACTACAGAGAAAAACGTATATATTTACATGCAAATCGCTATGAAACACGCTACAGGTCGCATTTTTCAAGTTGGAGACTTAAAATTTTGCACAAAAAGGCGTTTCTACGCTCACCAGAAGTCTATTAAAATTGGGTACCGTGGGTGCCAACGTTTGGCACCAGCGCTATTTTTTTAAAAATCGATTCGCTACAGGTCGCATTTTTAAGTTAGCGGCCTGAAATTTCTGGTACGTATGCGCTTCAATAGCTTTCCGAAGCCTATTAAAATTGGGTAGCGCCCGTGGTTCCGTTCGGGTACCATTGTCATTTTTCTGAAAAAAACATGGTCATCTTCGGAGGTCCGTTTGACCATCAGGACCCGATCTACTTTTTGATCAAAACAGGTCTATCCTTTAGGAAATATCTAGGAGAATAATTCTCTAAATAGTGCTCTTCTTAGATTACCTTCTAAAAAATGGCCGAAATACTAACCAGAACTAATTTTAAAAATTTGTACCATATTTTAGCGGTTTTTATTTTATTTTATTTTATTTTTTGAAAAAATCAGGGACAGGCACCTGTACGGTAATTTTGATTCTAGCTGCAGTGATCATATTACACGCTCCTACACGTTTAAAAAGTCGGTGCTAAGACTGGAAATTTAAAAATTTTGATATTTTACCTGCATATGCCATTTTAGGTCAGACAGACAAAACAGAAAATTTTCTTAGGTTAAGACTAGTTTGTCGTTTTTTAGTGATAAAGCTGACAACTATTCTTGGTTTAATTAACTATTAATGAAATTCTGGCATTAAACCAATCCTTTTAGAATAATACTGCCTATCTAGGTCCTATTTTAATTTAAATGTAGGATCAACTTGCCAACAAGGACATTTACAGATTGGAGACGCTTTTACCCGGATTATTTACAAACCACGAAGCAATGTGGCTTGTGTAATATAAGAAATATACAGGGTGATCATTCTTAAAACGGCACTATTCCTAACTCCCCATTATTAGAGATACGAAGTCGCTTAAATTAGTAAAGTTGTAGTACTTTTTCCGCTGATTAACGGGCGGGCTGCCTTCCGACAAAGAATTGAAAATCGGATTTTTAATTTATTACAAAATATGTACTTTTTTAAACGGAACACCCTGTATATAATAATACCATTCGAAAGATAAATTAAAAAGCTTTAAAAAAAGTCCACAATTTTAATAGTTGCGGAAATATGGCATTCTTCGAGAATTTAATAGTAAACCGGCACTTTTTTTAATTAATCACTTTGTCTATTACATAACATATATATAGATGATGGATGGTAATTGTTTGGGTACACGCCAAAAAATTAAATTAAAAGTATAAAAAAACAATAAAATTAAAACAAGTAAAAACATAACCAAAAATCGACGTTTCGGTGGCAATAAAAATTAACTATTATTAAGGTTTTAAATTTTGATTTTTTTTATCTTTTTTAAGATATTCTGAGAACGTTTTGACATTAAATGTCAAATATGTTTGTTTGGTTATAGTGTTATAGTGACATAGATAACTGGTTGCTGGTTTATTTATTGTTTGTATTACAAAAAAAGGTAAATAGTTAGTTAATTTTTAGTCTTCCTGAAGATACTTCAGTATCAAGCAAACGCAACTAAGTGTTATTTAAGTTAACCGAAATTGATGCTACACAATTATCTTTATTTAATGATATATACGCACTTTCTTTGATTTTGCGTTTTTAAGAACAAATTTCCTTTGCTAGAGTCTCGAAGCATCCCAGTTTATTCTATGATTGATATCAAATGCGTGTTGGCAGATTTTTTATTTATGAAACTCTGTGTTTTTAATGTATGATCTGTGTTCTTTTATGCGTTTGGCTAATGGTCACCTATATAAAACTTATTACATTTATAAAATCAAGAGGATAATTATTTTGAATTAAAATATTTTTTAAATATTCTTTTTCAAAATTTATATTTTAATTAAAACAAATGACTTTAATTCTATCAAAAAGACTTTTACAATTCCCTTTTAACCATTATTGAGTGATTTGAGTTAAAATTTAAGTATCTATTTGTATGTGTAGGCTTTCTGTAGATTTTTGTTTCAAATTTTTTTATTAAAATGTCAAGGAATGGTAGTTGAGAGTTGTTTTCTTTTCTAAAGTAAACTTAATAGTTGACTCTTGTGTATTAATGTGTGTTTAAAAATTATTTAAACAGTGATCGTCATGTTGGTATATAGAAAAAATGTCATCTATCCACCCATCTTAAGGTTTATATTGATAATTTTCTACAAAATTTGATTCAAAATTATCCATAAAAATATTACTTAATAAAGGTGATAAAGGTGAACCCATAGCCATGCCAGAAGTTTGTTTATAACAATCAGCGCTTTATTGAAAATATGTTGTTTTGACACAAAAAGTTAATAGCTCAAGAATAGTGTTTATGCCTTATTTTGTTCTTTCGCCAAGATGGACATCATTTTCTAATTTATTTCTAACAATATTTAATGTTTTATCCACTGGGACATTTGTTAATAAACTAACAACATCAAAACTTACCAGTGTATTATTTGGATCAATATCAATGTTCGATAATTTCTCTAAGAAATGTTTAGAATGTATGTATCAGTGTTGTTTACCAAAGGATCTAAAATGTTAAATCTTTCATTATCTGTAAAATAGTTTTTATGTTTCTTTAACATATTATACATTTGTCGTTCAATACATTGAGTAGAATCATTGTTTATTTTTGTGTAATTACCATCATTTAAAAAGACATTATTTTATCATTATATTATGTGGGTTACAATCTATTGCGACTGTTGCATTTCCTTTATCTGCAGGAAGAAGTTTTATGGAACTGTCTCTTTTTTATGATTGTAATGCTTTTTGTTCAATTTGCGTTAGATTTTAAAGGGCTAAAAGGGAATACCACATTTAATATGTCTATCTCTTATAGTTTAAAAAATATGGCCATTCAAATTTGAAAAAATTATGTTAAATTTCCATTATAACTTTAGCTCTAAGGTATAAGCACTAATAGTGCAGAAAATAAAGCCTAAAAAAGGTACAACCGGAAAATTATTGGGTCTGCACGGATTGAGTTTTAGCAAAAAATGGTATATAATTTTTTTTCATACAACTAATATTTTTAGGTATTTGCGATTGAAAGTAACAATTTTTTGATGAAAAAATTGACGGTTTAATGGGCTTTTCGCCAATAACTCGAAAGTTACGTATTTAATCAAAAAAACTGTAAAGAGCAAAATTTTTGGTTTTAAAAAGACAAACAAATTTTTTTATTAGATTTTTTTATGACCAATACGAACTTAGATACAGTTTGTAAATTGTTAGTTTTTTTCTTTGAATGCAAAAGTTTATGCATTTAAAGCCAAATAATGGAAAACTGCTGTATTTTTCGTTTTTCGTACATTTTTTAAACCTTTTTTAAAGTACGTAATCAGATTTAAAAAGTTTTAAGCATGAAAATTAAGTGAGGTATGATAAAAGGTCTAATTTTTTCTACATAAAAATACATAAAAACAACCCCCTAACCCACCTCCTAATTAAAGCTGACCCTTACTCTTTTATAATTCTCTTTACGCATGTAATAATAATACTTCCATGAAGTTTAACCAATTTTAAATGCACAATTTCAAAAAATATTATGTATAATATTATTCTCCTAGGTGACCTATTCAGATTTTTCAAAGAAAAATTAATTGTTCTTTTTTATGTATCTCCTTCATTTTTATTGATAGAAAATTTTGTTCTTACAAGTTGTTTGTAGAATTTTTTAAAAGCTACGAGGCTGTTTAGGTAAAATTTTTAAAGATCCCTTAATTTTTAAATGGGGTGAGTTTAAAGGGCTCGAAAAAGGTGGTGCTTGTTCGTAAAAAGAGGTTATAAATGAATACATCTCGCCAAATATTCACTTACAGTAAATCTACGCACAGAAAAATTTTAGTCATTAAAACAAGAAAATTTAAAATTTTATTATTTTTTCCTTATCTTCAGTATTATTGGACTTATCTAAAAAAAAGGTAATTAATCTCCAATTTTCCTAAAATTAGGCATTTAAAATTGGTCGTATTGTAAGTACATGTGTACAGAGAATTTTGAATTGTTCTGTAGGAGAAAGTTAGGGGTCATCTTAAATGACCTTTTTCTTGGAAAAAATTAGATAGTACCTTAACTTTTATTAAAACTTACTTCATAACAAAATCTTATTAAATAAAAAAAGAAAAGCTTAGTTGAGAACTTTTAATTAAAAAATATTTTATGAGTTTTTCTCTATATAGGCAGCATTTTTTTTTGTTATTTGACATTAAAGGAAAAAAGCTAACCAATAACACGACGTATCTTTGTTTGTATTGGTCCTAGAAAAATTAAAATAAAACATTTTGGTTTATCAGTTTAAAACCTACAATCTTGCTTTATAAAACGCATAATTTTTGAATAATTTGCAAAAAATCATTAAAAATGTCGATTTTTTTGTCGAAAAATTATTACTTTCAATTACAAATAACTTAAAAAATATTAGTTTTAGGGGAAAAATATAAAACACGTTTTTAAACTTAAAATCACTTTTTTAATTGTATCCTGTTGGTAAAATGTAATAAAAAATGACCACCCCTTAGGGGTGTGGCAACCACCCCGGGGTCTTGGCGCCCTTTGATTTGATATAGAATTTGATCCTTGGGCTATTTTCTACTTCTGTTACAATTTTGAAGTCAATATCAAAAAATTGCTAGGAAAAATGCTTTATTTCTTTTTCTATAGGTTTAGTGCCGATAGAAGATAAAAAAATAAACACTATATCTACTATTTTTTAGATTTGGATGCCCATTTTTAACAAACTATAAAAGATAGACATACCAAATGTGTTATTTTCTTAAAGCTCTTTAAAATATCTATTTAATGGTGATGTAAAATACAGAGTGTTGTGGGTAAAGAATGCCGGTTTACTATTAAATTCCCGAGGATGGCCATATTTCTGAAACTATCAAAACTTAGATATATCACATGTGGACTTTTTAAAGCTCTTTTATAGATCTTTTAAATGGTGATATAATATACAGGGTGTTCCATTAAAAAAAAGTACATTTTTGTAATAAATCAAGAACTCGATGTTCAACTGTTTTTTGATTAGCAGCTTTGTAATCAGCGGAAAAAGAACTACAACTTTATCTTTTTAAACGACTTCCTATCTCTAATAATAAGAAAGTTTACAACAGTGCCGACTTAAGAAATATCACCCTGTACAGCGTCATCAGCAGCGGCTAAGGATGGCCCATTTCGGTGGGTTAACCTGCATCATTGTTAAATATATTATTATCTTTTTTATTTCTTGATTATTAAAGTCTATAAAATTACTTTTACACGGTTTTTATTTTACTATACATATTATTACTAAAAATGAATTAGTTACTTATAGTAAGAGGCCTAAATACACTTTTAAACATTAGTGTTTACCTATGGTGCGTGTTGACACACCAAATGGACCTTTACCAGCCGCTGCTGAGGGTCATCCATATTAACTGCCCAAAAAACAAAAAGGCAAAGAAATTTTTAATTCATAAGCAGCTGCAAGATTTAAAAAATAGAAGAATTTTGTATATCTCTCATGACATGATATGGTGAGCCAAAGTTTTCCGTAAATTGAGGAGTAGGTTAACAGCACAACACATTTCAGAGGGACCCTGTTCCTGCGTACGGTTTTGTTTCAAGCCCATGCAGTTCTTTACTGAATAACTTTTTTGTACTTGTAGAGGGTGTTTTTATATTATGGCTTATTACTTTTTTGAAGATAGCAACAAACACATTTTTTTAGAACTGTTTGCTTAGAATTCAGTGACGTGCCTTAAATAAATAAAAATGTTTTAATTTTTAAAATAAATTATTTAAACTTGCATTTTTTAAATGCATTTATAGTGGCATATACTACATTTATAGAATTAGTAGATCCATGTATTTTTGCTAAAACATTTTTAATTCTAGATACTTCAAATATAGATCTCCTAGCTCCACCTGCTATTATTCCTGTTCCTTTATATGCTGGTTTTATAAATACATTAGAACATATCTGCTTGCCATACATTTTATGTATTATAGTATCATTATATATAATTATATTTATAATATTTTTATTAACTTCTTCTATAGATTTTTCATTTCAAAAAATTAATTTTTTCTTGTGATTACGACAATACATAATACCTTATATTTTACATTGTTCTAAACACCAAAATTAATAAAAACGAAAAAATAGTTGGCCATGAATTAAATCAACATTTATTTATTTTTTAAATACACCTATGTATATAAAAACCCAAATTTAACAAAAATAATAGGATATTTATTAACCAGAGCAATAACTACACCACAGAAAAAAGATTCATTTTTAATAGCAACTAAGCAATTATCTTAAGTATTTATTTTTTTATTTTGTGCTAGTATTTAATCTCAAAATATGCTTAAATGTTTTGCATTTTGTTCAAAGCATTTGTGGACTCAGCTTGTAATTAAACCAATAGAGATATAGATTTGGTACACTTTAAATAAATTAATATAATTTGTTTTAAGTGTTTTTAAATTGTATAAGAATACCAAATATTTACATCCTAACCAATTAAAATAACTCCAATTTAAAAAATGATAATATGGGTATAACACACAAAAAAATATGGCATATGTTTTTAATTTCTTTAATTTGGCATTTTTTACATATATATGTATTTAGTCCCAGAAAAAGTCCGTCGGAAAACCACGATATTTTTAAAATCAAAATATAAATGGCGTAGTGTATACTGTCGGTATTCTTGGTAGATAATCGCGACTAATCACTTTTTTATCATAACTGCGACCTTAGTCGATCAATTTTCAAAAAAAAGCTGTAATGTGTATCCGTCGGCAACCAGCAAACATACGTAAGTTAACTATATTTTAATTAAATTATGGTGTTTAAAATCGTGGTTTATCTTAAGTTTTTATGAAAAGCCTTAATAAATGTCAAAAATAAAATATGTTTTTTAAGACCGTTTGTAGAACAACTAGTCTCTTGGAAAAACAGTTACTTAATTAAATATTTTTAGACAATAAAAAAGCATTGTGGATGGAACTTTTTCTTTTAAAAATTAGGTATATTCATTTTTTTCACTATGTAATAATAACAATAAAAAATTAATTGTTTAGATAAAGTATATAACCAGTTTAATAATTTTTGCCATTTTTTCTAAATGTTTTAGCTTTTAAAAGCCTATACACTTGTTATATGAACTTTTTGTAACCCCCTATACTATTTTTAGAAGGTGATTCCTTGCTCAAATAGGAGGTGGTTTGCTTTAAAAACACGGGGTCAAAAGTCAATCATTAGGAAGATATCGCAAAAAATTAGGAATAAAAAGCCCTAATTTTTTTATTCCCAAAAACAATGACACTATGTGTGTTTTAAATGTAAGTTATAGTTAATAAAGGGATATTAAAAGTGCCTTAATAGGTCATGGCAGATTAATGGATTTTTAAATTAAATACATTTATTTCCCCGTCCCGACACGTTATGATTTACATTTTTTTTAATTGGTACGTTTAATAAAAAAATACCAAAGTAAAAAAGTTTTTAAATAAATCAAAATATAAAAATTTAACATTTTCAAGGTCATTACGTAAGTCTGTTGTTCATTAAGAATAAGAGGAAGTCTATTTTCACCACTTTCATTTATTCTTTATCCTCAAGGTATTGAGAAAGTGTATTTTTCAAATTTTTGTGGAATTTTATGATTCTAGCAATTTTCGTTTTTAAAATAAAATATAAAAACGTTAATTTTTGCTATTTTTGTACCTTATACCTCCCTAATGGTTGACTTTTGACCCCATGTTTATAAAGCAAACTTTCCTTTATTTTGAACAAGCAATTACCTCCTTAATGTTTTTAAAATTGTTTAGAAACACCCTGTTTAGTATAAATCTTCTAAAGTCGACAAACTACTTATTAAGAAGTGTGCTCCCAAGAATTTAAACATTTTTATATTAGTAATTTATTTTTTGTGTATGATATACATTTTGTAATATTCTTCAGATTTTTTCCAGTTACCCAGACTAACATAAAACACTTCCTAATTAAGCCTTACAGCAATAATAACAATAAGCTTTCAAAAAATAAAAGCTCCATATTTCTAATTTTGTCCGACGGTCACAATTTGGTTAAGCACGAATATAAGCGACAACTTTTATTGTAACACCCAATTAGAAACTTTAGCTTAAATTGGCTCAAGGGTGTACTGTTAGTAAACTTGAATAAACATATTTGTTTTGCAGTTTAAAAAAGATCCCAGACCTTGTATTAGAATTATTTATACTCAATATACACATTGTGCCACCTCAATACGTTTGAATGTTAAGAAAAAAGTACATTTTTCTATGGAATCAAAATAGGTTTAATTTTTTTTCTTTATTTTGTTATGTTTTTTGTTATTAGTGTACAGGGTGGTATTTATTTGTTGGTATTATAGGGAATAGGCTAAACATTAAGAGATACCTAAAAACTAAGATACGTGTCCCGTTATCTTTTTTAGTGCTTAGTTTAATGGCGCAATCAGATCCACGCTAACTTGATTGGTTTAGAAGATATGAGATAATTCTCAAAATTCGTCGATTTTAAATGTCCTATTACTCGGACACTTATGCAGATAGAAAGAAACTTTAAATACAAAAGTTTTATAACTTTTTACGTAGAATTCAGTTGCGTACATTAAATAAATATAAATGTTTTAATTTTTGAGATAGAACACAAACTTTTATTTTTAAAATAGGACATTCTGTATATAAGTATCCCAAAAATATGCATTTTTGTTGCAATTACAACAATATACAACACCTATTATTTTGCATTGCTCTACACAGCAAAACTAACAAAAAATAGTTGGCTATGGATTAAATCAATGTTCAATTATTTTTAAAGGGTATCTATATAAAAAAACCCAATTTAACAAAAATACTAAAACATTTATTAACAAAACAATAACAAGTACAGAAAATAGGTTAATTTATAATAGCAAATAAACAATTATCTCAAGTATTTAATATTTTTTGCGCTATTGATTAATCACAAGATCTTGTAATTAAAATTTAAATAATTTGCTTTAAGTTTCTTTTTTATTTAGATACCAGAAGAATACCAAATATTTATATCTATATGGCCACTAGTTTGATAACAAGTAGAGTCCAAAAATGCATTAAAAAAAAATGGAATGCATTTGAGCACATCTTGTAATTAATCACAAGCGCAAAACAAAATATTTTTTTGCCCTTTCGGGGTCATCCCACCCAGGTCAGACGACCGACCCCCTAGGTGGTGCACTGCAGCCTGAAGGCTTATTGTACCTTGACCCCAACAAAATATTTAGTACTTGAGATAATTGTTTAGTTGCTATTAAAAAGAACCTATTTTCTGTGGTTGTTATTGTTCTGGTTAATAAATGTTTTAGTATTCTTATTTAATTGGGTTTTTATATACATACCCTTTAAAAAATAAATGAATATTGATTCAATCCATCGCCAACTAAGGTTTTTTATTTTATTTAGTTTCGAGGTGAAGAACATAAACATATTAAATGTTATATATTGTTGTAATCGCAAAAAATAAAAATGTTTGAAATACTGGGGTGTCCCATTAAAAAATGCAAGTTTGTGTTATATCTCAAAAATTAAAACATTTTTATTTATTTTATGTACGCCACTGTATTTTACGTAAAAAGTTAGAAAACTTTTGTATTTGAAGTTTCTTTTTGTCTTCATAAGGGTTCAAATAATAAGACATATTAAAAATCGACGAATTTTAAAAATCACCCTGTATCTTCTAAACCAATTAGGTTAGCGCGTATCTGATTGCGCTATTAAATTTAACACTAAAAAGATAAAAGAATACGTATCTTAGTTTTTGTTGTATCTCTTACCGTTTAGCCTGTACCCTATAATACCAACAAAAAAACCACCCTATACATAAAATATTATGTTTGGCAACATTGTTGGTATTTGTTATAAACTATAGGCGTTTATAATTTCCTTTTATGTTTAAACTGATCCAAAACGCCGGATACTAATAAGAAACTGGTTATTTCGAAAATTAAATTTCAAATGATAACAATTGTAAGTCACTAAAATAACTTTTTTAATCCAATAAATAATTTATTAATTTAAATATAGCAATAATAAATGATCCATAAAGACTCATAAATAATAGGACAAGGTCGACTTTTAGCATTTGTGTTAGAAAGGACATTTTTGGTGTCGATTTTTAGATAGGTTTCCTGGCTGTTACAAATTTGAGGGGCATTATTGGGACATCGGGAATGGTAAGAGATACAGGGCTCGTTAAATTGGGGCAAAGTTGCGCATTTTTACCCTAACAAAATTTTGTTTTAAAAATTTATACCTACTTTGCAGCCGTTTCGAAATTATACGAAAAAAAAACAAATTTTGTAAAACAATTTAAATTTTTTCTTAGTTTATTTAATGAGATATTATATTACAAACGACAGATAACAATTGCCACTTTTTCTGTTCTATTAAATGATGTCATTATATTTACGATCGAAGGTTTCGTTTTGAGCCACCATTATTAACTTTGTTTTTTACAATGGGCCGAATATTTGGTTTAAAACTTAATAAAATTGTATTTTATGTTCTAAATCCAGCGATATATGAAACTTTATATTTATGCGACCTTTCGAACCATGAAATCATCATTCACTATTTTGCAATTACAATAAATGATTTTCTCCCAAGTGTGCCGCAGGTAAGTAGGTATGCTTCCATTTTTTATGACAGGCTACAATAAAGTCGATAGGGGCATTTGATTAAATTAAATGCTTAATTTTATTACGTATAAGTAAATTTATGTTAATAGCATTAATTTCTGTAGCTTGATAATTGAATTATGGACAAATAAATAAATAAAAAGAATAATAATGAGTGGTGAATGGCAAAATAGTAAATTATGGTTTTTAGGTTCGAAACATCATTACATAAATGTAAAGAGTGATATATCGTTGGATGTATAAATAAAATACGAGTTTATTAATTTTAAAATTAAATATTTCGCCTATTTAAGAAACAAAGTTCATGATAGTGGCTCAAAGACGAAACATCGGGTTTTAAATTTAATGACATTATTTTAAAAAACAGAAAAGTGGTAATAATAACGTGTCGTTTGTTTTAAAATATCTCTGAGACTGAGAAAAAATAAAAAGTTTTTCGTAAAATTTCGTTTTTTTTCGAATAATTTCATAACGGTGTGGCGTACCTTTATGGTAGCTTTTTCACTGTGCGAACGGCAGCTCTTGTGTCGGAGGCGGAGTAAGTCGACCACTCCGGATCGATTGTATATCCTTTATTCTTGTTTTTTAAAAAAATATTGGGCGCCACCTAGATTTATTATTTAGAGAGGATACTCAGTGTACATCTAGGAAACACTTAAGTAGTAAACACAGCTATTTTAAAAATTCGAAGCACCTGGTTAGGAATAAAACGAAAGGGGGGTTATCCAAAACCACTAAATCATTTATTTTAATTAAACCCTGTATAGGTTTTTAAATAAATTAAAAATAGTTATTTATACTTAATTTTGTACAATAAAAAATATGAGAACGTTTTACACGAGGTTATAAAAAGGAATAAAAATAATAGTACCTAGCCACTCTTGGCAATTTCAAGTTTAAAATTAGCTTTAATTAAAAGGGGTCCCTACTAGCGAAGTGTTCTCTAGAACCTTGGCGCATGGGAGACTTTTATAGAGTGAAAATAAAAAAATTACCGAGAAGGCATCACAAAAGTTGTTATAATTTATGTTTATAATGTAAATTGAGAGTCTCTCTCTTTTTTTATTAATATAATAAGAATTTGAAATAGTTATTTAAGAAAATAGGTATGTTAATTATAAACAATATTATAGTAATGTAAAAATCTGGCCTGATCGGTTATCCCTCGTTGTCTTGTTCTCTCAAAACTAAAGTTGACTTCCTTGGATATCTTCATCTCTGCTTATGTACAACTATATACAGCTCTGGACTAAACCAAGCAAGGATTAGTTTAAATAAAAACGGTCTGCATACATCAAAATCGACTGAAGAAAACGTCCAAAACCAACACCCATTGGTTGATAAAAAAATTATCAATTGGAAAAAACCTCATATTTAAACTTGAAACTTAAACCCTAAAAAAGAAGTATGCCCCTCATTACTTATTTTGTTAAATAATTAATAAAGTTATCATACCTCATTGGTGAAACTGTCTCATTGATGATAAAAAAATAACCAAATTCCACGGCGTAAAAGGTGAATCCTCAACTTTTTTACAGATCCTAAAAGAAATTAGACACATGGTTTTTAAAACCCTGGTGATTTCCTCTTGAAAGAAAACGAACCAACTTACCATAAGGCATTAAAAATCACCCTTCCAAAACGTCCAACCCTTCTTCAAATCATTTAGGGGTTTGGGCAAAAAAAAAAAAGAAAAGGACTGCCAGCGACTTCCTCGCTTTAGAGCCGGGCAAGGAAAAGACCATGTCATTCAACAAGTGTCTCAACGGCCTTCGAGAGGACCTTGAGAAAGTCTGGAAATTTTGACATTAGGGCAAAATGGGCTAGATTTTTTAAGTAAAATATTCGATACTTCTTTCTTAATGGCGTTTGCTACACGGCAAATGGCCAGACCAATAGAGAGACAATTGAGTCAGAAAAAGACGGAACAATATAACCTCAAATCTGACAGCTAAGATAATCATAAGTTTGTTTACATTTTTGACGCGAAACCCCAGAAAAAGAACTTCTTGGAGCCCTATTTAATAAAAATTATGACTAAACATACAATCCAGATGTATTGTTAACAAGGGTATCGAAACACAGAAATTACTTAACCAATAACCAAAACAATATTAAATGAAAAATAACAAAACCCTTAGACCGTCTGCTTTTTGTTTTTACTTATTTATACTGAGGCAAGTAGGTATTAACTTATTATTATATAATCTATTATACATTAAATATCTAAATGAAAAACAAAATATTTATTCAAACTATCCAAACCCATATGTAGTATTTGAAAATATACGTAGCATTCGATAGCTAACAAATTCAGTAAAAGTGAATGCTACAACGGCTACAATTTTTAAAGACAAAATATTCTTAGGCATAAAATTCCGCCACTTTGCTTTAATTTACTCAACCCCTGTATCTCTTACCAATCCCAAAATCCTAGTTGTGCCTCTTTAATTTAGAACACCCTTTAAAATAAAATCTATTAATTTTTACCTTCCTGCACTAATAAATAACCTTTTATATAAAGGTATATTTTCCGTGTACTGCCAAATGCCAATGTATTACTGTTACTATTGATAAAGTATGCTTTGATTTTAGCTAATAGTTAATTAATGGAAAATCCATTAAATAAATGCATTTAATTTGCTAAATAAATAGGTCCAAGCAATGGACCATAAATTTCTACTACAAAATAATATTTAAAAACAGGAAAAAGGAATACGAGTACAAAAACTCTTGTTAGAGAAGCAAATTAAAAACAACATTTTTTTACACGACGCATAACGTATTATGAAAAATACATTTTTAAGGACCGTAAAAAAGTAACGTTTCTTTAATTATTATCATGAAGATAAAGTACCCTATAAAAGTACACTAAATTATGTGTTAAAAAATAACTTTGTTCATAGTTTGAAGCTCTTTTAATAAAGTGAGTAATCCAATCTAGACATTTTAAAGGCCGTTTTTCTTTATAATTGATATAATTTGATCGTCTAGGTATTAAAAATGTTTTCCTAAAGAATTTTTCACAATTCAAGTTAGTTTTAAGGCTAACGCCATTTTAGTGCCGTGTCAATTAGATTGGTTTGAGCGGACGACTGTTACAATAGGCGATTGGAGGGCGGGCTAATCGAATAAATAACTCTCCCTCTCTCTCTCCTTCTTTCCATAAATCTTTTAGTATACTACATCATGTATGCAACGAAAGTTGGTCAACTAAAAGAACGTATGGTAATAGGCGTTGTATTATACCTATCTTATACAACGGTATGGGTATGTACTATTCAACAGTTACGCTGCCTAAAACTTAACGTTAAACTTTAAACGCGTTTTTCTCGAAAGTAGTTTTCTGATACAATCTCCACGAAATCTCAAAATTCGACAAGCCTAAAAAATTGTAAAAATGACCTTTATACTGTGTAGTCTAATAGGAACCTTCTGAGGATGCCAACCACTCGCGCTGGCGAAACGTCAAGGATACAAAATCTATAACGACGGCCGAATAGCCCAAAAACTTAAGTTTAGCATTGACCTTTATTTTTGAGTAGACGCCGTTTTATAATGAAACATTTTTTTTATTAATTTTGTTTACTGTTTATATATGAATCACGAAAAAATTAAAAATGGATTAATTGCCTTGAGAATCGTAAAAGTTTGTTGTGTATTATTATGTTGCTTTTTGCAACATTACTGAATAGATCCTATCCGGGTCTAGTGATTTAAATGGTTTGAAGGATTTTACGGGCCATTTTAACTTGCTTTGATTAACCACTTCCTTTGACACGCAAATTTTCTTCAGTACCTCTTTTTGGTACCGGGTCTAAATAGTGCTCGGTGTCTAGTGAATAATAATTATTTCGCATTCAGGAAAGTGCACTCGAAAAGTTTTGGTAAGTATACCAATAAAAAATCCTGAGACAAGTCAATTTTTATTTTTAGGGAGACACCTCTTCGTGTCTAAATTTATTTGTTCAGCGTTATCACTTCCTGTTACAAACACAACTGTCTTAACTTTCCCATTTAAAATAAGACAAATTTATTTTTGTGGTGCCCAAAAAGGTCCTTTTACAAGAGTATTCAATTTCTGTGTAAGTTTATTAAAACTTATTTAGTAACGGCCTTTAACCATATATTTGAGAAAATTTATTAATTGCTTCCAAATAAAACCAAAATTACCCGTACGCCAATGTTCACCCGGCTTATATTGTTAAAATGAAACTTACAACAGTGTATTACACTATAAACGCCATTTATTTTAGGTCTCAATTAAACCATTGTCATGCGACAAAATTAGGAACGTATTCTAAGCTTAATTTTCTTCCTAATATTTAGGACAACTTATATGATATTTAGCGAAGTGTCTTTGTCAAGAATTACAACCAAATTACGAACAAATTTACACAGTGTAAATGCAAAACTTAAATTACTTAATTTTGAACAGCTGGAATTGGAATATTTAACTGCATGTGCCATACAGGGTGTCCTAAATCTAATTATATTAAAAATAAACACATAATAAAAAATGATTATTGAATATTTTATTGAGAGTATGTTTAAATATACAGAGTGTCTCAAAAGCAAAATTTTGGTTGTAAGGTGTGTTTTTAAATTAAAAAAAATACCTATGTTGTCGTGTTAAATTCTTTATCAAACATATATTTATTATTTTAAAAACTGAGGGATTAAAACTTTTTGTAAATTACTTGCAAAGCAAGATTTTGCATTCGTTGGATATTATCCACTCTGGCGATGCGAATTTTTACACTAGCTGAAGGTCTTTCTTTTAAAGCTAATTGATATCACCAACCGCAGACCGGTATCGAACTATTTTGGTTCTCATTTGTACGGTGTAGGTGATAACAATAAACCCTTAACACATTCCTTAAGAGCTAGTAATAACATTTAAACGTAGCAGCCTATTGACCATCACGCTCTCTGTTGGCAGTGTAAGAAACTAAGCCAACCTGGTTCCGTAAAATTAAGGCTCGCACACGAGTCGGTTAAACAGCGACGCGAACGCGATTTTAACAGGCATATTAGCGTGTCCGATCTCAATGATTTGCGTCCTTTAGTAAACAAACACAATACCGAACCGTTTTGTATTTTGTTTACAGGGTGTGATTCATATTATGATTGTGTCTGGTTTTTACAAGGGAAAATCAGTTTAACGTCAAGAAATTGAAAAACCTTGGTGCAAAAACCAGGTAAGTTCAATTTTCTTTTTAAATAATATATACAAAGTAATAATAATCAATCATTCTGGATCGTCTGGTGCTAAAATGAGGTAAGTACAACGCATCTTATGTAAAATAGCATGGGATTTTACTTGCCTGGTCAAGTTTTAGTAGCATAAATCAGGCAAGCCTAGATCATACGTGCTTTTTTACCAAGTCTGGATCCAATCGGGCGGTCCTGTGGTCTTCGCGTCGAGTGACGTCATGGGTGCAGGAAGAGGAGTGCAAAGGGAGGCACTTGTACTCCCCTGGTGATTGAATAGTCATAAAAAAGTATATTATCTTGGGTGAAAAGGCATGTTTCCTTGCTGCTTAAAATGTTTTCTACACCCTTGTTTTTATTTTTAATTTTTTTTTATTATAGGATCGCTCTGTTGTTTGAATTGATTGATTTCGTTTTATGTTTCTAACAATTTTTTATACCCCTAACCCCCTAAAAGTCATCCTGCCAGCGCCTGATTTCAGTATATTGTTAGGGGTGAATACCAGGTAAGCCCAAATTAAAATAGTAATAATAATAATAAGTTTGAGTCTTTCTGTTATTTCATATTTATCATGTTTTTATTACCTTCTCTATACCCTAAAATAAAATTATTTATTTTTATATTTTAAGAAACAAAATATCAGATTTTTATTTAATTTGCCATACCTTTCTATAAAGTGACTTACCTGGTTTTTGCACCAAAGTCTTTAATTTTTGTACCGAAGATGGATTTTTCTATTATTAGATTTGTTGAGCTTAAAAACGTCCTGTATTATATATTTATACATTAAAAGAATAGTTGCAAAAATATTACACAGAAAAAGCCTAAAAAAATAGCAAAATAAGTCAACCTGTCAGGTAAGAAAATATTTAATTTCTTGTTTGTAAAATCATCCGCGCACTCTGATCGATATATTATTTCATTAGCTCATTAGCTGAGAATATAGTAAAAATTGACCATTAAACGTATTCTTGTCTCTGTACGGTTGTCGCCACTTCGCACACGAATATATGCGTACATAATGTCGAAAGCTCGTCAAATCTCGGTTTTGTCGCTGTTTCACCAACCCATGTGCGGAGTACCTAATACTTAACAAACCGCATCGCCAGAGTGGATAATTTCAACGGATGCAAAATCTTACTTTGCAAGTTTTTCGTTTAGAGAAAATAAATAGCAAAGATTTTTTTAGATTAATTTTATTTTTAAATTAGCAAAATAACCGATTTTTTTGCATCTTAATATAAAAACTCGTTGATATATTAGACGTTTTATGACAGATGGTAACGGGGTTGTCAGAGTGTACGAATTATCTTAGAATGTTTTTCTTGCATCAAAATTGCATGTATCGGATACCAACTTGCCTTAGGAGCTAGTACTAACTAAAGATAAAAGAAATACCTTTCGTTTAACTATACTCTCCCCTATTTTTGCACACAATTATTTATTTACATTTTTTTAAACTCTATTTTTTATTTATTTGATACTTTTTCTTAAATAAATTGCAGAGGTTCACAATAAAAACGCTGCAACCATAAGGATTTTAAAATTTAATGCAAGAAGGTTTTAAGGTGTAAAGTAAATAGAAAAATAAAGTTTTAAAACATGTAAATTAAATATTTAGTGCCAGTTTATCTTAGGATTAGGAATTGTATAAAAAATAAATGAAGTAAGTTTGACTTAAACTTTTATTGTAATTATCTAGATTATAGAAGGTGTAATAGTAAAACGTTACGAATTGAAATTGTAAGTATTGCATTGGATCTTACCTTACCAAAAAATCTACCACATATTATACAATTGACTAAAGTTTGAAAACAGATACGTCGTTTTCCTTTAAGCAACCGATAAAAACGGCATCGTCGCAAGAACATAAAGAAAGGCGCAAAACCAATGTGTTTGTGGACAGTATGACCTGGTTTTTTATGAAAATAGTAGAAGAAAAACAAATTTTTACTTTTTTAGTTTATATATATTTTTAATAAGTTGTTTTCGATGTGTTTACCGCACTTTAGTAATTGTAAATTATTATTATTAAATATTATTTAATTAACTCACTTAAAATTTTTTAAATTATACGGGGTGGCCCATTAAAAAAAAAAAAAAAACTTTCTAACAATGAAAATTATCCATTTAAGAAATTATTTACTAAATCGTATTTTTTTGTTGGATACACGTCAAAAGTCTATATAGAAGAATGGGTCCGCTTTGGTCCTGGTCCCGGGGTATAGCAGCTGACTCTGTTTGGCCCTATTGACCCATATGAACTGGCCATATAGCGGTACCATTCTTCTAGATAGTGCTGGGTCACTCGACGCGTGTACCCAACAAAAAAGACCATTGAATAAAATAATTCGCCTAACCAATGAAGAGCATATCCTCAAATTATTAACTAATATTATTAATAAAATAGGTGCATTCAAACAAACACTTTTTGTTTTTGGTACCTTTTGTAGGAACCAAAATACTTTTTGTTTTTAAATGGAGGTGGGACACCCTGTATATACAGGGTTTTCGGAAGTGTACATTAGAAAATTTAATCAAGAAATAAAATTACGTCTGGTTTTATATGTATAAGTACTTGCAAAATTAACATTAATGTAAAAGTAGTTTTAGTTTTGAAACAACAATTAGTAGACGTTAACTTTGAAATTATACATATATACAAATATACATGCAATGTTGTATGTATATGAAACTATGGGCCGTTTTATTTCAGGTTATAAAATGTTTTATAAATATTTTTTGATTATCATAAGCCCAAGATGCTTATTTTTTCATTTTTATATTTATTTCGTTACTAAACAACAGTTCCGTATTAACAAAAGAAGTTGTTATTTGATTGATAGCGATGGGGATTTTTTTGCTCTGCTTAGGGCAGCAGCAAATCTTAATCCGGTACTGCAAACCAACAGTTACAATATAAGTAATTGTAAAATAATAATTTTTATATATTTTTATTATATTTTTATATAGGGTGTGTAGTTACTCCACCAACAAACTTAACTTTTCCAATAAAAAAATAAGAAAACAACTTTGTATGTATATATGTCTCAAACGTTCTACTTTTGGAACTATGGGTTAATGTTATATTTTTAAATAATATCTTTTCTACCAATCAGGATATTTTTGCAAAATTTGAGAAACACATTCTTTGCATTAAAGGACATTTATACATAAATGAAAAATTAAATATTTACCGCCGTCGTCTTTGAAGAATATAGAGCTAATATTTTTAAGGAAAAAAATAATATGTTAATATTTTTTCCAAATTAAAAATATTTTTCGGGTTCTTGCTTTTTTGGAACACATGTGATTTCTTGACTTCTTATTATTTGATGTACGGTTTTGGCGTAAATCAATACAACCCATGTTTGACATGGTCACATTACTATATGATTCTTTAGTATTTAAAATACTGGGTTAGTAAAAACTACTCTACCAGTACCTTTTAAGCAACGTTTACAAATTTCGGTATTTAAATCTTTTGGATAAGAAAAATTAACACTTAATTGTTGCCAAATTTTTCCAGTTTTGCGCTACACGTAATTTTTTAGTATTTTAAATAAAATAGTGTATTTATTTTACTTGCAACAAAAGAAGCGTACCAACATTTAATCTTTACAAGATACCGGGATATGGCAATACCGCAATTTCATAAAAGTTTGGCAACAATGCTGATATCACTGATTAATTGGGCTTAAGCGGTTTTAAAAATATTTAGGCACTAACGTAGTTTTTGCTGAACGTGTAGTGTATCGTATCTTACCAACTAGCTAAACTTTCGGTTTAAAATTTTGTAAACCCACTAAATTTGATCTGCCTAATTTTAAACAATAAAAATAAATAAAGTATACTATTTTTAAAAATTATAAAACGTGTATTTGAAAACTGGCAAATCTAGAGATATCACTATTAAATTCCACATGAACAAAACACCTTAGATACCAAATTTGGTAAATGTATCCTTAGCGGTTTTAAAGTTATTTAAAAGTTGCAGTTTTTTACTAACCCAGTATAGTAGACATGCTAAGTTTGGTTACTCATGAGACGTACGAACGCCATATGCCTGACAAAAAATAACCGGTAAAACATTCGCATACTTAAAACGACGGGAATTCCGTCCACGCCCACGTCCGCGCTATATGGCGAGGTCTGCAGCATGGAGCGGCACGGTGAATTGTTGCAAGTCTGGACGCGACTTAACGCGTACGACCCGCGACTGCATGTAAAAGGTTAATTTAGAAGACCCTTTACCTTTAAAACTTATTTTTTTACAGGCGGCGTAAAAAACTGTTTAATTTATTTTGTTATATTGCTACCCGTTTTATTTTTATTTTGTAATATTCACTATGGAGTTTTAACCTGGAAAAAATTATTGTAGCGGACTCTAATTTTTAAATAATAATAAATGGAGTTAGAAGTTTTTTAGATTTTAAAACAAAGTTTTACAATTTAAAGATAAAATATAAACATATACCACGTTTTTAAGTTATTTATTTGTTATAGAATAAAAGGAATAATTTTATTTTCAGATTTTAAAGATTGATTAAACGGCTGTGAGTTTTCAAATTTTCTCTTGGTAAATTTAATCCTTTGCCTTTGTAGTGACAGCTAAATCACTGAAGCTACATTTTTGTTTAGTCTTAAAGTCGGAATTATCAAAAAATCCTAATTTAAATATTTAACTTCATAAAGCGAATAGGAGGAGAGCTAGTGAACCCTTCGAGTAACATTGGGCTTGTAAAACTAGAAATTGGTGTATGCTAAATCCGACAATCATCACCTTGCAAGTATCAGCCCTTTACATCATCACTCTGCATATTTTTGAAAGTTAAAAAAATAAAAAAACTAGGAGCTGTAAGCTTAAAATTTTAAGTATTTATAGTAAGGTAAGGTAAGGTAAGGATGACCATATTTTCAAAACCACTAAAGTGGTATTTTCTTAAAGCTCTTTATAATATCTTTTTAATGGTAATATAATATTCTGGGTATCTCATAAAAAAAACTTTTTTCATCCTGTATATTATCACCAGTATTACCGTTAGAAAGATCTTTAAAAGAGCTTCAAGAAAACCCCACATTATGTACATCCAACTTTCAAATATATACAGGGTGATGATGCTATGGCTCATCACAATACAAATTTCTAGTCTTATAGGCCTAACGTTACTCAAAGTGTTTACTAGCTCTAGGACTACAATGGCATGAAGCCGTGAAGCGACATTTTCAGAGCGAGGTCGAAAGGGGCGCCAAATTAGGGTGACTGGAAGGTACAAATATTGATGGGGAGGGGCGGAAAAGTAGAGGTCTTTTGTTTTGGTAAAGTGATGATGCGGTAAAGGCGCGACTTTAAAGGAAGGACCTTTTTTTGTTCAATAATTTTATTCAGTCAGGCCCCTCCTAAGTTTTGAATTGTTTGGTAATTTTTTATAAAAATTTAAGGACTTTAGTGAAACACCGTAAACCAAATTTAGATAGAAAATGACAGATATCAATGTCAAACTGACAGCTGGGCGACATTTTGAGAAGAAAAATTAAATGGAAAGGGAGGTCTTGTAGCACATCATTTTAAAGCTCCTGATAAGTTCTTTATACCCCAGAATATAAAGTAAATACCTTACTCCCAAAAAATGGTGGTACCTTAATTAATACCTGAATTGGATGGCCATATCTTCAAAACTAATGAAGGTAGATAGACCTAATGAGATATTTTCCTAAATGTCTTTTAGATATTTTTTAATAGTGATATAATATACAGAGTGCGTCATTAAAAAAATATACTTTTTCCCACCCTGTATAGTAATACAAATATTACCATTAAATATGTCCTTAAAAGAGCCTTAAAATACCACATTAATTGTATTTCACTTGGAGGTGCAAGATTTTTAAATACTGTGCCTTATTTTATACGGCTAAAAATGGCATCAAAATTACCTTTTTTATAAAAACTGGAGTTAAGTGGTTTTACAATTAGGTGACGTTATTACTTTCAATGCATCCGGTGCAGGGTATTCCGTGTTCATACATCTCTTGTATAACGGGACTAAGCGTATGTTTTATCACTGGATTGCTTTACAACATCTTAAATAAAGTGAAACTTGCGACACTGCGCCTACCAATCTTTTTTTAGTAAAATCAAAATGATAATATAAGCAATATAAAGTAACCGTGCCACAAATTGTTTGTGGCACAGTTTATTTTATTTACGCGAAAACCATACATAAAATTTAAAAAACTTAGGCGATTAAATTTGTTTTAAATTAAACAGGTATAGCATTTTTTTAATTTTAGGAAATGCAGTGGCGTATAAATTTTTAATTTAAAAATATTTACGTAATGTTGGTATAATTAGAAGTTTCAAAAACATAAGGTATTTGATATATAAAGATCAATATCTTTAAACCTGAAGAATGTGCCTTTTCTTTTAAAATCTTTTATTTTGACACTCACCGTGAATAACTCTGCATATTATTAAAAATTTGGCATCGCGACATGCTGATATCAAAAATTTATTATCCAAATTATCCAACTTTAAAAATAAAAATTTATTTACCGTTTTACTGCATCCGATAAAGTTTAGTAAAAGTTTAAGAGGATGCTAGTAAAAATACCATTTTATTGAAAAAGTTTTTCTTCATTGTCAAAGGGCAAAGCATTTAAAACAGTGTGTTTCTGTAAAGCAAAATTTTAAGACAATAAATTTGCAACAACGAAATATTTTGTACTATTTACAATTCAAATTTATTTAAGCATAACGCATTGCGCACGAGGACCGCAAGTGATTTATCGAATGGTTTACGTTGGTATGATATTTGTTGTACATTAAGCCTTAAATTACTAAATATTTAGTTTTGCGCAATTTTTGTAACTAACATTTTTTATTTATTAACACTTTCAATACATTACATTTATTTAAAAAAATTACAGCACTTGCCGATACGTGGCTATTATTAGTCACTTATTTAAAACGATTCGATGAACCAAAGAAAGAAGACAAATGCTACATTCGTCAATCACATAAATTCACAGTTAAATGTATTAGTAATCACAATACTTTTCATACTTTGTGTCGAATCCGCGTCCATTCAATTTAAAATTTGTTCTTCGGTTTTTACTCCAACTTTACGATTTCTTCCGCGATTGTTAAAATAAGGCACGTCACTCCCTGTGTTCAAAACTCTTAAGGAGTTTTCTACAAATGTTTTTCTGGCTGGAAGCCTTTTGATTTGTAAATGCGTCTAGTTTCTTCAGAATTGCAATTAGCCTCTCCGTAAATAAAAAGCATATAGTGGAACTCGTATACCAAAATATTTATATCACCCTGTTGAAGGCGAATAAGTATTTTTCTTCCATCTTTTATATTACCTAGTAAAATTATTGCAAGCAAATCTTTAGCAACAACCATTTTCACTGTACCAACTTATATGTTTTTTAACGGATAATTTTAATATTTTTGGTTATTTATTAATTAACTTTTAATATTTTTTAAATACATTCAAAATTTTAACTTAAAATAAGTATTTTATAATACTTTAAAGGAAATATACTAGGTGCCTTATTCCTCACTACTCAAGTAGTTCATGTTTGGTTGTAAATAAAACAGATATATAATTATTAATTGGTAATTGGTTATTATCAGTTATTATTAGTTATTATTAGCCAAAAGTGTGCAAGTTTAATTTGGCCCACCCTGTATATTTAATCAGGTTTAACATCCAAACGCACTTTAATGTTATTCTTTAATTTACCTTGTTTAAAAAGTATTTTTTTCTGTTACCAGTTTTTATATTTTTTTGTAGGTCTAAAAGGTTTCCTAAATTTTAATGATGTGTTGTCTTTCTGTCCTTCGTGTCTTAGCAGGTATACTATTTTACAGTATTAGTGATCTAGTGTGTTTTGATAATAACTAACATAATAGTGAATTATTGCACAGTGAAATAAGGCCAGGCACTAATAATACCGACCTTATTTTGACATCTGAGCTTGCGCAGATGCATGGTAGGATAAGGACTCCCTTAATAAGTATAGTGCCCGGCTTTATTTATATCGGTTTTAGGCATAGATAACCTATATTTAGATCCGCAGTGGCAAAAAGCATTTTTCGGAGTTTTACGACCTCGCGCAGTAAACAAATGAATGGATGAAGGAACATGCGCACTTAAAAGCCGTGGAAAAATACAAACACCGGCACCCCGTACCCTCCGTCCGCGCTCTGACCGTGACGCTCATTAGCTACTGTATTTCGAACGAAAACCAGGACGCCGTTGACAAATTCTTTCCGATAATGCGGATAATCTGTTTGGCGCCAGGTGCGTTTACCCTTAACTTGCTTGCGCATAAACCGGGTTTTTCGCCCATGAAATGTAACTTTTGTTTCGCGCAGGTAATAACATTGGCAATCCATCAAGATCAGTGGTTTTAGGTCGTGCCTTATTTTGGTCTCATCTTAACTTCAGAACTGTTCGTCTAACCGAGCGGCTGCCGATCACAAAATTCATAAGTTTTTAAAAGTAAAAATACTTAAAGCCTTGCTTTTTAAATGTGTTTCTGTAATTGTGTTATAAAAAAACCCTACAATACAGAACAATAAAGAAAAACTACTAAAATTGTTCCCTTTTTTTAGGTTAATGGTTACGGTAGTTCAAGATGATTTGCAATAACTCTAAATTATGGAGACAAGCCACTATTTAAATAAAGCCGGTACTAATAATTCCCGAGCTTAATAAGGCAACTTGCAATAATTATCTAATATAGAAAGGTATTTCAATCCTGCAATGCATCATAGAAAATGCGTCAAGCGGTAGCGAAAACCACCAGTGTGTCAGACTCGCTAGCAGGCAAATGAAATATTTTCAATATTGTAGAAGGGTAAAAATAATTATTTTAAAACTAATTTGTTAAAAAGTAATTGTTATTATTATTATTGTTGTTATATGTGTCTGACACACTCGTGGTTTTCGCCAGCGCTTACCACATTTCCCGTCATGCTTTGTAGAATTAGTTTTTATATTCCTAGATAAAAAGTATAAGAAAATATGTCATGATTAATTAGATATTTGCATTGTGTTTCAGTATGTGTAATAGTCATCCTTTTGGTAAGTAATAATTTTCAAGGTGCTTAGGGAGACGGTGGCCAAACTTTCATTTGACAGTTGATGGTGACATCAAAGGTATCCTTTTGAAAGTGTCGTTATTTCTTTCGTGGTTTGTAAATGTCGTGTTATTGGTAAAGTTTTTTTTTAACAAGATAATACTAAAGCTTCTAAAATAGGCATTAGCATTTATTTTGTTGACTAAAGTATACAAAAATAACTTGTACAGTGACCGCCGTTAAATGTTAAACCATCTAGAAAACTTGTTTTATTTTTGATTTTTTTTTAAAATATATGCTTAAGAAAAATCTCTGCATACACCGAAACTCACAAAACGTTGATTAAAATTTAAAAGCGTTTACCAGGTAGGCACAAATATTCAATTATGACATAAGAAAAGAGTATTTTTATTTTTAGACTTGGACTTTTAAGACTTGGTTTAAAAAGATTAAATTTAAATGTCCATTTAAATTATTGTTTCACATCATTTTCGTCGTATAGACAACGCTATTACTTTTTATGTTTTTAAATTTATTTTTATTTCTTCTTATTACAATAAATAAATTTAAATTTTAACTAGAATTATGACAAAAGCAAGATGTCCACACAAGTTTGGAAATCTATTTTATGAATAATCTTAAATTACAGAAAAATATATTGATTAAACATGACCTCTGATGTTGTTTACTGCTTTAACCCTTAACTACTAACGTGACGTCTGGGAGACGCAGGCAAATGCTTCTCTGTCCATTGCTATGTCCCGCCTTGTGTTTTAGGGATAATAGTCCATCTACTTTTAAGTTTGCTGTTGCTTAGTCTGTATACAAAGGGAATTTAAGTCCCGTGTCAACGAACACCCACGGTACGTTAGTATTTAGGCTTTTATCCGTCGTGGTTTGTCCAAAGATTTAAAAAAAAATGTCATAGCACTTAGTATTTGTTTTTCATTTAGTGCCAAAGATCCGAATGCATCTGAGAGACGCCATGTTAGTAGTTATGTAATTATTTTCATGTAATGGATTCTTAACAAAGTTATCTAAAATTAGTGTTTGCTGGTAATTTTGAATATAAAAAGCAAGTACAAAAATGGCACAGGGATTGTAAATAAATAAGTAGAGCAGATTTTGTCAAAAAACTTTTGTTTAAATGAGTAACCTTACATTTTGTCAGAGCAGCGAAAAATACACATGTATCTCGACGAATTAGTTCAAGTATTTGTGATATGTAAGGTTTGACCCCAAAATCATTTAGAAAAATATTATTACAGTATTGTCTAAAAAAAGTCTTGCTATACTTGCCCTTTAAACCATGCAAAGGCAAACTGTCAACTTTTTTTACTGTAAAAAATTGTGTATTAAATGTGTTTAAAAAATGTAGTTTTAGAGAGATTTTTTAAATGTAACCTCCTTTATTTGTTTATTGGCACTTTTTGTATCAATGTATGTTTCGTTTATTGGAATTACCTTTGAAAAAAACAAAGACAATAGTACCATTATCTTTAAAGATACATGAAATCAATGGTTTACAAAAAGAAAACAATATTGTCGGACGAACAATGATCTATTTACTAACATCATATGCTATGACAAATGCGCACATTGCACACGGATGCCCGCAAAGCTAAAAGCAATTACTAAACTAATAAGGCTAGTTATTTGGATAGAAAATTTAAAAAGAGGCACTTTTAAATATGTACTATTAAAAAATAATAAATAAAAAACCTATCCATATACACTGAAAGAAGTAAATCGTTCTATTAACAAACAGAAACAAAACAGATCACTGAAAAAATTGTTCAATTGAGTGTGTCAGTTTTTAAATGTTTGACAATCTTTGCCCAATAGAATAATAGTAATAAGTAATAAATGTTAAACTGAACGTAAAAAATAGTTTAATTAATTAAAACTTACAAAAATTATATTTTTAGAAAATTGACTGAGAAGTATAAATACAGTTTTGTTGCCAATTTATAGGGTTTAGGTAAATATAACGCGTGTTTATTTAAAATATTTTTTTAAAATTTAATTTACACATGTCGGGTGATGGGTCGTTGGGCGCACAACCGACGTGACTGTGTTTGAATTCTGGTCCGGCCAAAATGCTTATTCATAAGTTTTGTCAGAAATGTATTGGCTAGGCCAACAACAGACGAAAAAAGTACTAAATGTATCGATGCTAATAGCCAGCAAGGACTAAGGCGCCAGAACACACTTTGCCGTGTTCTGCGAAAACGTAGACATGCGGACCCCACCCAATTGGAAGGGTCGGATATCCCTCTGGGTGGGATCGTAGTCTAAAATTGTCGTAAATGGGGCCGTGGCTCGGAACCCAAATTAAGCTGTAGGTCCTGTCGACATCACCTAGAGATAAAAGGCAAATAAGACGAGCGGCAGTCCGGCCTTATTCTAAGGTCAAAATTAAAATATACAGCACTTTGTAACATACAACTTAATCAAACTAAAACAAACAAATTCATTTTGGTTAAACGGACACGACAAATAATTAAAAACACTAAATTCATGTTTGATAGTTAAGGGTACGATTACATTTGTTATTTATTACATGATATTTACCTTAGTTCAAAACTTTGGCTAAGGTAAACGGTCAAAAATTTAAGTCCGAGATAAATGAATTAGTATCGAGCGACATACAGGATGTCCAGTAGCTCTACCGACAAACTTTAACAGGTGATTTTACAACAAAAACATAAGAAAACATTTTCATATAAATATATGTCCGGAACGTCTTGGTTTTTGTTTACGGGGTGTTAAAAAAAAATTATAATACTTACATTAATATTTTTTTAAAATTTGGAGATCTTCTGAAAAGAGTAAGTGAATTTTTTTTACTAATGTTGTTCGTGGGGGTTTTAGTATAAATAATTAATAAAAAATGGTACGCCACTGCATACCGTAAAAATATATATTTTTAGAGTTTTATTTAGTTATGAACAAATTAAATCTCTTGATTTAGTTTAATAAATGTATATATGTTATATTTACATAGACAGCACACGCATTAATATAATTTTTTCTTTAAAATATTGTATTTTTCTTCAAATGTTATTTAGTGCATAAGTTAATTTTTAAAATAGAATTAAGTGAGGTAAAAATGTAATATTATATTTAGAAAACCAACGTATATTTGACATACATATAGCTAGGGTATCATTAATTAAGAAATTAATAAGTGAAATAAAGCTTACTTTGTAAAACCCTGTTTAAATCCGCTCTTATGCTTTATTTTGCACATCCTTCTTGTTTACAATAAAGAATAACTTTTTTCATAAAAATGACATTTTTATTGCCACTTTTCCAAAGTTTTGGTAAACGATTACCAGTAAGGTATTAAGCTGTATATTTTTATTTTAAAAGTTAAGTGATTTAGATAAAACAGCTTCGCATAAAGCATATCGCAAACATATTTTATATTATTATATGAGTATAATAAATCTCGATCTCGTAGTTTACATCTTATTTGCGATTTTTTTATACTCAATATATTTTGCTTGTAATACGGTTACAACGAAAGTTTTAAGATAAGAGAAGTTGAAGTTTAAGAAAATATACATCTTGTTTTTTTTAAACTACCATAAATAAATGTAAAGAAATTGTGCTACGAGTTATCCAGTAATATTTTGTATAATTATTGGTTAAAGTTTTTAAAATATCTTTATTTTAAAAATTAATTTTAATTTGGACATTAATTGCATATATGTATACGCCCAGATACCTCAAAAGGCCCAAAGTTAATTAAAGCAACAAGATAGAAAATGTTTACATGCCGGCATTAACTTTTTATTAGGAGTAGGTTTACAAAAAGGACAATTTTTTGCCAATGCGTAAAAAGCAGACGGTTAAAAGCAACAATGAAGCGAGACCGACGCGTCCTCCTATCAGAAAATATTTCGATGCAGGCGTTCTTTGTCTAATTTCTATTCACTAGTGGCACTCATTATATGTATATGGTTCAATTAACTTTTATTTGTTAAAGTGCGAAATCACTTTGATCCTGGAAACAGAAAACAAAATCAAGTGATTTATTACTTACTAATGGTTTTTACATGATTCTAAGTGACGTGTTTAATAAAGTTACTGTTTGTCCCCATACAACCAAAATATCAATAAATTCATATTACTTAAACGCGCTTTTATTTAATTAATTGCAAGTCCAACATTAATTTATGGGTATACCATTTATTAAGAAAAACATGATATTATGTTCTTTTATAAATGTTTAGCTTGGCATTTTTTGCAAACATATTTGATTCCAAAAAGTCCATTGCCCCGCATGTCAATCGGACAACTCTATTATTTTTAAAATCAAAATATAAATGGCGTATGTTAGTATGATTTGTCGGTGTTTTTGGTATATTTTTATATTATTATTTTATACTATAACTGCGGCCTCACTCGAATAAGTTTGAGCTGATTTGCAACGAATAAAAAGTAAATTAAGCTTTAACTTTCCTAAGGGTCTTGATTATTTCTGACAAATATTATGAGCTCCAATATAAGCTATACAGGGTGTTTTTTAACAACGGTACGAAACTTCAAGGTGTTATTCCTTATAATGTTTTATGAAAAAATGTTCCTATAAACATATGTCTGGAGTTGCTTCCTTACTGAGATACAAGGCTTTAAAATTAAAAAAAACAACATTTTTTTTTAATATTTATTACGCTTGGGCCAATTTAAATAAAAGTTGGTACATTTATTAAAAGTAATAATGCGCTTTTTAGCCTTAACCAAATTGTTATTATTGAGTCCAGTGGCGTCTATGTATTAAGAAAAATAGTACGCAACTGACTTTTCTTTGACGTTTTTATATTTTTTTTATAATTAAGCAATTATTACACCTTTTTAGTCTCTTGTATTTTTTCGTATCTAGCTTTGTTTTCGAAAAACAAAAATGGAGCTTTTCTAAATGCTACTAAAAAGTATCCAAAAACAGCATAAAATAAAATTAAAAATTAATAATTTTGACCTTAGTAGATAAGGAGAGAGAGAGAGAGAGAGGTCATTTATTTTAAAGCAAATAATTCTTAATTTTTAATTTTTGTGTTTTTACCATAACGTCTATCGGTACTTTTAGATGAAATTTACGTGGCTTTAATTTTTTTCAAAAAAGCGAGATACAAAAAAATACAAGGAACTAAAAAGTTGTAAAATTGATTGTTAAATTTTAAAAATATAAAAACGTTAAAAAAATTAGTAACGTACTTTTACGTTTTTACTAATATAAGTTGCAGTGCCTACTGAAACGCTACTGGACCCAATAGTAACAATCTGGTTTAGGCTTAATAAGTGCCTTATTATTTAAAATAAGTGTATAGTGAGTCCAATCTAACTTGTCCAAATTTTAAATTGCCTATAAATTTTTTATTTCTTAACTTAAAAAAATGACCAAAAAACCAAATTGTACATTGAATTATTATGTTTATTAATTAGTATTTTTGTTAAGCTCTTTAAAAGACCTTCTTATTGGTGGTATAATATACAGGGTGTCCCATTTAAAGAGGTAAGTTATGTCAATATATTCTGTTAATAGAATTGTTTTGTGTAATCTTCATAACAGAAAAAAACTTGATAATTTACTGTACAATTTTGTTAAGACATTTAAAATGTGGACAACTTATATTTTACGCACTGTACCAAATTTTACCCAAATCGGCCCAATCATAATAAAAATATTAAAAAAATACTTAATTATTTTTTAAACTTTAACGCCCTGTATCTCAGTAAAAAGCAACTCCGGACATATGTTTATAGAAACCTTCCTTTTTAATAACATTAGGAATCACACATTGAAGTTTTGTACCGTTGTTAGGAAACACCCTGTATAAATGATATTTGGGATAATCAACTTTTTATTCCCATTTTTAAAATGTTTATATTATTATCAACTTTTTTGTATTTTTTATTTATTTTAAACATAAGGTCAACAAACAACAAACTAGAAAAATCCACATTAGGTACGTCTCTTGTACACATTATTTGAACACAAAACAACCAGGTTTAAAAAGCAGGGTTACTACCAACAAACTTTTTACCAAACTACTTTTTACCAACTTTTACCAAAAACAAACCTAATAACTGTTTAATCATTAAGCGGTAATATTCTATTCCAAGGACAACCAAATTGTCCTACGGACAAGAATTTAGTTATTCAAGTGACTTATTTTTTAAGAAACTTGTTGTCCGGCGGACATTTTTTACACTTTTTAAACTTTAGCTGTCCGATAGAGCATAATAAATTTTTGTTTTTTTTTAATGCCTTCAGTAAAATTTGAATCAAATAATATCTAAACCACCATAATTTATTAAAAAATATTGAAAACTAACCTTAATAATACAAGTGACTGGTTTTTAAAGATACTGGTTATCCGGCGGACATTTTTGAATTTTATTTACCTTGAACTTTTTGATACAACATGTTTAATTTTTATATGCTTACGGTAAAATTTAAAACAAATACGATCTTAAAAACAATAATTTAATAAAAAATAATAATTACTTGCGTGTTTTAGCTGGTTGTCTGACGAACACATTTTAAAGCTTTTTTTTGAAAAACTTGATAAACCAAGGCCGCAGTTATGATAAAAAAATAACGAGTGCTCGTAATCATTTACCAAGAATGTCAACTTACTGACAGTGTGTACACACTTCCCCATTTATATTTTGATTTTACAGGAAAGATAATGGTATTTTATCGTCTTTTCTAGAATCCGAGTGTGTAGTAGGTTTATACGCCCGATCTGCAATTTCTGCTAAAGGTATTTTATCTTCCTAACTTAAATCAAAATACTCTATGTTGCAGAAAAGTGAGCTAGGTTGTTTTTTGATACGGTACTTTTTTACAATTTCCTTTTTTTTTCAAAGACAAGCCTGCTGTATTTGTCTCTTTCTATAAAAGTTATAACTTATTTTTAAATAGGTTAACATATTTATTTGCTTTTACTTACTCTTTTTGGATTACAAGTCATTTTTTTGTTTATGTTCTTGTACGAAGTTTCCAGAAACAATATCTCAAAAGTTTGATTTTACATTAGTTTTTTTAAAGTGCGAAATTATCATTTAGATTTTTTTTAATAACTAGCATGTTTAAAATCTTGATTTTTTTCTTGCTTTAAAATATTTGAGATGGGAGTTAGTGGTGGGAAAACACTTTTTATCTTTTAGCCAGTACTTCCGATTCTATTTTGTCGTAATGTACTTTATTGCTTATTCTCCTCTGTCATTTCTTTGATCGTTTTTATTTTATCTTTTGTTTTCGTCTATGTTGCCGCTCTCTTTTGTTTTGTTTTTCTACTTTATATGATACAGGATTGTTTCTTCTTGCTTTACGTAAACCTCTTATTGCCTTTGCCTTAACTTTTTTCGTCCACTTTTTATTGCTTAACCGTTCAAATGATATATTTTAACGCCGTTTTCTAAAGAAAATCTAAATTAAAGGTTGGTTCACGGAGCTAAGGTATGGAGTTAAAAACAACAGTTTGTTCGTAAAAATTAGCAAACTACATTTATTTGAACTTGTTATTTTGCTTAATTTAATATTCTTTATGTTTATTATAAAGGCTTAAAAAAGCTATGGCTTTGGTTTCGTATTTGATCATAAATTAATTACATACAAAAAGCATCACTTATCCCTATTCGTATCATAATGCGCATGCGCAAAGTGTGACGTTAGTTCCAATTCGTTACGTTAAACTTATCAATAACGTACACGTATCCGCATCGCGATCGGTAACGTATCCCGACTTTTGTACGTAAAAAATAGAAAAAAAAGAAGATAAAAGAGACCATACAGTTTGATTGATTTGATTGAAAAGTGTTAAAAGCCTAAAATTAAAAACATTGGATCCTAAATTGAATCCATCGTTAAATTTACTACGTAATAGAGTAATAAAACACAGTAAAATCACGAAAAAACCCGTTTGAAAAAACTTGTGGCGTCTGTTTGACACCTATTAGCCCAAGCAGCAAGCTGACGTCTTATTGACGTCGCTTTTCTGTCATTATTGGTCAGCAAAGACGTCATAAATTGACGACAAAATTACGTTAAAATGACCTTTTAAGTCACAGACAAAAGACGTCCCGTTAATAACGTCATAATGAAGTCTTTGAAATGACGAAAAATTGACGCACAAACATTTTTTTTCAAAAGCAAAAATGATACGATATTTTACTTAGTAAACTTATATTTCTAATTATGGAGTAAACATACCTGATAGTTGATAGGCTTTTCATAAAGACGGTGTTGGATGGATGTATTACGTCACTTGATGACAACTAAAATTATTAGTTCTAGAAAGTTTTTCTTAGAAGCAGTTAAAATCATTTAACAATAGTGAAATAGACCTGAAAATTGACGCACATACATTTTTTCAAAAGCAAAATGATACGATATTTTATTTAGTAAACTTATATTTCACACATACCTGATAGTTTATAGGCTTTTCATTAGGACGGTGTTGGATGGATGTATTACGTCACTTGATGACAACTAAAATTATTAGTTCTAGAACGTTTTTCTTACAACCAGTTAAAATCATTTAACAATAGTGAAACAGTCAAAAACTTTTTACTGCTTTCAATTTCCTTGCACTGCAGGGTCGCTTCTCTTGGGACGCTGTCCAACCTGAAGATGCAGATTTTTACACTGGCCGAAGGTATTTCTTTCAAAACTAATTGAGATCATAAACCGCAGACCGGTCGGTCTCAAACTATTTGGTTATACAATTCCTATAAGAAGCGAAGATGTTGAATAAACGTAGTAGTTTATTGTCCTTTACGCCATCTATCGGGGGAGTTTTTTCCTATTTCAATTTTGTAAAATTATTATTCTTATTATTCTGTCATATGATATTTCGGTTGGATTTTGGCACGAATTATGCATATAATGTCACAAAATTTTTCCGGCAGGTTTCTAAACATGGCGTCATTAGATTTTTATGAGCTAGTATGACAAAAAGATGACGTCGAGAAGACGTCACTTTAACAACGTCAAAAACACGTCAGTAAAATGACGTCGATTTTGGTCTGATGAAGTCTTATAACAAAAAAGCGTGTTAAAAATGACTAAAAAATGACGTCATAATGACATCAGCTTGCTAAAGTGGTTTAAGTAGTTGCATAAAGAATTTATTCATTATTAATATATTTTATTAATAATTTCGATAAGTAAGTATGCTATTAGCCGTGCATTTAACCTTTTTTTAACGCCGACGTATTGTCTCTCTCCACAAAATAATATTTGACCTATTTCCAAAATAAAAATATTTATTATTAAATATCTTTATTCTAAAAAAAAGCAAACTTTTATTTTGTTTAAATTTAATATCTCAAAAAATCAAATAAATTATAAAAACTCTATTTACTAAGCAATACCGAACAGTTTTTGTTGGTGGTAGCTTACAGAGGTGGCATCAATTAAGCGTGTTAATTTGATAGATATTAAAAATTTATTACAGACAGGGATTTTTCTGTTAATTTTTTAAGATAGTAAATAAGCCGAAAAAAATTGTCCTATCAAATGTAAGGTTTCCCTACCACCAACATGTATTGTTAACGATCTCGTGAAAAATAACTACTAACCGGCTGATTTTTGTTCTGTTAATTAAATAATATTTATATGATTTAACACTCACATTGTCCTACAAATTGCATGGTGCGTCATCCTGGTTTTTAATATTTATCAAATCCAAATATTTAATCTATCTCTATTTAATCCCTGTATGCTACCACCAACAAAAATTTTTGTAAGGAAAAAAGATTGGTCGTCTTGTCAAAATAAAGCTAATCACGAAAAATTAGTTTGTTAGTAATGACTTGGAAAAATGGTCCAGGGATCCCTAACTAGTGCTCATTCGGGAACAGTCACGAAGCTGATAATTTGTCCCACTTCACTAGAAATAGTTATTCTTGTATTATAACTTATTTAGAATTTATTATGTGTATTTTGTAAAACATGGTATTTGGGTTGTTCTTTTTTTAACCTACAAAAACATGTCTCCTTGTTTCCATCAGTTAAGAATGAAAAATTCAAGAGAATTACTTGAGAATTACTAATATTACTTTTTATTTATATTTCAATATGCACTGTACTAAAGACATAGGGGCTGTGCACTGGGCACGTTTATAAAATTATTACAATTATATTTTCGTGGCAAAAATTACGTGAGAGAGTTGTAAATCAGGGTGACAAAAATATTTTATCCAAATCACACTTGTCTCCGCCCCCTTGTTAGGCATCTTGCATAATATTACGAAAAAATTGTATGACGACATAAATTCTAAGACTAATACATTAATTTTAGGCGAAGAACCAATTCTAAAACGGTATTTACCAATTGGTTATATTGACGTTTAAACAATGTATTATACGTTAAAGTTGTCACCAATTGTTACCGCGGTTATAATTGGTTAAACGCCTAAAATTGATGATTGTTAACTTCGAAAGATACAGCCAATCATGAAATAACGATTCAATTTTTTTGTCAGTTTTAATATTATTAAAAAATTTATAACGGAGTGGTAAAGCTTTTGGTCGAGTATATATTTTGGGACCTAGAAATCCTACAAAAATATATGAACTTCGCTGTTGACAACTTTTTCCGGTAGATCAAACAATTTGCTATCGTAAAAAAATAAGTGGTGATAAAGAAGCTTTATATATATATATTTTTCAAACTTAAATAAATACCTTGTCATTATGTAGGTAAGGTAAAGAACCAACCCATTTGTGTTTCACACATTCTTTCGGTACCAATGGTGATTTTATTTTTATGTTGTTTTTTAGGACGAACATGACGTAGGCACATTTCTTGAGAATTACCCATAACTTATAGACCTAGAGGACATTTTAAAGCTTACGTTGTATACAAAAAAATTTTTGTATAAAAATAGTTCTTTATGTATATTCAGTACCTACACCTGGTTTTATTATTTACTTTATTGCAAAAAATATAATACAATGCCCATTAAAATTAAAACAGTTTATGTAAAACTTTTTATAGGACTTTTTAATTCCAATTACTTTTCCCTAAGCTTTCGTTGTATTTTTTCGCTTTATTTTAACCGCCTGGTGCAACGATAATAAAGGAAAACTTTGTCAATAAGCTGAGAATTTTTATTGCAGCTTTAAGAAAGTTTTGCTAAACCCTAATATACACAATAACTGTGTTAAAGTTAGGTACTTTAGATATTGCCAACATGTTGAAAAATATGTAACTTCCTACGAGTATTTTTACATTATCCACTTTTATTTCTAAAGTTATGAAAGAATATCTTTTTCTAATTATTTTGATTACTCTAGTTTCTTTTTTATTACACAGGAAAAAATCAATAAAAAGATTTGTTTTCCTAAACAGCGCCGGGTATAGTCAAGATTAAAATGTGGCAAGACGCATCTTTTAATCGTTTAAATTATAAATAAGGTTTTAATTCCAAAAGGGTGATGCAGAATAGTACTAAAAAAATCACAAAAACATTTAACATTAGCAAAAACAAAGGAAAGTTAATGAGAACATTTGTCCGAAAAGTAATTGTTCCTTAGATACAGGGTGTTAAACAAAAAAAATTCTATGCCTATGTGTTTTGGCTTATTTTAAAAATATATATACAGTGTGTCCATTGATGGATTTAACTATACGTGTAAAAAAATTTATTTTAAATATTTCGAAAAAATGTTATGTCTTTAAAAAAATGTTTGCTTTGTCTAAAATGCTAAAAGCTATACTAAAAATTGCCGTAAGTATGTTCAAAATCGCAAATGTGTTACTTTAAAAATTAACTACCTTATTAACTAGCATAAAATGTTATTAAAAAGTCTTTTTTCCTGTTGGTTATGGATACTAGGGAAAATTGAGGTTAACGTAAAAAAAATATTAAAATTAAAATATTTTCTTTTTACAATTCTGTTAAAAGAATTATTATAGAATAAAGAAAAAAAAACGCCTTATAATATACAGGAAAATTTAAAATTACGAAAATGTTTTTTAAACAAATTAAAAAAAATCGGGTATACATATTGTTATAACTACTTATTTAAAAAGCATAAAAAGAAACAGAAACTATACTTTTTGTTGAATAAATTACCATCTTTCGGCCTACTTTTTACATACACTTTAATTAAACTTGATATTATTTGCATAAAAAGGTAAAATAAATTATTTATGACAAAAAATACATTTATTTTAGTTTACACTAAATTTTCTCAAGTAAGCATAAACGATAAAAGATAATTATAGGAATTTAGGAAAAAATTATACCTTTTTAGAGCTTTTGAATTAAGGAGCTTAAAAAATACATTTTTAACCAAAACACAATTCAAAAGTTAGGAAGGGGGTCCTAAATTTAGACAAAAGCTGTATATATAAAACCCACTTAATTTCATATGCCTGTCTCCCACAAGAAATATATAAAAAAAATATTTAAAAACACTTAATACATAAAACCTATTTTGTTTGAATGGTTATTGTATTTAATTCAGTATTTATTTTTAATGTTATACAGCGTGTCTACTTAAGTTGGCACCATATAGGACACTTTTTTAAGTTTAAGAACGACAAAAAGTAATTTTTATAAGAAATTTTGTATAATCCTCTTCTATTTTTTTAAATAGCGTTGGCTGCCTCTTTGTGCCTTTTACCTTCTGTATAGTCTTTACCTAAAATGCAATCATTAAACAATACATTTTTGCGAGTTATACGAGGTATGTTAAAAATTGCAAAATTTTGCACTATAGAAATATACCCTATTTTTCCTATTATCCAATATTTTTATAAAGAAAAGATGTTAAGGATATAAAATAGCTTTTAAATATATAAATTTATTTATTATTAGAAAAAAACGTTTTTAAGATTTTTTCTGCGATAACGCGCGTTTCAGTGACTTTTAGCTGTGTGGACAGTTTTTAAGGTATCTTTACATATTAAATTTTGAAATTAGTTTGCACTTATGTGATCTAAAGTTTTATAATGTATATTTTACCTTTTGTATACTCGTAAGATTTAGTTAAAGTAAAAATAAGTAATTTTGATTATACCGTATGGCCGTTATCAATAAAAGCAACAAAGTATGTTTTAAGGAGGTTGCATTGTAATTAACCAAAAGGAAAAAAGTAAAAATAGGGGGTACTGTGCTTTCCTGTTTGTTATCTTTATTAACGAAAGTTTCCAGAGCTATTATTTAATTCTGCATATCTGCCTAAATGTCTATCTTTGATAGTGACCCAATACGAGCATCCATTTTTAAGGGCTTCTTAGAGACGCTGCAACAATTGCACTTTTTTCCTGCAAAAAAAGGTTGTAGTATTACACCTTAATTACACAAAGTATGTTTTGTAAGTTTATACAGTGTGTAAGTTATTTTTATAAAAAGTTCTGCATGGTCCAAAACTTATAAAGCTACCATCAAATACTAAATTATATTAGCTATCTACGAGGTTTGGCCAAAAATGTAATTTTTGCTTAAGAGTAAAGTACCTGTATTTTTGCTAATATCTAAAAATTGTCATAAAAAAAGTTGTTCAGAATTAAAAATTACTTTTAATGCAGTAATGGTGAAAATTAGGTTTGTACATTAGTGAACTACATTTCATGATTATAAATCACATAGAACAGTTTTAAATCCTTTTTAAATTCATTGTTATTAAAACAAAAAGAATGTTTAATGCACTAATGTACAAACTTCATTTTTTTAATTTTTGCAGGAAAAAACATCAACTTTTGAAATGAATAAAATTGCATATTTAAATATAATTTTTAATTTCAAACATTTTTTAATATTAATTTGCTAAATAAGCAAAACTACAGGTACTTTACTCTTGAGCAAATTTAGCCAAACCTTGTAGATGACTGACACAATTTAATATCTTATAATTGTATTTTAGGTTTTGGATTATGCAGAACTTTTTTAGGGAATCATTTGTTTTTGTTATATTAATATTAAAAAAGTTTCTCATATGACGCCAACTTTCGTAGACACACTATTCTTATTTCAGAGATTTTAAAAATTGGCATACTTAAAACCGTGGTTCTGCTAGCTTAAGCTTAAGATAGCAGAACGGCGGATTTTTCTCAAAAGAAACAAGAAACAAAAACATTTAAACCAGGTTCATAAAATGACCCAAAAAGTGTCTAAAAATATGGATCGAAATAGCTGCTAGCTTTAGTGGTATAATTAAATAGTCGTCCTGATGTTAATCCATTTAAAGTACATAGGGGCAACCGCCGGCTATACGATTTTATTTAGCCAGCAAAAAGACATTTTAAAAAACTTATTAAAAAAAATAAACACAGAAACTCACAAAATTAAGTGAGCGAGCAAGTCGAGTGGTGGCGATCATCAAAGAGGGAGGCGGCAAACATCAAAGCCTTTACCTATGTATACAATATCATTTCGTTATTTTATTAAATTGATATTATTATAACATTGTTGTATTTTAGGTCTGATATCTTTTGAAAAAATTATGAACAATAAAACAATACTTTAAAATGTACTACTTTTAAACGCGGCCCGCGAACGTACGTGCACATTAAAGTTTGGCCTGCAACATTTCAGAGGTTGCCCATACCGGATTTAAAGGCTTACTTGATGTAGGTATTCAATAGGTTTTAAAGATCACTGTTTGTGGTTTTATCCTTAATATGTATATTTTATGTTAAAAAAGATATTTAAATAAAAAATTATTATTTTAAATTATAAGAAATTAAAAATTAAATAACAGCAAAAAATATATTTAATTAAAAAATATATAAGATGACTTCTAACTATTTTATGTCATGTTGAGCTGTTTTATGATCACTTATTTGGGATTTGTCCAAAAATAATAAATTGGCTTTTTAGTTTATTTTATTATTAAAGTTCAAGTATGTAAAACCTATTAAATAAATGTTTTAAAACTATGGTTTTTGTTTTACATTATTTGTTTACTAGCAAACGTTTCATTAAAAATATAAATTAATATTTTAATAAGGAAAAACATTTTTACACAGGCACTATTAAAAAGAGTTATTTTACAACCCTATAATAAATCTTAATACCTAAGCCATTTTTGTCTTTGTCACCTACTTAATTCAGTATTACTAAGGAACAAAACAAAATTTTATTTTTGTCACTTTTGAGAATTGTTTTGCTAACTTAGTTTGTGACGATGCGACCTCAATTCGTAATTTTATGCCAGTTAATGCCGTATACGCCATAAGAAAACAATACTATAAAACTTTTAATCCCCCGCACTCGACATCTCGTGATCTCAAGATGTGGAAAGAATTCCTAAAGCAGTAGCGTCTCGTTGAATTTGTAAAAGTTGACAAGCTTTATAAAATATGTAAAAAAAATTACGAAAAGACGAAACTATCCAAAGTTGTATTATTAATTTAAATAATCCCAACACAAACATAAATGTTAAAAAAGTTAGCGAAGTTCAATACTAAAATTATGCTTGGCTGTGGGTTTCACCGCAAAAAAAATAGATATATCTAAATGTAGTGCTAAGTTGTACAAAATCCAAATGGGTATTTATAGTGTGAACACCTAGTATAAAAAAGTATACATTTTAGGGAATTTTAAAAATATACATTTTTGGGAAATTTAAATTTTAATTAGGTTTACTTAACATTGGGAAATTTGCTACATAAAAATATACGTGAGGTGTCAAGGTCTTAAAAGTATAAATTAAACAATTTTCTAGGTTACTTTTATAATAATAAAATAAAAACATTAAACAAACTGGGTAGCGTAGAAATGCAAAACAAACACTGGAAAATTTGATATTTAAAGAAGAGAGAAAGAAATTAAAAGGGATTTTTATCAGATAAGAAGTAGTTAGTAAAGTCAAGTATAAAGTTAAAGTTTTAGTTAAGCCCCGTACGGGCTACCTCTAGTGGGGGGTATGCCCGTACTAAATTTAGTTAGTCAAATAAGTTAAGTTGGTTTTAAAAAATGCAAAGTTAGTTTTGATGGTCCACCGGTCTCATTGTCCCAAGAAGATAGTTCCATATGGTACATTTGTCCCAGTGACGTAAAAGTGACCCTATATGTATTTCAAAATATCAACGTCACATATGGTGGAGGCGCCCCGTTCCCAGTGACCTTTGTGAAACGTCGGTTATGGTAAGCTGTGCCCGCCCCAGTTCCAGTGCCCTTTGTGAAGCGATAGGAAAAGTCGCTCATGGTACGCCCTTCCTACCCCTCAGTGTATTTGTGGAAGAAAATGCCATATATATGGTAAAGGCGTCCCGTTCCCCGAAGAAGAAATGTGTGTGAAATGACGAAGATGGGGAAAAAATATGTTGCGTAGCGTAGCTGCAAGGAGGTAGCAGCGTAGCTACAAGAAAAGGAAGATAAGGTATATCTTCAGTTTTGAAATATGGCTAAATGGTGTTAGCCAGAGTTGTTGAAGAAGAATATGAAATAGTTATTTGCGTTGAAGTTGTTGTTTTACGTCGTGAAGACGGAGTTTAGAAGCAGCATGAGGCTGCATTAGCACTGGAAGCCGCAGCTCTAGTATGGGGAAGAGCTCTGAAGTATGGTCTTGAATTGTGGGGTACAAGACAGTTAAGCGGCCCTGAGAAAGCTCAGGATATGGGGAAATTGGCACGAAGTTGCAGTAACCTGAATGTGGAAGAAGAAAATGGGAGTGAAAGGAAGACAATGGTATGTGGAGAAGAAGTACGGGAGAAATGGCCAATGGAACGTACCATCAAGGACATGGACAGGCAGGCAAGGTGGACACGGTTTAATTTAACAAAGGAAGGTCAATCTAGGACAGTATGTTATTTGCAGAAGTGTTTAGGTAAATCTGTGATATTTTTTAATTAATGGTACTTTTTTGTTGTTGCTTACTTACGAAAAGAAATATAATAATAATAATAATTATTTAATATGCAGAGAAAAGTAGCCTAAAAGTAAAATTTGATAATAACTCTTTTTTAACCCACCGTATATGTAATATTAAGTTATGAAAGGGTCATTGTTTTGATGATATACAATACGCGGGAAAGGTCAAGACCATTTCTAATAATGCTGAGCTAGCTAGTTTCAAATAAACATTTTTATTTACCAAGTCAGATGTTTTTGTATAGTACATATGTAGTAAAGTTAATGAGTAATAATACTATGTATTTAAAGTGTTCAATATAGGAGGTATAAAATTTAGGCCACTTTCCTCTAAAAAATAATCTTAACCGTTACAACTATATTTAAATAAAACTACTTAAAAAAAAATCTCAAATTTAGAAATTATTCTGTTAACAATAGAAAAAAATTTAACTTTTTTTTATGATCAATGACAAATCTTTTATTTTTAGAAAAAAAGTCAAATCAATTAATTATTTTTTGGATTAAAGGCTATTTGTACATTTTTTGTTTACATTTATTGAAAAAAATCTTAGATAAAACTTTTTTTGATGTTTTTAAAACTTTGGAAAGTTAAGATTATTTACGTTAATTTACATAATAGGTTAAACATTGTTAGATTTTTTAATTTTTGTAAGCTATATGGAACTATCGTTTTCGGTAATATTGCTAATTTTTTTTAAAGGGTTTAAAGTAAATTTGGCTCATTTCTAATAGCGTTGTGGGTCCAACGCTTTCAGGGAAGGGGCATATGTGAACACCTAGTATAAAAAGTATAGATTTTGGGAATTTTAAAAATATACATTTTTGGGAAATTTAAATTTTAATTGGGTTTACTTAACATTGGGAAATTTGCTACATAAAAATATACGTGAGGTGTCAAGGTCTTAAAAGTATAAATTAAACAATTTTCTAGGTTACTTTTATATTAATAAAATAAAAACATTAAACAAACTGGGTAGCGTAGAAATGCAAAACAAACACTGGAAAATTTGATATTTAAAGAAGAGAGAAAGAAATTAAAAGGGATTTTATTAGATAAGAAGTAGTTAGTAAAGTCAAGCATAAAGTTAAAGTTTTAGTTAAGCCCGTACGGGCTACCTCTAGTGGGGGTATGCCCGTACTTAATTTAGATAGTCAAATAAGTTAAGTTGGTTTTTAAAAAAATGTAAAGTTAGTTTTGATGGTCCACCGGTCTCATTGTCCCAATAGATAGTTCCATATGGTACATTAGTCCCAGTGACGTAAAAGTGACCCTATATGTATTCCAAAAGTCAACGTCACAATAGGAACAAATAATAAATAAAACAAGTATAAAACTTTATTTTTGTTTTATTGAATACCGGTAACATTTGCTGTTATTTAAAAATGTGGGACCTTAAAGTAGGTTAGATTTTCCAGTTTAGTTTTCATTACATCAGTTATTTTATAAAGTTACCTAACTTATTTAAATATTTTTCTTCTGATAAAAACTGGCCAAGTCAAACGTAACCTACCTTATGATCCCACATTTTTAAAAATAGGAGAAATTGTTATACAAGGTTGGTAGAAAAAACCGGAACGGTGGATCAACCTAGCAACCGTCAAATATAAATGTACCAAATTTTGTGCCAAGGGGTAATTGAACATGAAGAATTTGACCATTGTATTTTGCAAGGTTGCCAAGTTTATAGTTTTCTCTGAAGTTGAAGAATTTTAAAACTTTAAATGAAATTCCCGATTTTTATAATTGTGATTAATTGCTTGTATCAACCTTAATATGATCAAATATTATCGTTTTTTTCTCCCGTCAATTTCGGAGTTCTAAAAAACCATCCAAGTAATATTCGTCAAAATTAGTAAAGGAGTGAAATTGGACCTTTTAAATTCATGAATATCATTTTTGCAACGTTTCCAATATTTTTTTAAAAACAAGTCAAGAAAAGAAAAAAGGAAATTTTATTATAAAACATTGCAACTGCAATACCTGAATTTCAAATGTCCAGTTACTCCCCTGTACTAATTTTGACAAATTTCGGTTAGATCGTTTTTGAGATAATTTACCATACCTGGTCATTTGTGTATTCAAGCTTGATGCCATATCTTCAAAATTGACTGGAGTAAAAAAAAACGATAATATCCGGTCATAATAAAGTTGATACAAGCAATTGATTACAATAATAAAAAAATAGGAAATTTCATTAAAAATTTTAAAATTTCCCAACCTGGAAAGCACACTGAGAAAATATTTTGATCGTAGTAGCAAAAAAATAGATGTGGTAGCTAAAAATCCTAATTAAATAGGGGACAGAAAAAAACTTTGCTATTTCAGAAAAAAACACTTTGCTGAAATGACTTTGTTAAGGTAGCTTACTTTACAAAAACTAATTTCCAAGAACTGAAAAGCCACCTGGCTATATTAGCTAAGTATACTTTGGTATTTTAGCAAAGTAAATTTTTAGTAACAGCAAAAATATTTGCTACCCTGAGAAGCATTTTTTAGCAGAAATAATATGCCTTTTAGTAGTAATAAATAAATGTTGCTGGCATAGAATAGCCTTTTATTGCCAGAGCAAATAACTTTGCTAGGTCAAATAGAGATTTTTACTGTAACAAACAACGTTTTAGTTAAAGTAGCAAATAAACTTTATTGCTGTAGTAAGATATGTTGCTGCGGGAGTATTTTTTTTGCTGCGGGTGCCAAATATTTTGCTGAAAAATATACACGACTTTCGCTTTATTTTAAAGTTTATTTTAGATAAATTAAACACTGTGTTAAAAAACACCCCGCATACGTAAATATATATATGTATAATTTCATTATAGATATACTTATTTATTCATTGGAATTATTTTTTAAAATATCCTATATAAATTGTAAAAAAGTTGCACAAAACATCATAAATTATCAAAAATTTAGCCAACAAAGAATTCTATTTAACTCTTTTTAAAAACTCAAACAAATTATTCAATGAGTTTTAAAGTATATTACAGATTTTTTTCTTCGTGTATTGTCCTGAAACAACTGTAAAAGGTTAAAAGATTGTTATTTGAAACATGGTAAAAATTAATTAAAAGGAAATGATAAATAAAAAAAAATAAGTATTATCGAATTTATTTCTTTTTAAATCATTACAATGTTTTTTTTTATGAAAAAATATCATTAAATTATGTAACAAACCCTACAAAATTGTATTCTTAAATACCTAAAAACGACTATGTGTCCAACTTGTCGTTAGTAAAAGTAATACATACATGTTCTTTATTCTTTATACACTAAATTGTTTCTTCCAGGAAAACCTCTAGACCCCATTCTCCTATTAAATCTTTATTATATTTTTTTTAAATTCATTTTAAAACAAATACGTAATAACGTTGTTTGAGGTAATAACTATATTGTAACCGTTGTATACAACGTTATAACCTATAAAAGGAGTAAAAATTCTACCTTCCAAAACTTCAAGCACTTGAACGTCAAAGTTTTAATCACAAATTACGGAAACCTCCGGGATTTAACGACACCAACACGAATACACGAAATATGTAACAGCCCGCGCATACACAGTCACATTTTCGGGGATGTACCTCTATGCACCCTTAAATTCAATGGATCTCATGGAAAATCCCCGATTATACTGTTCCGTAACTACATAAATTGGTGGAACCACGTCGTCTTTAGGGAGTCGAGTACTGACGAAATATGCCGAGAGAGATCGAACCCCTTCTAAATCTACAAAGAAATTTAGCTGTGATAGCAAATATATTTAGTAAAAGCTGCAATAAGTTCTTAATACATTTTTATATCAATGGTGGCAAAAAGCTTTACTACTCTGGAAAAGAGCTTTGCCAAACTGGAAATATTTTAATTTACAGTTGATAAAACTATTTTGCGAAAAAGACAGTGTCTGTTATTGAAAAAATTATTTTATTACAGTAGCACAATCCTTAATAACTTCTGTTAAGAATTTTTATTAAAGTATTTTTGCTTGTATATTAAATCCAACTTGCAGTCATAAATATAAATTTGATTATTCCAGCCAAAAACATGTTAGCAAAATTTTTTGGCTACGCGTTTTCTTAGTGCAAGCTTTTAACTTTGCAACCTGAGAAATATTGTTTTTAAATTTTTATGATTAGTTAGCCATACGCATAAAATTTGGTTCATTTATATTTAACGGTTTCTGAGATAATCCACCGTTCCGGCTTTTTCTACTTATGTATGTATCCAATAAATCAAAAAAATAAAGTTTTATACTTGTTTAAAATGTTTTTTGTTCCTATAAATACATATTATGTATGTGGATTTTGTACAGAACTTGGCACTCATTTAGATTTCTATTCATTTTGCGACGATGCCCACAGTCAAGCATAATTTTAGTATTGAACTTGGCTTTCCTTTTTTACATCTATGTTTTTGGTAAAATAACTTCTTTAAAATAGGATCTTTTTATAATACACAATTTAAACCTCTATGTAAAAAGGACCTAGTTTACTAAGTATGAAAAACCCCATGTGAAAAGCCCATCATGAACACATTGGAATTGCAAATCGCTTACGAAATATCGCCTTTAATGTTCTATTGTCAGTAATAGTCTGGTCAACATGTACATTTTTGGGTAAAATGTTTGTATATTCTTTGAAAATAATGATTGAGGTGTCATTTGATTCGGAATACTGTATAGGAAAAGTCTGGAAAGGAGCCGATAAAAATTGCAAAAGTTTAAAACAATAAATGAGAAAAAAATTATTAGTTTGTTTTTTTTCTTAAATATCTTAAAAACTATAAGAGATATTTAAAATTAAAAAGGGAAAAATCCTAAAAAAGTTATACCTTCCGGAACTGTATCTTAAATATTCATAATTTTTACAGAGCCCCGAAAATAGCGCTAAAAGCGGTCAGTCTAACATACGTGCGCGGTTCGTCCCTCGGACACGACAACAAAAAAATCATTTTGTTATATAAAATATAAAAATTTAGAGAATAAAAAACTTTTGCACAAATGAAAATACATAAATAAATAATTATCCGCCAGCCAAACATTTTTATCGCCATTTTTCCATTACTTATCGATTAGTCAATAAACAACTTTTTTTGTACAATTTAAAAATTATTTTTATGTAGCTTTTAACCATTAGAAATCAGAATAGTTAAAATATTGAAAAATAAAATATTACCTTTATGCACATTTTGATTTTTACAGTCTTTGATTGTAGGTAAAAAGTAGAAAATTAACATTTTTAATTTTTTTTAAAGGAAATTTATTTCTATACCTCTTAAGAATAAGTAAATTCTATACCTCTTAAGAATAACTCAACAACATGAAAAAATCTCAAGGTTGTAGTGTATTAATATTCGGGCTTTATATGTTAACATTCAATTCAAAAAAACTTATAATTTAACTAATGGAAAAATGGGGATAAAAATATTTGGCTGGCGGATAATTATTATTTATTTATGTATCCTAAATGTGCAAAAAATTTTTATTCCTTAATTTTTATATTTTATATGACAACATTTTTTTGTTGCCGTGTCCGAGGGACGGACTGCGCGCGGAAGTCAGACTGCCCGCCTTTAGCGCTATTTTCAGGGCTGTGTAAAAATTATAAATAATCAGATACAGTTTCGGGAGGTGGTACTTTTTATTTAGGAAATTTTTTCCTCTTTTTAAATCTATTTTTAAATTTTAAATATCTTTTATATTTTTGAAATATAAAAAAACAAAATGAAATACTTTTTTGCATTTATTGTTTATAACTTTTGCAATTTTTATCGGCCCCTTTCGGGACTTTCTCTTAAACTTTCTTTATAATATTCCGAATCGAATGACACCTCAATCGTTATTTTCGGATAATATAAAAAAATAGCCATAAAGGTACATGTTGACCAGACCATAAACCAATTTTAGTTAAAAATTAAACACTTTACAAATAATTATTTTTTAAATACAAAATTTATCAACACTGGTATAATAATGATAATAATTATTCAACGCGAAAGTACCTGTTTTCAAATAAAATAATAATTTTCGGTCCACAAAGGCAAAGGCCGGAAAAATCGTGCAACATACACATACGAATTTAGAATCTCCTCGTTTTTGAAGGTGGTTAAAAATAGCTTAAGGTTTTATTCTTAAAGCTTATTAACTCATAAATAGTTATTTAAATTTATTTTTGGTATTAGTTCACTTAACACATTTTTTGTAAACCAGAAATTTATTAATTTCGTATTTTGTTTTTGTGGCTTATAGTGTTATTACAATAAGCCTTTTAATTGTTTTTTTTAATCTTTAATCTTAAAGAGCGTTAAAAATGCTACCTACTGGCTTGCTAATTTAAAGTATTTCGTATTTTGAAACATAACAGTTACCAACGATCAACAGGTAATTTAGATACCCTGCTAAAAAAAAGAATATCGCTATTTATTATTAAAATGTATTGTATTATTTGGGCAATGTCATCCAAATTTGTCACAAAAACTTTAAATTTCTATATAAGTAAATTTAAGAAAAATCTAAAATTTTGACAACCTGAATTTTTAGCTTATAAAATATCAAAATTAAATTTATTTGAAACTTGCTTTTACAGCTGGTTAAAATAAATAATTTTAATAATTTCTTATTACTTTGATAACTATATTAACTGATTATAGTATCTGTCAGATTTCATTACCGCAGTTTTAGCTGAAAAAAAAGACAACCTACACATCATTAATTTTACTTTTAAAAGAGTGCTTTGAAATATAGTTGACAATGCAAAAAATATCTATTATTCCACCCTCATACCAAAAACAAAAAATATGTTTTCTGTTATATGTCGCGCCAAGACGCGGCGCCAGGGATTAGATCTCTCATATTTCTAAGAAAGGCGGTGCTACTTAAGGTTTTAGATGTAGTTTGTCATACTTTAGAATTGTACACGGTAAAAAGTTTCTTGAAATAGTATCAAATGATCTAAAGTATGTTTGCTCTTTTGCCAAAAAAAAAAAAAAAAAATCGAGAGGTGCTTTTCTTTAATAATAATAACATAGTTTAAATTATTTATTTGATTTTCTAACTTCCTAAAAATTTTCATAAAATACACTGAAAAACAAAAAAAAAAGATGCAGAAATAATAAGGTTCGCCATCGACGTGTAATGAGAAAGGAAATAAATCATGTTTGTGTCATGTCATTAAAACAAATATTAATACAAAATTATACTGCAAATTTATAAATGTAGGTGAAATATTACGAAGTATACTTACGACTAAATAATTTTTTTATTATTCGTGCCACACTTCTACTCCTTACTATAAATGGCGTTCCAGTAGTGACAAAAGCAAGATTACGCGCGACTACAAGCCTAAATCACCATCTTTCCGTATTGTCTACATGTGAATGTGGCCTTGAAGAATACTTCACACACTTTACACTTTAATTATTTTAATTGAATTTTTATAAATTATACCTTATTACCGGACAGGCCTTATTAGCAACACCTACCTTATCATTTTTTTCTTTTATTTTTGTGGAAAATTAACTTTAACATTTACAATTTGAAGTAATAAAACTATTGCGTAAAATTTCAGAATGGCTCTCGGGCGAGTATTTTATAATCCTATAAAGTAAATATCTGCTACAAAATGGTAGTAGATTTTAAAATCACCTGAATACCTGAATTAAAAGGTCATATTTCAGAAACTAATAAAGTTGGATGTAACTAATGTGGTATTTCCTGAAATATTTTTTATTGGTAGTAATATGCAAGTTATTATAATGTATTATAAGAAAATGTATATTATATATAGGATATTTGTTATTTTTATATAAAGTACCAATCAATTTTGCTTTATATAAGTATTATTATTGCTGACTGTATAATAAAAGTCACTTAGCTACATTTTTAAAACGCTGCAAATTTAGTTTGGATGTATAAAATTTTCTTTTAAAAAGTGAGAGGGAGGTAAAGAAGTTAACTCTTCACCCCTCCTCCTCCGGAAGGTTAAAAAATGTTTTAAGGGTTATTAAAAATGAGGTTATGAGATTGTAAAGTGTAGTTAGATAAAAGACCCTATTTGTTGTTTTTTGTAGTTGTTTAATGCACAAATATAATAATAGTACCTTTTTTATCTTTAAAATTTTGTTCATGGCGTTATTGCATTAAATCCCTTCCACGAGAGGAGATATTCGTTAACATTTGGTATAACCGGTGACACGATAATCGTATAGTTTGTGGACCGTTTATTGTAGCTTTTCACCAAACAAGATGGCTTTATTTTTAAAACTATGAAAAATTAAATATACAGTGTGTCTACGTAAGTTCGCGGCATATGAATAAATTTTTTAAAAAATTTTTACGAAAAAAGTTATTCCTTATAAAAAGTTTTGCATGTTCCAAAACCTAAAATAAAATCATCAGATATCAAATTGTGTGAGTTATGTACGAGGTTTGGCCAAAAATGTAATTTTTGCTCAGGAGTAAAAACCTGTATTTTTGCTAATATGGATTTTCGGAGAAAATAATCATTTCTTTTTTTTGAAAATAAACAAATCTGCATATTTAAAAGTAATTTTTAATCATAAACATCCTTTCTTTATAACAATTTGCGTTATTAGCAAAAATACAGGTACTTTACTCTTGAGCAAAATTATTGGCCAAACCTTGTACATGACTGACACAATTTGATATCTGATGATTGCGTTTTAGGTTTTGGACCATGCAGAACTCTTTTGGTAAAATTAATAATAAAAAGTTTCCCATATGCCGCCAACTTACGTAGACACACTGTATAAAATATAACATTTTTACGGCTTTTAAAGAGGGTGTATGTTTACAGGGTGTTCCATTAAAAAAATAACTTTGTGTTATACCTTTAAAATTAAAGTTAATGGAAAAAATATAGGTAAGCCACTGAATTCTACGTACAAATTCCTTATTTACATTTTTTTTCTCTTCCTAAAATCAAGCGAGTTTTGAGTGCTTGGTCAAATTAACACAATTTGAAAAACACTTTGTATTTCCAAAACGAATTCAGTTAACCAAGATTTACTTTCGCCATTAAATTTGTTTTAAAAATTAAAATAAAGATTGCGCAATCCGGTTTGTTATTTCTTATAGTTTTTGCTTTACCCTGCAAAGTGGACGAAAAGTCGCATCCATATACATAAAACTTCAAGTTTGTTTTCATTTAAATTTTTTTAGCATTAACAAGACTATAAAAGTGTTATTGCTTTAATGACATCCGATTTTCTTTTCAACACATCTGGATATCCTAATATCTGGAAACCCTAAAGATGTTATTCATCTCCACAAAACCAAAAATAAATTGTGTGTTTGTTTAAAAAACAAATATCGTTGGGCAAAGGTATATTAGTAATATAAAGCTTACCTTTTTTCCATTATTTCCGTCATAAGGGGATTCTAAAAATATCTTGGATTATGGTGACGACATTTATGTCAGTATTGTATAAACGACATATAAAAACAAGAGGTCCTTACGAGAAGTGTATTCCTCGCCGCAGTGGCGCGGATCATATACCAAAAACATATTTTCCCTTTTCGATACAAAGGCAGAATAACATATATTTTATATTTTTTGCACTGTCAACTATATTTCAACTTGTTTTTTGAGGACACATATCGGTGATGCCTATAATGTTTTTACGAAATACATTTTTATAACCGATTCTCTATTTTATTGGAAGTGACAGAATAAATATATCAGAGGAGAATTCTTTCTAAAAAAACAGACTTGGTTAAGCGTTCGGTTTTTAACAAACTTTATTTACTTTGTGTACATAATAAATAAGATGTCATCTCTTTGATATTTTCGATCGTCACAGAATAATGGGTGGAATAATAAATTGGTGCTAATGTGAGAAATTCGTCAGACTTTAACACAATATTTTACAAAGTTTTAAATTAATTTGCTAATGATTTTGTGCTGCTAAGGTTAACAATCACCTAGGTACTTGAATATAACAGTTGCAAATTATAAATTTACAACTAAAAACTACCCGGTGTTTATTAACCACTCAAAAGCGTTTTTTTGTATTCTTAAATAATATCCTGATTCTGGAACCTCCAAAAATTCAGAAATAGAGCATAAAATTTGATTTTAGAAGAACTAACCAGAACTAACTGAAAGAAAGATACAGGGTGTCAAAGTGAAAAAAATTATGTTTAATTTATTTCAATAATTTTTAAGTTGTTTTAAACATTTGAATAAAATTTGCATCTAGGAGTTTTTTGACATGGGCTATTAATATCTGATAATAATTTTTATGCTTAAACTAGAGGGTGCTCTGTATGAACCATCAAAGTAAACCAGTAAACTTTCCTATGCTTTCTTCACAAAAAGGTATACTTTGTGAGAATCAGAGCCGTACGGTGGGGGGCAGGCAAAGGAATGGAACAGGCTTTTGGCAAAACGGGCTATAAATACAGGAATATTGGCCTTTTGAGCCATTTTGCCCCCTCCCCTATCTCCAGGAGACAAACATTTGTGTATAGGTTTTGTGTGTTTCGCTTAAGATTTTTCGCCAGCCAATTCGCAAAATAGTATGAAGAATTTTTGACAACTGTTGTATGCTTCTTGAAAGGACCAGACCTTTTTCTTTGCTCCTCACCATTTTTGCGTCGAAGCTACTTTTTATTAATTCTTGCCCCCAAAAAAAAACATTGTTGCGTACGGGCGTGGTAAGAATGGTTCTGAGCAATCGTTTTTAAGATATTTGCATTTAGGTAATTTAGTGCACTAAAAAGTAAAGTATATGGAAGAATACTAGTACATTAAACCATTCATTTATACACACAACGCCAAAAGTCTTGGACCCCCTAGCACTTTTATACTTCTAATTTATTTAGAAAAAAATTTAAAAGGACCAATTCAAAGTATTGTCCATGTTAATTTTAATTTGGTTGAAAAAATATTTTCAGTTCATGTATGTGGCTTAAATAAAAGAAATACCAAAAAATGAAAATGCAATGTTAATTTATAAATAACGTTTATTGCAACAGAAATTACCTGTATGACAATACAAAAAAAAAAACAGCTAATACTCTGTGGGCCATCCCCTACTTCTGAGCAATGAGTTTGCACGTCTGGGCACGAAAATGATTAAATAATTAATTCATTCCTGCGTTATGCGGTCCCATTCTTCTACGGCGGCTACCGTAAATTTCGCTAGTCATATTTTGTTGTATGCGAATTTATGCCGTTCGACGGTTGTACATTATACCCCCAGAACATTATTGTTCCCCCTTTATAGGAAACGACTTCACGAGGATAGATAAGTCTTGACTGACGCCCTGGCTCTCTCCATACCCTTTGACGATGGTCATCACTGACCAGACCGAATCTTGATTCGTCAGAGAAAAGGACTCGTTTCCACTGGGCTAAAAGCCATTCCCTATGGTTTCTCGCCCACTGGTGGCGGGCAGCACGGTGTCAAAGCAATAAAAGACGTACCCTTAAAAATCTTCTGGCCCGTAAATTTGCGCTTCTGCGAATGGTATTGGTGGAAATTACGCGGTTGAACGTACCTTGATGGAATGGATTGGAAATGATCTCTAATGGCTGGGGCCGTTGTGTTCCGATTTCGGCGGGTAAACTGGATAACATATCTGTCTTCCCTTTCGGTAGAAATACGTGGCCGTCAATACGAGGTAATCGTTCCACATTTTTAGTTTCTTGATACCTGTTGATGATTCGGCTCACAGCAGATCTTGGAATATTTAAACTGGCTGAAATATGGTGATTGGAAAATTCAGATTCATGCAGAGTAATTATTCTTGCTCTGTTATAAACAGAAATTTCACGTACTGGCATTTTCAGTTAGAACCAATGTAAACTTTGCGTATTTAATTATGGCAATAAACTAAATAAAAGTAATTAAACAATTTCAAATCTTCGCAAAAACCACAAAAACCCTTATCTCCAAACAAGTATGTGATCTTATTTATTCCGTAAATAAAAAATATTTTTATCTGATACTAGAAAGCATGTTGGATCTTTTATAACCAAGATATACAGGGGTCCAATACTTTTGGCGTTGTGTGTAGTAAGGCAGTTGTAGTTATGGTTAATACGCTGTTTTTAAAGGTATTTTTCGGTTGCACTAAACAATTTGAACGCAAATATCTCGAAAGCGGTGCCTTAGAGCATTTTCTACAAGATATACTTTTTTTTGTATGTGTTGTTTGTTACGATACGTACATAGCAGTGTCTTTTTAAAAAGTAAGTAGTGTATTCAACGTCCTTTAGTTTATACATAAAAATTACTATCATACAGGTTAAGCTAAATAACATAACACATAGGCAATGTGGCGAAAAGAGACAATCTAACTAAATGCCGGCATGTAAACATGCGTGACTAATACTGCCTGTTTGTTTATTACATTACTCGCCGATGTACCAAAACTGCTTGCTCATATAGTATATGAATAGCCCATGTCAGAAAACATTTAAAACTTACCAAACATTATCGAAATAAATTAAAAATATTTTTTTACTTTGACACTCAACTTTTAGATATAGGTATAGTTTGCTAAATCTTAATATTTTGGAATAAGAAATCTGTGGTTTTTCTGTGTACCAATAATTAGCGAACACCCTGTATAAACCCTGTCTTGTCCTAGAAATAGTTATTATTAGGTCTAACTTTTTGTAAATAAACCGCTTGGCATTATCAATAAAAACTAGTTCTCATTGAACTTACTACACCACTTTTGAGGTCGTGAAGTAAGATACAATAATTTAATAAAAGGCTTATTCTTGTCGAAAAATTTTTGGACTTAGAGAATAAAAACACTTATATGAAGAAATTAAATTAGTTTATACCGCCCAATTTTTTGTTGCATGCAATTTGAGAAGTTTAATTATATTTATATTTATAATATGACATACCTATTTAAATTAAAATACTTTTTAAACATATTTAATAAAACGCTAAGTTAACATAATGTTCTATTAAAAACTGCGTTTTGATTTGAAGCTCCTTAAATATAAAAATTAACCATAGGAGTCTTTTTTTATTATTTTAGACACTTGTGGCATAAGCCCGTAAAACGTATTTGAAATTAAAAATATTTTTAACTTATTTACATCTCGTACTTTTTAGTCCTAAAGTAGAGTAAAGTGCCATATAATTGTTAACTTTTAAGTTTTTGATTTTTATTCAATATTATCTTGACGACGGTGGCAGACCTGCCACCGAAACGTCAACTTTTAAGTTTTTCTATTTACCTATTATAAATTTTTTGGGTTTTGAAAAATATCTTATTTAAGGAAAAACAATAGTATTTGGCGTGTACCCAAACAAATAACATAAATTAAATAAATCTGCCAGACCAATACAAACACATCTTCGATACAAGCACTGTTTTTCAAATGGTATTATATATATATATTTTTTTGTTCTTATCCAGGGTGTTTCACAACTTATCCGACAAACTTTAAGGGCTAATTCTACAATAAAAAATATAAAAAACTTCATATGAAATATGTCCTAAACGTCTTAGTTTTTGAACTAAGGGTGTTAAATTTTTTTTTCCTACGACCACTTGTGAAAATAGCAAATAGCACACTGATTTCATGCATAGAAAATGCGTTATATCACACTAGTGTTGCAAAGTACTTTACAGCACTAGTGTTGCATAAGTACTTTACAACACTGGTGTGATACATATTATGATGTCATTCTAAAAACTGCTATTGGTTTTGCAAGTGACATATTTATTGTAGTGACAGTAAAAAAACGTTTTATTTACCTTAAACGGTAGAACCCAAATTAGCGAAAATCATCTTATTTTATATTTTATAAAATTTACGAAAAAATAAAAACATAAACAAAAATAGACATAACCACAAAAACAACTTTCACTGACTGGCACAGTGTTGTCAGATAAGTAGATCAAATTAAAAATCTCCCTTCTACCTTTGAGCACGTACTTAATAGAGGCAGCCTTGCCGCTTAACCGTTCGACCTAAAGCGCCAGAGAAAAAAGCCTATAGATCAAATTCCTTCCTCTCTTTCTTCGTGTACTCAAACAACTAGTTAAATCTTTTTTTTAATCCCTAATTAAACCTAAGGCTAATACACACTTTATGAATCCACTTTCTTTTATCCATTCATAAATAGAATCAGACCCTTCCGACGTTGCCAAATGCTTTCCATATTTTGCATGGTAACTGACGTTTGGTAGTCGTTTTTTCCTTACTTTTAGACTAGTGTTGCAAAGTAAATATCACCCTAGTGTTGCAAAGTTCTCAATTGTTTTTTATTTTTTGCTGAACAGACAAACTTTCATTTATTTATTTTTTGGTGAATAATTTGTGGTCGTAGGAAAAATAGTGTACAGTACTCGTGTGAAAATGACTTTCTTACACTCGTGGGTTTGTCGCACTCGGCTAACGCCTCGTGCTACAATATTTCCGCTCGTGTGAAATTAGTCATTTTCCACACTTGTAATGTAATATACTATTAAAAAACTTGTTTTTTATAGTAAATCTTATACCAATTTAGATATTTTAAAAAATCTGAGACACGCCTCCTATGCACTAAAACACATTTTTTGGCATACAAAAATAGTTTTTACCAGTATCGTTCATGAGGGGTTTAAGGTAAATTATTTTTTAAGAAATAAATGATACGTCACTGCATTTTTCTAAAGTAAAAATATATATTTTTAATGTTCATTTAGTTTGACACAAATTTGATTTTCTGACTTTTTCATTTAATGCACGGTTTTCGCGTATATAAATAAAAACCATTTCTCGGCATGGTCAAATCCCTATTTTATTAAAGAATAAATAATATCGAAGGTAATTTTTCCCTGTATAATTTGATATTATCCATACGAAATGACCGTGCCGAGAAATGGTTTTTATTTGTTTAGGCAAAAACCGTGCATCAAATGAAAAAAGTCAGAAAATGAAATTTATGTCAAACTAAATGGGCATTTTAAAAATTATTTTTATTTTAGAAAAATGCAGTGGCATACCATTTTTCTTAAAAAATATTTACCTTAAACCCCTCATAAACGACACTGCTAAAAATTATTTTTTTCTTATATGCCAAAAAATGTATTTTGGTAAATAGAAGAAGTGTCATAAGTGTTTATGAAATATGTAAATTGGTATAAAAGTTATAATAAAAAACATTTTTTTTAATTTTTAACACCCTGTAGTTCAAACCTAAAACGTTAAAGACATATTTTATGCAAAGTTTTTTCATGTTTTTCAAGATTTTCAAGTGGGCAAGATCCGTTTTCTATCTTGGTTCCAATAGGCAAAAGAGCAGAAACATTAGGATTAAAAATGTTTTATTAAAAATATAGTTTGAGCCAAAAAATATAATTATCAATCCAAAAATTAGTGTCTTGCCTTTTGAATTTGTTAGTAAACTGTGTATATTTTTATGGTACTACTTCTTTTTGACCAGAAATCAAAACTGACATTTTTTATAACTAGCTTTTTAAATAAAAAGAAAATTTAGTAAAAACAAAGCTTATGCATACTGGGTTAGTAAAAAGTACCGCAACCCTTAAATATTAGGGAATTATTGGAATTTATATAAGGTCTAGAAGTAATAAATTCAGCAGTATTTTGACATTACGCATGCTCAGTAGTGGTTTTAAATAAGGAAAACTTTATTAAAGTTATTGCTAGACTTTAATTGTGCCAAAATATAGTCTGTCGTTTTTCTTCCTTATTTTGACATTTGAAAACGATATGAGGTTAAGGGTTAAAGTAATTTTTATTTATTTTTAAATTTTGTCTTTAAAATATACTTAAAAGTTAAAATTTCTTTATTTATAACTATACAAAACAAATAAATAAAATAGACTATAAATAAAAATAAAAAATATTTTAGTTTTAGGTTAAAAATAATACAAGCATGTCATGTTGACCAATAACACTTCTTCACATAGGCGCGTAAAGGTTCAGCAGTAATAAAATAAGGTTTTTCCCTTAATACTGCTAGCACTATTTGCCCATTTCAATAATTCCTTATTTTTAAAACCGCTTAAACTTGATTCAGCAAATTGGCTATCTAAGGTGTTCTAGACATGTGGAATTAAATAATGAGATCAACACTGTTGCCAGATTTTCTAATTTTGTGTTACACATATTTGTTTATTCAAGAAAATAAATATTTGCTTGCAAACAATACCAGTGTAAATTAAATTTTGTACCTCAATTTATACAGCTTTATTTATTCACAACACCTAAATTACCAACATGAAGAATTTTGTTTACAACGCAAACCGAAGTATCGGCTAATAAAGGGGTTTTTCGATATTTTAAAGATAATTTATACAACAAATATTTACCTTTATACCAATAAAGGAAAAATATGAATATACCGGGTGTTTTTCATAGGTGGTTCCCCCTAAAACTTTTTTACCTAATAAAATAGAAAAATTAAATTTGGTATATTATTATTTAACATAATTTTGAAATGATTGATCTATTTAGTTGATTTCTATTACTTCCGGTTTCACCGAAAATGACAGCTACTTTCAAATTTTAAATGTTACCATCGGTATATTTTATCTTATTCTGATAGAATATGGCATTCTAAATACAATTACACCTCACATGTCATTTCTAGACATTTCATTGACTTAACTAAACCATTTATGTTTAGTCAAGTAGCCATTCAAAAATAAATTTGGTCGTCTTTAGTTTTTTACGATACCTCTGGGCTAAGTCAGTGTTTGCAAAATCCCATTTACGGTCATAATAAAAAAATTTAAATGGAACAAGCACGGCTCGTTAGCATATCCTAAAAGAGCATTTTATTCCAAATAATTTGGTACCACATAGGCGGTATTTTAAGATAGGTTTATGTTCAAGAAGCATGTAATCAATTAATTCTAAACTAATCATTATACTTCATTCTAATATCGATTTATGACAACATCATGTATTCATTATGTGTTTTTAAGCAAAAGTCTTACTCGAAATACTGCCTATGTGGTACCAAATTATTTAAAATAAAATGTTTTTTAAGAATATGCTAACCAGCCACCCTCGTTTCTTTTGAAAAAAAAAGAGTTATGACCATAAGTTTGAATTACTTAACAAACTTTGACTCCGCCCTCAAAAGTGGTAAAAAACAAAAGACGATTAAATAATTTTTTCATGGCTAACTGACTTTAAATAAATCGTGTAAGCCTAATTTTAGCACAATGTCGTATTCTATCGAAATAAGATAAAATATACCGGTGATGCCACTTAAAATTTTAAAGAAGCAATCATTTTCAGGTAAACCGAAAATAACAGAAAACAAGTCAATAGATCAATAAATGGACAATTATGGTAAATAAGAATATAGTAAATTTCATTATTCTATTTTTAAAGGCAAAAAAGTTATAAGGGGGAACCAACTGTGAGAAACACCTGCTACGTTTAAATGTCTTAATTTTTAAATTACATGATATGAAATTTTAAGCCAATAATCGTTCTTTAACACTTTTTGACATACCAGAAAATATGCCATTCCGATCAATATAACCTGTGACTGATTTAGCAAAAATAATTTTTATGGAAGGAAGTGGTACCATCGTACCCAAAAAACTGGGACAACATCCAAGTAGAGAAGTGTCTTTTGGTCTATAAAAATCTAATTCCTTATATTTGAAAATTTTTTGAAGTGGCTGTCACGAAATTACATTGCTTTGACAAGAAGATAAATTAAGATTTTGTTGTTCTAGTTTTTTTGAGCACAGTGCAAGCACCAGCTATTTAAGAAAGAATGACGTTTTAACTTTATACTCCAACAACTTTTATGCCAAAAGTTTACGCACAACGCATTGTTTGATATCTACAATTATAATGTTTGCAGTTTTAGAAAAGGGACAATTTTTTGCCACTTTTAAAAAGAGATATTTTATAAAAAAATTTACACTTGAATGATTCTTTTTTTATAAAATACATTCTGATTTTAGGTCGTCATCAAGCAGCTCTTTAAATATTCTGCATAAAGTATTAAAAAGTAACTGTTATTTACCCTTTCTGACATATTTTTTTTTCACATTAAATTGGTGTTTCTGCTCAGTCTGCTAATTATTTAATGAATTTATACCTACTATAGAAGGCTGAACAGCAACGCTAAACCAAAAAGCTGGTTACCAGAAATTTTGCCACAATTATTTTAATAGTCTGGTAAGTACTTATATTTAAGATTTATTAGTTTGAGGGGAAATTCTATTGAAAGTTTCGATATTACTATACAGACTGTTTAAACTTATGGATAAGGTTCATAAAATGACAACAATCAAAAAATCATTTTTCAAGCAAAAATTACCCCGATAAAAATTAACATATTTAATGACACTTTGCAACTGCATTTATATAATAACGCCTTTGATTTTTCGTAGATACCGCACAGGAAAAAATGGAAAGGCGTTCTGTGCTATAAGAGTGTGGCGCAAAAATCTTGTAGTAAATACGTTTGCCATTACGTTCTGGGTGATAATTCTTTTGTCACACCTTTGCTATGAATATCAACGAGTCCCAAAGTTTGTGCGGGCAATAGTAGCTACCAATAGTCACCAAATATAAACTTAATTACATTATGTAGTATACAAAAAAAGGTAACATAAAGTTCTGCTACAAAAGCATTAAATACTACTGCACATTATTTTTGCTACAAAAACTGAGCGAGTTTGACTACAACGTGTACCTAGGGGGCCTATAGGTGCTACATACTGTGTAACTGTGTAGGTTACAATTACATAAATATTTATCACATTTTTTTTTCGTGTAGTACTGTATCATTAAGAACTGTATTTTTATTAATTTAAAGGTGATTTAAGTTTTATTTATATTTATACAATGTCTTAGGTTTTTTCCGTTTATATTAGGTCTGATGATGCTCAAAAGAGGAAAACACGTGACACGTTTTTATTAAATACCATGCAATTTGTCTAAGACCACGACTCTTGAGTTTGTCTTATATATTTTATAATAAATTTATTGTTTAAATCAGTATTGATTCAAAAGTTTTGTGCGTATGTGTTTGATTTTTTATACTTAGATCTTTGGCTTTTGTGGAAAAAATTCAAAGGGGAGCATTTTACCACTTGACCACTGGTGCTTATATAGGCAGTTACAAACTTAACCCTTATGTCATATATGTCATTATTTTTCTCTAAAATTTTTGTTTTCTCATTATAAAATATAGCCTATAGCACTCCTAAATAGGGTATCATTCTTATTGTGAAGGAGCTTTTATGATCGGTTTAGTATTTCCGAAGATTAGACAAAGTTCTATAGGACGGAGGTAAACGGGGCGCGAAAATATCTCTTTTACCTGCACGCCTGTAAGGTTACGTTTATATCATAGGTAAATGGGGCGCCAGCCCTTCCCGAGAGGGGTGTGGGTCAGGGCAGGTAAGAATTCCTATAATTGACACTAATAATTTGTATACCACTTAATCAGTTTAGTTCTCATTGTAATAGTGAATAGATGTGCGAAAAGATTTCCGCTCAAGATATTCATAGTGAGAAAAATGTCGGTATCAGTAATTGAAAGTGTGAGTAGAAAAGATTTAATAGCCTACAAAAATTTTACATTTTCCAAAGACAGTAAACAAAAGAAATATTTTTTGATGCAATAAATGTTTCGTAATTAATAAAATTTTTAAAAATAGACCAACATTTTATTTCGATACCTTTACTTTAAAGAAAACATTTGCGCCCTGTTTACCTATACGATTTTATTGAGCCCAAGATCCATGCGCCCCATTTACCTGTTCAATAAAACTTTAGTGGAGGCCTTGTGCCCCGTTTACCACCGCCGGTTATTTATACGTACCCAGTTTATCCAAGATAACCGACCCGTGTCCACTTCGTTGGGCGTTAATACGTGCACTTTTTGTTTATTCATAATAAAATATAGGCTATTACACTTCTAAATAGTGTAGGTTTCTGATTGTAAAAGAATTTTAATGATCGGTTTAGTATTTACGAAGATTAGCGGCTACAAACAAACAAAGATACAAACTTTACCTTTTTATAATATTAGTACAGAAAACATTTTTAAGCAAGTTTTTTGTAAATTAATATTTGAACAAACAATAAATTTAATGTTTCCAATTTGTGACAGAATATATATTTGTCATCCATGCCATATGCGTTATTATTAGCTACTGCCAATTTAAAATCGTATGTGATTGATTTTATTATTAGTTTATTTTACGTATACCTATCAAATATTTTAATGCCCATGTGTGATTCATTCAAGATATTTAGGTCATTGAAAAATAGGGTTGGAAATGGGTCGTATTTTGCCAAAATGCCAGGAGCCAGGAGGGTATCAATTGCACCCCCTTGCACCCTCCTCCTGGCGCCCATAAAATTATTGTATTTATGCACATTTTAAACACTTTATGACGAAATGGCTGAGATTCTGTAAGAAACATAAGAAAGAGATCTCTTTGTATAGTAATAAATGTCAAGTTACCAATTCTATAACCCACTTTCGGTCTCAATCGACTCAATCGAACAAGAACCATAGTTAAAAAGAAAAGGGGCACAAATTTACGTTTTTTTTTAGCACTTGTCTTTGTCTTTTACTCTTAAGCATATTTTTCTTGTTGTCTAGCAGAAACAGAAAAACATCTATTACAGAATACGACTTTTGAAAGAAATTAGAATCTCTTTTCTTTCTCTATTTCTATTTTCCTTATTCCTATCTTTCTTACAGAATCTCAGCAACTGTTACATATTTTTTTTTATTTTTAACGTTGTTTTATTTAAATACTTTTTATCGCATCATTACGCATAAGCCCCATAAGTTTTATTAGGAGTTCTTAGGAAACTGCAAAATTTTCCTCTTTAAATATATTTTGGAGAAAGAAAATATATCTTGTTTTCAAATGCATGTGGCATCTTACTGAAAAGCCCTTTGTTGGGTGTTAATAGTTTTCGCTTTGCACGGCAAAGGAAATCTTTTTCAACTACTCAATTTGTCCCTAAGGAAAATAAATAATGTAAGTCCAGCTTTTAACAACAAAGACAATTTAAAATACAACAAATAAATGTAATAAAAAAATTGAATTTAATTGTAGCATTACAAAAATCCCTGAAAAACAATCTTTGTAAATAAGTGTATTACTCTTTTAAATAAAACACCTTTTTTGTACTTAAAATAATCATTATTGAAGATAACTCTGGACAGTAAACATATACAGGGTGTTTTTATACAAATGCGAGAAATTTTAGAAGGGGATTTTTTATCAAAAGTAAGAAAATACTCTATATTAACATATATCCTAAACGTCTTAGTTTAAAAACTACCGAATGTTAAAATTTCAAAAAAAATCTAATTTTGTAAATATCCTAACTATTCTCGTCCAGTAGGGTCTCGAGAGGCATTTTCAACAAAAAAAACGGTACGCCACTGACTGTGTAAATGTGTGTAAAATTTTTGTGCTTTTTTAGATTAGGCAAATAAAAATACTGCTTTTATACCTCTTAATTTTTTTCCGTATCTTGTTTAGTTTACGAGAAAAAAATAAAATTGACCTAATTGCATATTTTAAACTTTTTAAAAATAAGGTTTTATAATTTTTTGTTACCAATACGGTAACAAAAATAATAAATACTTTTTCTAGTATAACAGTTTTTACTAAAATAGGTGTTTTCAAAATTTTTTTGTTTTTAAAAAATTTAATCTCAAAACAAAAGACTTACGCCATAAATGTTGTATTTTTTAAATGGAACGCAATGTTTATTATTATATTTTTGAATTCTATGGTCAATTTAAAGTGTTTTTTATTAAGGGTACTACATGTTTATCTTTTACTGTTCTTGTGTTGAGGCTGGAAAGGCTTCATTTTTGGCTTATTTAATAAATATCTCAATAGAAATAACAGGTAATGCAGGTGATTACCTGATACTCCAATTAATTTAATTTCTTTAAAAATTATTAATGTATCTTCTTTTTGCTTCACTGGCATTTTCTCCACACTTGTAATAGAGCGTTACTATCTGTAGTTTTTCATCTATCGAATAACTAAACTAAACTCGTATTAAAATCTACCAATAGGTAAAAAATTTAATGATTAAATAACATTAGCCAAAAATATGACTCTTTAAGCGTCTATAACCCAAAAAGAGTTAAACACAGACATAAAGTACCTTTAATAAAAAATACTTAGGGTTAAGTAAAAAATTCAAAAAATATAATTATAAATAGGGTGTTCCATTTAAAAAATTTAACATGATGGCGTAACTCTTTTGTTTTTCATGCAATTGTTTTTTAATACAATTTTTAAATTCCCAAGCTAAAATACATCGACTGGATATCTTAAATTTATTTAAAAATATAGGAAAAGTAAAAAATATGCCATTTTTCCTCTTAAATGGAATGTCCTGTACATGGTCTCCCAGTAAGTTGCAACTGCGGGGTATCTCAGTTATTATTAAAGATAGAACCTTGTGGTTTCACGAACCTAAGTTATATTTTTAAAAAGAAAAGCCGTAAATAAAGCTGTCCAAACCTTGTTTGTCTCTGAGCTTTCTGAGCTACAGAGTGATTTTAAAAATTTTGCATTTTTAGGAACTCTTTGTAACTTAGATGACTGATCACCAATACAAAAGATACAAACGGATTCTTGTATAAGTTTTTACGTAAAATCTAGTGAAGTAGCAGATGATCTTCATTGATTATTGTTTTTGAAATATTGAATTATGATGGAATGTTTTAAATTATATTCTGTATTTTTTAAACTACCAAAAATAGCAATACCTTTATAAAATAAATAATTATTTTAAAATAAACTTTATACTCTACAAAAAAGTTTTTTAACATCTTTTAATAAATTAATTCCTTTTAAATTTATCCAATGTTAAAATAAATTTTTATTTTAATCTATTTTCGTCCAATTTTATAACAATCTGATAAAAAATATTATCAAAAACCTAATTTCTAAAAAGAACTTTAACTCTGAGAAACATTGCATTTCCAGATGCATAATTATAATTTATATATGTAAACTTTTTTATATTTTCTGATTTAGAATCTGCCCCTTAATTACCTTAACAACAATATTGTGACAACGTATTTTTCTGTAACCAAATACGTCGCCTGGGGTGCGTAACTCGGATGGGGTGGGTATTGGACACTTTAAACTCACTTTAAAAATAAATAAAAAAATATTATATTTTGCACTAAATAAAATTACAATTTTACCAGTATAATACTATCAACATCTCCCTTTCTTCCCTTAAACTATTCGGACAATGGGAACACCCAGTATTTTTTCAAAGTCAGGATTCTACTACCCCCGTCTTAAAATTTTGTTCTCTTTAAATATTAAATTTTTCAGTGTTTGTTTTGCATTTCTAGGCGACCCAGTTTGTTTAATGTTTTTATTTTATTATTATAAGAGTAACCTAGAAAATTGTTTGATTTATACTTTTAAAACCTTGACACCTCACGTATATTTTTATGTAGCAAATTTCCCAATGTTAAGTAACCCAATTAAAATGTCTTCTTATTTTAAAATTCCCAAAAATGTATATTTTTAAAATTCCCAAAATGTATACTTTTTATACTTGGTGTTCACATATGCCCCTTCCCTGAAAGCGTTGGACCCCAACGCTCTAAAAGCCTATTTTAAAAAATTTCCTGGACCATTTTGGTCACCTATGTTAATAGTTATTATTTAATCTTAAATTAATTTACAAATGTAACAAAGCACAAATACATTTCCGCTGCGTCGACATGTCATCAACTTGGCCGTGGCCGATGTCACTGTGTTGATTCAGCATTTTTAACACTACATGTGAACGAACCATCCGGGGTTTGGTTGACGACCTCCAAAGTGTACTCGGTGTTAACGTCAAATGGTTCGGTGGTGCCTGAGTCCTCTGTGGTGTTGGATTTTTCAATTCTGTTTTTGTCCCGTAAGTACGAAAATATTTTAAATATTATGTAGATTAGTAGTAATATGAATGTGCCACATGTCGTTGCAAATACTGCCGTGTGCTCCTTTGTTGTCTGCATGTCTTGCGCTGCTACCGGGTGTCCTAGCGAAATGACTGGTAGGTACTGTCTATGAAAAACCAGGTAAATAAGGGCGGCTGACAAGAGGATATTCCAAACTAGCATAATGCTATGATTTTCGGTGTGCCATGTATACGTGTTTACGTCTTGATTGGTTTCTTTAATTTTTTTGGCTATATTTTTTATTAGGTTTCTGCTGGATGTTAGATTAAGATGCGGTATGCTGAGGGACCAATTGCTATTGAGGCATTCCTGGATGTTGTTAAACTTGGGTGGCTGTGGTGCTAATACGGGGTTCAGTACAAATGATCTTAGCATAGTCCATCCCGCTGGAATCACATGATTTATTTTTAAATCTTCGCCTCCGTCCTTGCATGGGTATCTTTCAGGTATTAAAATTTCTTTGTTTACTTGTAGGCTGCATTGGCATGGAATGACAAGTTTGGCTGCCCCTGATGCTGTTGTGATGCTACTGGGAACCGGTGTGATGTTCTGCACTTTATGACCATGTCCTTCGGGGGTGAGTGACTACAAATTCGTCGTTATTGACTTCTGTAATTACCAGTAGTGATGATTGATGACACCGCATTGGACAGTGAGCCGTTAGATCTTCCACTGTAGTGCCATGGAACAGTTTTGTTGCCCATGATGGACCCTTGAGGCTGTCTGCTGCGAACCTGGGTAAGTAGCATAGCTTATTTCCATTTCTTTTCAGAAACTGCCATATACAGGGTGTCATGTTCAATAATGCAGGTTTGACCTTGCCAGGCAAATGGGTAGGTTAATAATTCATACATTTTCCACTGATGTTGTTTTTCATTTGTAGGTATCTTGATATGGATCACTAGTTCATTGTGGGTAAAGGTGCATGCACATATGGGTAGTACATAGTACTTCGATAACACTTGGACTTGTAGTGTCAGTTCATGTCCATTTTTCTTAATTCCTGTTCAAGATGTTCAAGATCTTCCCTCAGGATGGATGGTTTTACGATGGTTATTGGAATTTGCTGCTGTTTGCATGCGTGCAGGACTTGTTGGTTCTTCATGGTTCTGGCAAGTTTCAAAATTTTTCTGGAGAAATCCAAATTAGTTTTCAGCGTAGCAATCATAAGGTTGTGTATATTCAGCTGCTCTTTACTTGCTTGATTTGCCATGTTTTCAGCATATTTTTCCAAAATTTTAATTCTCGATTCTGTAATTTTTAGGGCTGTGGCTGTTTTCTCTTGGACCAGCTGCATCTGAATGGAGTCTTCCCCTATAGTTTGAATGGTGGTTTCCAAGCCTCTTGTGATAGACTGCAATCTTGCTTTTAGCACATTAGTGTCCATTACCATGGAGTCTAGCTTCTGTTGTGTGGCAACACCGCAGCACCAATTTAGGCCATCAGCAACGAAGGATAAGGATAGGGCTCGCCTCTCCCTGGTCTGCTGTCTTAGGTAGGTAATATTCCAGTTGTCGGCTAGTGTGTTTACTTCATTATCCACTGCTGCAGCTACGTTGTCCATATATTTCCATATTTTACAGTTTTCGTCTGTTTCTAGGCATCTTGTCTTGGCAGGTACTGGCACGTCGGGACTGTCACTATACCAAGGAACTCTGTAGGTCACTGGAATTAAACCCTCGTAAGAAATCGTGTCTGGAAGTGGCGACTTCCTGTGCACCATAATGGTAGACCCACTGGATTAGGACCCTGTAAACCAAAATAAGTTATTGGTGAGACTTTTTTTTTAAATCTGCTTGTATATCCCTCCATTTCTCCTCCACTATTCGACCATTTTTTATAATAAACTTGACACTGTTTCTTTTCGTGCGCGATTTTTGTTTATCACTTCTATACGGCCCCAGTGCATTTAGCCCCACTCCTTCGTTATTATCTTCTTCGTTTGAATTTTCACTATCGGAGTCCCTATTCTTTTCTGCCACAGTTTCCTCTCCCTCTCGCCTATTCTGTGTGGACGCCGCCGCCGTCTGGTTTTCCTCCCCGTCTGGGATTTCTTGACAAATTGGCGATGCGGATGTCCAAGGATCGTTGTATGGGAGCATGCGGCTTACATGTACAATGTCGACATTTTTCTTTCTTCCTCCAATTTTTTCTACTTCGTAGTTTACTTCCCCATTTTTCTTAGTACCTTGTATCGACCAAACCATTTTAGTAGTAATTTTTCGCTGCGCCCCACTTTTCTGATAGGGATGAAAACCTTTACTCTGTCCCCGGGCTGAAACTGCAAATCTCTATGTCTGTCATCAAATTCTATTTTTGCTTTTTCTTGTCTTTTCTTTATATTTTCTGCGGCTATTGCCCTTATTGATAGTGCTTTTTCCCTGATTTGAAGTGTGTCTGACATTCCCTCTGCATCCACAAGTGCTGCCTCTGCTGGAAGGGTTGGTTCTCTTGCAAAGATTAACATAAATGGACTAAACTTGGTAGTATCTTGTAATGCTGTATTGTAGGCAAATGTAATAAATGGTAGATAGCTGCACCAGTCTGTCTGTTGTGTGTTGCAGTACATTGATAGCATGTCTGCTATTGTTTTATTTAACCTCTCTGTCAAACCATTGCAGCAAGGATGATATGCTGTTGTAAACTGGCTTCTGGCCCCCATAAGTCTTGATAATTCAGTCACTAATTCTGATTGAAAAGTTTTTCCTCTGTCACTGAGTACGGTCCTGGGTATCCCGTGTATTAAGAACACTTTTTCCAAAAGAAATTTGGCCACTGGTCCTGCTTTGCCATTTGGTAGTAGAATCCTGACTTCGAAAAAATACTGGGTGTTCCCATTGTCCGAATAGTTTAAGGGAAGAAAGGGAGATGTTGATAGTATTATACTGGTAAAATTGTAATTTTATTTAGTGCAAAATATAATATTTTTTTATTTATTTTTAAAAGTGAGTTTAAAGTGTTCAGTACCCCATCCGAGTACGCACCCCAGGCGACGTATTTGGTTAACGAAAAATACGTTATCACATATGGTGTATGTATACTTTTTATACTAGGTATTCACAATATGTAATATTGTTGTATATATACTTAATAAAAGGACGACACTTGACTGAAACTTTGCTGAAATTGTTCTTTGTACTTAATTAATATTGCTGAATAAGAGACCCAAATCATTTGTGTCCGTCCTAAAATTTATTGAATTATTCAGTTTAATAAATATCATCTCACCTATATTTCGCTTTAAATAGTTATGTTCCCGATCAAAAATAATTGTTTTATCAAAAACAAATTCATGTCCCGTCATTCTATGGTGTAGGCTTAAAGCAGTAGTTTCAGCTTTATTTTGTTTTCGGCAGTGATTAATATGTTGTTTTATTCGTTCGCGTAAGTATTGTCTGGTCTGGCCAATATAAAAGGTATTTTCGCACTCCTTACTCGGTATGCCATACACTACATTGGACACATATTCATCCGGAAGCTTGTCTTTTAACTTCGTGAATAGATTATTTATCGTTTTGATATTGTAAAAAGCTAGTTGGCAATTACTGTCTTTAAAAATTGTGTTTATTTTGTTAGATAGGCAAGGTATAAATAGAAATTTATAATATTTTTTATCTAAAGAAGCATTGTTAGCATTTTTTATTAATAAATTGCTCTTATATCGGGATATAACTCTATTCACGAAGCTATGCGGATAATTGTTGTTATGTAGAATTTCTTTGATTACACTAATATTTTGAACATAAAAAGACTCATGCGACAAGCTGAATAACCTATATAGCAGATTCGTGACGGTTGCTATTTTTTGAGATGTAGGATGGTTGGAATGAAAATTTAAGATTCTCCCTGAACTGGTAGGTTTAATGTACCAGTTAGTCAAGATATGACCATCGTCCTTCCTATAAACCATAATGTCCAAAAATGGAATCCTTCCGTCAGATTCAGTCTCCATTGTAAACTGAAGTTTTGGATTGTACCGATTGAAAAACGGCAAAATATCATGCAGACTGTCGCGCGGAACCGCTGCCAGTGTATCATCCACATATAGTTTTATAAAAGGTATGTCAAATGGTAGGCTGGCTAAAACCGACTCGATCAAATCATTCATTACAATATTTGCAATAACAGGGCTAGAACGGGTTGACCATAGCACTACCCTCAATTTGGGCGTAAAATTTGCCATTAAATAAAAAAAGCTAGAGTCAAAACAAAAGCCCACCATTCGCATAAACAAGTCTTTAGGGATGTTAGTAAACGCACTTATATAACGCCACTTATTACAAATTATATTAGCCACTAACCTGTTGGGAATATTTGTAAATAATGATATAACATCTAAACATCTAAGGATATTAATACAAAATCTCTTGGTAAAACTATGTCCCTAGAGAGGTTACAAATTCATATGAGTTTCTTACATTAAATTTAATTTTTAATTTTTGTTGTATATTTTCGTATATCGACAACAAGCCTTTATTATTTTAACTTTTATTTTTATTATTATATAATTTATATATATATATATAAATAAATATATATATATATATATATGTATATATATATATATATAGATATATATATATATATATATATATATATATATATATATATATATATATATATATATATATATAATATATATATGTATATATTTTTATTCAATATTACTATTTTATCAAAAAATAAAAGCCACGATATTTTTTTATACTTTTAACAGATAAAGTAACATTCTTTTGAATTGCCTGGCCCTTTAAAATGCTTCACTTTTTTAATACCAGTGCAAGAAAGTACCACCCTTGTATGTTTCTCATAATTTTATTTTTAAAATCTGTTATACAGGGTGTTTCAGAGATTCCTGCATCAAATTTCCATGACATATTCTACGTTAAAAGTAAGCCCTAGTTACCTATATAAAGATATGTCAGGAAACCCTTTCCTTTAGAGATACAAGGTGTTAAAATAGTAAGAAAAAAAAACACTTATATATATATTTAATTGGTATTTGGTACATAAATTTATTTTCCTAACAGCAGTAAAAGACATATTTTTATGAAAAATATTTAAAAAAAAAAACAGTGTCCGTATCACATTTGTATGAACTATATTAAAAAAAGTGGTGTGCCACTACTTTTCCTAAAATAAAAATTATTTTAAAATTCCAATTAAATTTAGAACAAATTTGATCATGTGACTTTTTCGCGACCGATGCACCGTTTTCAAAGAAAAATAAACACCACTTTGATGCATGAATTTGCGAAAAATGTCATGCATCAAAGTGAATTTTATTTTTTTCTTTAAAAGGGTGCATCTGTCAAGTAAAAGGTAAGAGAATACATTTTTTTAAACTTAATGGGGATTTTAAGAAAAATATTTATTTTAGAAAAAAGCAAAGGCGCACCATTTTTCATACGTATTTGGTACAGACGTCACTTTTTTACATGAAAAAAGGTGTCTTTGACTGCTGTTTATTAATGTACTTATTACCAAATAAATATCCACAATGGTTTTAAAATTATTGTAATATATATATTTTTTTCTTACAATTTTAACATCCTGTATCTCTAAAAGGATGTATCTCGGACATATGTTTATATAGAAAATAAGGGCCTGTTTTTGACGTAGATGTCATTAAAATTTGATTCATAAATTTTGCAACACTCTGTATTATTTTTTTTCTAAGCATATTATACGCCAAATAAATATTTTCTTTACTTATAGCCAAATATTATTCAGAGCAATAACTAATAATTTTTGTACAAAATTAAAAAATGTATACAATTTACACGTTAAAAATATCCGCTTGCAATATTCCCAAAGACAACATTCCAATACTCCGATAAAATAATGATTATTTTTTGTTCTTTTCTTTTTATAAAAGTAAGTACTATCAAAGATGTCTGTAATGTTTTTAGAAAATTCGTCTCTATTTTCTTTTCTCGCTTTGACTTCAGATAACAAAGTCTCTATCAGACAAAAATAATATGTGTTGAAGAAATACTACAATTTTTATGGGGTTATTTATAGTTTATCAAAGAAATTGTAAATCTTTTAAGAGCATAACATACAGGAAGAACGTATTTTATAATATACACTAACGTACCGTGGGTGTCTTAAGCGAGGTAAGAGGGAGTTTGTTGACACGGGACTTAAATACTTGAAGATTTGGGGGGAGGAAAGACCTCCGCGGGTAGCAGGTTCCACAATCTAGAAACTCTAGGGATAAAAGAACGAACAAAGTGGGACGTTCGGGGCCTTTCCAGTTGGACCGTATAAGGATGCATACGCGCGGAACCACGAGTTCCTCTGTTGGGAACCGTGAGTAGAGGAACTATAATGGACAATTCTTCAGAGCAGAAGCCATGAAAGTACCTATAAAAAGCGATAAATCCCCTTCAGCCCGACGATGGGCAAGGGAGGGAGCCTTTCTGTAAGTAAAGGATCAATAATGAGACGAATAGCTCTTTCTTTGAATAGAATCAAGAATGCTTAGGGTTGTGGGGGACGCCATGACCCAGATATGAGAACAATATTCCAAGGGAGGTCGGATTTGGGACACATATAAAGTGTATAAATTAGAAGCGGAAAAATACTTTTTGGCTCGAAAGAGAAATCCAAGCTTTTTGAAGCTGCCGTGGCTATAGATACAATGTTTATGCCAGTTAAGATTACTTTCAAATGTGACGCCCACAAGATTGAGGGTGTCTTTGTTTCTGTAAACTTGCCGCTCATAACTAATTTTAAGTCGATCGCTAGGGGGCGTAACGGTAGCCACAAAATAGAAAAAGGTTTCTCCTAAAAATATTTTCCATTAACTTATGTAAAAAGCATGAGTGAGGGAAGGGACGAATATTTATGGAAAACAAAGTTAACAACTTCCGTGTTACTCAACCGATTTTAATAAACTTAGTCTCGTTTAAAAGAGAATTTAGGGGCGCTTTTAATAAAGTATTAACATTACCAGTTTATTGTTGTTTCCTAGTGTGTAGATGGCGCTTCTTTACAAAGTTGCAAATTTTTGTGATTTTTCCAACACTTTTAAATGCATTGATATTTCTTTTTTTAGATCATATAATAGAACGTCAAAAATAAAAATGGTGAAAATCCCAAATCGGTATCGTTATCCGTTTTAGAGATATGAATAAAAATAGATGTTTATTACTAAAAACTGTCGCAGAAATTCTTCCCCTGGGAACTATAATTCAACACTTAAACACTCCTCAAAGTACTTAAGAATATTTTTATAAATGTCGATAGAACCTGTTTATGATTAATTAAAAAACTCACAACATATCTGAAATTGAAATACCACAAACTTTGTTGAAAAGTATTTTTTTTTATATAAATACTAAATAACTATTTAACAAAACTGACTATACTTATAATATAGTAAGCTTGGAGTAAAAAATAAATAGTCAAGAAATCACTTGTTCCAAACTAAATGGAAATTAAAAAAAAAAAAATTATATATATATAGGAGTTGAAAAGATGCAGCAAAAACATTTTTTTCTAAAAATATTTCCCAAACCCCTGAAGGGTATACTGTGTAAATATTTTGTGCCAACAAATGTCTTCTTGTTGTATAGTAGACGTTCACAAATTTTTAAAAATATTCAAAAATTTATATAAAAATAAGTGATAAACAAAAGTACAGCTTCTTTACAAAAATTACAAATTCCCTGTAGCTCAAAATATACTTTTCTTTAATTTTCTTGGGAATAGGTTTATGGGTTTGTTTTAAATTAAACTCTTAGTGACGTTTCGCCTATCATAGCAGGCTTTTTCAAAAACTTTTTTATTTTTAAGTGGAACCTACAAAAAGAGTAGAGTTTGAAATAGCAAACACAATAAAAAAAAACAATAAATACAATCATTTACAACACATAATTAAAACTCACAAATAGGTTTAAAACAATCAAAACAATTAAAAATTATCTCACAATAATGATATTATGGCACGCACCTCGAAATTCATGTTCACTGGTTGAAGATTTTAATGCTAGTGGAAATGATCTTATCTACAATGGAATTCTTATGCTTTTGTTGCTTTTTTATTTAATATTATCTGAAAAAACATTCTTCAAATTATTTTTAATGTTGTAAAAAGGGTTTATAGAATATGAAAATAGTTTTAGGTGTTATACAGTGTGGAATTTAATTAGAGATACGTTAAAATATTGACTAGCAAATTAAATTATAGTAGATTTGGCTTAATTTGTTAATGTCTTGCTTGTCATTGACTATATGTTCTTCCTTTCTTATGTGAATCATTTCCTTTATGAGAAGTTTGTTGTAGTTTCTCTCTTGGGTTAAAATTTTTGTATTAGCGAAATCAAATTCGTGCTTCATACTTATTTCGTGTTTGTGCAGAGCGGTAGAGGCGTTTTTTGTGTATTTATGTCCATTTAATCTGCTATCCAGGTATTGAGTTGTCATGCCTATGTATTTTTTGGACAATTTAAACAGGGTATAGAATAAACCACATTTGACTTTTTTTATTAGGCACTTTGCTTTTAAGTTGGGTGAAGAGTGAAGATAACAGATTTTGGGCCTTGTGACACACAATAATATCATGTTTTTGAAGGATATACTTAATTTTTTCAGATAGTACTTGTGTATATGGCATAGCTACATATTCTTTTGGATTATTTTGGTTTATCAGGTTTTTTGAGTTGTTTTATTATAGAATTTGAAGATACGTTGCTTGATAATTTTATTAATTTGCGCATATATAAAGTTGTTTTGTAGTAGTATTTTTCTAACCCTGCTCAAAGTTTCTGGGCGAAATTCTGGTGATGTCAACGCCAAGGCCCTATCAGTCAAACCTATAATTACACTATTTTTTTGAGACATTGGGTGATGTGAATTGTAATTTAAGTAACGACCCGACCAAGTATCTTTTGTGTACCATTTTGTTTTAAGAGCCTCATCGTTATTATTTCTGATTAATGTTAAGAGTTATTTAGGTTTTACTTTAAAAAAATAATATTTTTGAAATTATTACTTTGCCAACTGATTTTGTGTTTTTTAGTTGAGTTAGTGACTTTTTAGTGTCATAAACAGGTTCTGTCGACATTAATAAGAAATATCTTAAAAGTACTTTTGAGAGTAATTTAAATTAGTGGTTACAAGTTTGAAAGAATTGCTGCGACAGTTTTTTTTTCCAGATAAATTCGGATCTGCACATTCCTAAAGTTTTACAACAAAATATTGTTAAGCATAAAGACGAGCAACTTTGTCCCATTTTAACCAACCCTGTATCTCTCACCGTTTCCGAGATCCTAATGGTGGCCCTGGAATATGTAACAGCCCGTATAACTTAGAGGTTCTAGGTATAATTCTTTCGAAATTTTTAGGTATTACCTAAAACAATTACAATACCATCTAAAAAAGTAATTGGCAATTTAAATACGCCACACAATTTGTCTATTTCTTGGAGAGGCAGATAGAAAAGAATCCGGTTTTCCTATATAAATATTTTACTTGAAATAAAATGTGTATTTCATTTCCGAATGCATGCAAAATCCTTCTAGAAAAGCTCTTTGTAACTGATGACAATTTTTGTTTATCTAGATAAAAACCGAATTTTTCCTAAAATCCTAAACAACTTTTTTATGTTTGGTAAATAGTGAAAACTAACAGGTTTAAATTTAAAAAAAAAACAAAATCTTTAATAAAATACATAATTAAGCAGAATTAAAACATATATTAAAAACAAATGTTATAACCTTAAAGTTTATTAAATAAACAAAGATATATTTTATGGAACTTATATGGAATAAAAATCTTTATATTTCATGCTTTATTTGTTTTCTGGGAGATTAAATTTAAACAAAATATTATTTAACATTTTAGGAAAATCAAAACTTTAATATATTATAAAAAACTATTCTGCTTTTACACAATATAATAAAAGTTATGATTACTTAAAAAGAAATAAAACAATGACATATTTATTATTAAGTTACTTACAATAAAAAGAAAGCTCATTAGCTCTCGGGTGAAATAATTTTAATCCAATTAAAAAAATCTTAACAAGATGCCAAATATTTCATCATTTTATTTCTTTTAAAGTAATCATATCTTTTATTATATTGTGTAAGAGCAGAATAGTTCTTCATAATATATAAAAGTTTTAATTTTCTTAAAATTTTAAATAAACTTTCTTACTTTATTCTGGAGAAAAGCTATATAATATTTTGTTTAAAAATCTTTTTGTAATATTTTTTAATTTTGGTTGCAGTTAATTTATTAATATGTGCTTAATATTCGCAGCAGCACGTGACCCACATTCTATTGCAAAACTAAAGATTTAGATTTACCAAATATTTAAGCCAGTACTTTAAATGTTTTATATTGTTTAGCAAATAAATATAAGTCATTTAGGTTTATTTTAAGGCAAGATTATTTTACAAAATTGTTAGCAAAAAATGCTCTGGATAGTCGTGTTATTGCATCACAAATACAGGGTGTCCAGTATCTCAACCGACAAACTTTAACGGGTAATTTTAAAATGAAAATTAGGCAAAAAACTTTTTATGAACATATGTTTTAGACGTATTAATTTTTAAACTACAGAATGTTAACATATTTTTTAAAAATAGTGTTTTTAATAATTAATTTTATATCTATTTAAATATTTTTAAAAAGTATGAAGGACGCCTCCTATGTATTGGAAACATTTTTGGGATACAAGAAAAAGAAACTTCTAGTGTCGTCCATAACGGGTTTAGAGGTAAATAATTAAAGAAAAAAATGGTTTGCCCCTGGTAAAAATTAATTGTTTTTTTGTATGCCAAAAATCTCTTCTGATGCATAGGAGTTATTATAAAATAACAACATTTTTCTAAAATTTTAACACCCCGTAGTTTATAACTAAGAAGTTTATAAAAAGTGTTTTTTCTAATTTTCATGGTAGAATTTAAAGTTTATTAGTTAAGTTAGTGGACACGTTGTATAAAATATATTTTATTTTTAAAAATATATTAAAAATATTTTATTTTATATTTATTTAATTACCCCTACGCTACTAAAATATTGTCTGTCAAATCTTGGTGAGTAAAATATTTTTGTTTTTTAATAATAAAAAATAAAACACCAATTTCTTATTATTTTTTAAGTTTTAAGGTTACCAGCTGCTAAAAATATTGTCAAATTTAATTAGACGTTATATCACAGTAATTAACTATATTTTATTGGCCTGTTTAAAGTTTAAACAGATCAAAAATATCCGAAATATCCGTGGGACAACCACTGTGTTGGTACTAACCCTGCCTTTTGATCCTGATGTTGTAGGTTTAAATTATTAAGATGCTTCATTTCAAAACGCAATTTTCGATAAAATATATTTTTTTTACCGTATTGCATAATTTTCATTACGGCTCTTCCATTTATGTTTAAAATATTTTTTTAAATGTACTATGTCATATTTATGTATTATCGACTATTTTGTACAATTTTTAAAATATCAGTCAAATATTAGCTAAAAAAAAAAACTTCATTAAGATTGTCAAAAAATGCGTTTTGATTTGGATCTTTTAAAAACTTCTTTTGCTCTAAACACTGTCGTAGATTGAATTTTAAAATTATTTCATCTTAAAACTGGGACATGAAACCCTTACCAAATATATGTCAAATGCTATTGGCTCAAAAATAAGACTTTGGGAAAAAAATAGGGGTCTATTTTTGAGGTAATTCTATGAAAAAAAATTCTATAAAGAAAGAGAAAGAAGAAAGGTTCGGAAGTGCATTGTTTCCATGACACAGGGTGTTCAACTTAAAGAAAAACGGTTTTTTATTAAAATGTTAAATATTTTCTATTCGATTTGAGTTAAACTTGGAAGTGTAATTAAAAACAAAAAAAAACTTAATTAGATCTAACTTATTTAATTTATTAAGTCCAGTTTTTTTATATTTAACTAGCTATGATTCCCGGCTTTGCTCGGGAGTTAATATGAGATTACGTGGAAGTTGAAAAAACAATGACGTAAAAAGTAAAAAAACATTATTGAAAACATTTTTCATTATTTATACTACTTGTTTGTAAACAACCCATAACCGTTGTTCTGAATGAAGTCTAAATACTCGACAACAGATGGCGCCACTACACTTAATTTCCAAGTTAAAGGGTTTGAAAGAGTCCTTATATCTTTAAAAATACGCCCTTTAGGGTAAAACGGGAACTTTCTTGTTCGAGGGGGATAAAGGGCTATCACACTATATAAGTCCCTTTATCGTATCGGGACTCCTTTTCAAGTTTTATCGGCACGCACATTTTATCAACTTAAAATTATAATAAATATTGATAAATTGGTAAATATTGATGTATGTATGGTATTCCCAGTGCTTTAAAGTACCTAATACTCTTTATAAGTCAAAAAATGAAATTTAGTGAAAACCTGCGTTTTGATTTACAGCTCCTCATGTGCGCATGAGACGCACCTAATTTGTATTTTTCTGGTTTTATTGTTAACTGTTTAAAATGCTGTGCTCATTGCAAATTACAGTTAAGCCAGTAACTACCTATTATTTAAAATAAACAAGTATTCCAAAAAAATCTTAAAAATATGTAAATGTTAAAGCTGGGGAAAATAAAAGTTGATTGACCCCTATACTTCCACCATACCATTAAGTTATTGGTGGTCAAACCCTGTATATCACATAATATTTTTTACATTTTTACCACATAAATCGAAATTTATTTAATCTTCAAATGGCTCTAGAATCCTTACTCTAGACCTTTTGTAAAATATCAATAGCTTTCGTTTCGCACGGCCAAAGAAAAGCTTTTTCGGGCTTTTCAATTTGTCACTAAAGAAAATAAATAATGTAGTTTTGCGTTGAACCAGAGTCAAATTTAAAATGTAACATGTCTATTCAGTACAAGTGTGAAATTAAATTTCGGGTTTATCGGCAAAACACTTTAAAGTGTATGTATGTATCGAGCTGGCATATAAAAAGCGTATAGCGACATTCGCTTTAAAAGAAATAATTAAAAGCAGGAAATTAAAACGAAAGTTGTTTTTATTTTGGTTACGAAGAATGTTTGTAAATACGTTTATTTTAAAGCTTAAAAACTACTTAAAAAGAGACTAAATACTATTTTTTTTCTCTAAAAGCAATAAAAAATAATTTTTAAATGTATTGTGAGTATTCAGGATAAATTGGCATACATTTAATTAGGTCAGTTAACAATAAGAAAAAAGGTAAAACAATCTTTTAATAAAGCAAAATAATTAACACATTGTGAGAATATTAAGGTTTGAATTTGCGAGTTAAACAATTTTTAGGTCAAAATAGTTATCATTTAACAACTACAGGATCCACCAAAACAATTTTTGAAGAGCAAAAAAAGTAATTCCCTCCTTTTTGCGCCTATTTGCCTATTTCATTCCAAAAGCACCTTATTCACTAAGAAATTAGTAACCCAAAATTCCCACTCAACCTAACCGTTTTTAAAAACTCCCCTGTCTAACGCCTATTACTCCCCTGTCTGGCGTCTATTTTTTCATGGCGCCTTAGGCTGTAGCCTAGTCAGCCTAATGAATAATACGGCCCTGATCAAGCGTATATAATCGCCAAAACAAATTACGTCAAATTTATTATTTAGGCACATGGCAATCTTAAAAAAGGGTAGTGGACACCTGACTTTTAAAATCTGGGTGTTCCGATTTCCGACTGCTACAGATTAAGAAAGGAGGATGAACGCATTGTATATTACTTGATGGCAGAATGATATTTTTATCTGGTTTTAAATACTTTTTTTAAATTTATTTTTTAAAGTGATTTTGCTACAAGCATTCAATACCTCATCTGAGCAGCGTACTGCAGGAGATGTATTTGGTCCAGAAAAAATAAGTTGGCACATTTAAGAGTTTTAATTTAAATAGGACAGAGAAAAGAAAATAAATATTTGGTAATAAAAAGTAATACGTAGAAACCAACACAGATTATACCAATGTCCCTAATACCATTTAATATGTACCTTAGTTTTTTACTAGTGTTATTTAAATAATTACCATTTAATGGCAAAAATTACAAAAAAACACATTATTAAAAAACCAGTTAGTGTAATACTACATAATTATAAACTTTTTTTTAAATAAAATTTATACGAAGGTTTAAACTAAAAAAATCTCTTTATTCTTATAATTTTTTGTGATGAATAATGACTGTGTAAAACGTCACATAAATTACAAAAAAACGGTATATTCAAGATAAAAAAAGGTTAATTGGATTTACAACTATTTTTATTTTTTTTTTTTTTGACGTTTTAAAACAAAAACAAGTAGTATTGGAGCAACATTTTCAAAAAAGAATTTTAGGTCAGCTGATTTTTTAATATGCTGTCCTCCTTCCTCTTCGGGATGGACCTTGGACTGTCTGGCTGGCGGTAGTAGTTGCGTTTATTGCGTTTATTAGTTTGCATCCTACCTGTACAGGTAATAATCCAAGGATTTAAAGACATCTTGAGAAACCTAATTTTTAATTTCTTATCTTAAGAAAGCTTAACCAGACATACTTTTTTATTCCAGATACTTTTATCATTGCTAATGATTCAGTCGTCCCCTAACATCTGCTTTCTACTTTTGCGATATTTTGATGAGACTTGAAACAATAATATTTGACCAAGGTCAGCATTTTTTGACATATCACTGATAGCTCTAAATTTCAAGGTAACAGCTCTAAATGTCAAGGTCACAACTGGGCGACAACGCAACCGCTACGACCATCCAGACAGCCAAAGATCTACCAGAGAGGGGAGGAAGAAAAACATATTTTAAAATTAGCTAACCTGCAATTCTTGTTTTCCCAAAGTTACTACCTCCCGGACTAAGGTAGAGTACATGCATGCAGCGGCTCAAAGACGAGACGTCAGGTAATAAAATTACTAAAAAGCAGCTTTAATTATATAATCTTTATTTTAAACTTTCCTTAAAGCCACCCTGATACAGTAAATATTATTGTGTTAATATTGGATATTAATCATTATACAGAGTGTCCCACACGGAACTGCTGCAGTCGATTTCTTGAAAAGTAGGCTTTGGAATATTTTAAAAATCTAATAGCCTTATGAAGTAAGTGGGGGACATACAACAAAAATATTTTGACAGCTCTACCACCTCCGGGAAGTTAATGCCAACTTCCTTATTTTATATAGAACATCCTGTATTATTTGTTTTTTAGAATCTGTGAAAAATTCCAAACGTAATTTATGAATAATGTTCTATATCTAAGTCCAACCGTGCGGCGGCATCTTAGCCAATCACACCGTACCTACCCGTACTTAATTAAATACATTGTTAGAGTAGATAAATATTGAGTTGTTAAAATTTTAAAGACCACAAATTTTTGAGATAGACATCCATATACAAACTCATCCTTATTTTTAATTCTTAATGGGATAAAGTAATAAAGAAAGTCAAAAAGGTTTGGAGTTAAGCATAAATCATTATACATAAATTATGTCCAGAATTTTTGCAGAATCTAAAAAATAAATAATATATTGGGTGTTTATATAAAATACGGAAATTGACATTATCTTCCGGTATAGCCAGAAGTGGTAGAGCTGTCAAAATATTTAAGTTGTATGTCGCCCACTGACTTTATAATGTTACCAAATTTGTATTAAACGTAAATACAATAGTAAAGTTATTCTTACAATAAAACAAAACCTAAACAAATCGTCTGCATATTATACTTAACGACATAACGACAAATCTTAGCCTAATGCGAAAATTCCATTAGCCCAAGTAAATGTGGTACTTAAGGACAATGATTTAAAAATATATTTTGAAGAAAACTACTCATTACTTTTAGTTGCAAATATTTCTGAATTTAAAATAGATGTTAAAAAGCAAGACTTAAAAAAACAAGCAAGTAAATAATAAATAAAATCAAATCTACTAGGAGTTTGTTTTTCTGTTATTATCAAAAATGTTATTTTTTAATTAGGGCATTTAAGAAAAAATATTATAATTTTTATAGTGCATTCCAGAAGGCGCGCTTGTGGCGGCTTCGGTTGTATCGGCAAACGTCGATCACTGGAGTTAAGCAGTGAAATGCGCGCCCATAATTTAGATGGGTGTCCGACGGCAGCGGTGTTTCGGGCGGCGGCACACGGTGTTGTCTGCTCGGGGATGCGGACCGAGCAACAACCATCTAAGTTATGGAATGAATGGTGTGTGAATGAGAAGGAGTAGGGGTCAAGGTACAATAAGCCTTCAGGCTGCAGTGCACCACCTAGGGGGCGGTCGTCGGACCTGGGTGGGATGACCCCGAAAGGGTGAAAAAAAAAAAATAGTGCATTCCAATAAAAACGAGTCATTTCCTATAATTTTGATATTTGTACACGTCTAAAAAATCGTAAGACACGTCAATTTTCATTTTTAGGGGATACATTTTTGTGTGACTATTTTACTAAAGTGTTTTACACTGGCAAAATGTCATAGCAACCTTCTGTTTTCTACTGGCAAAACTCCTACCTGCTCCTACCTTGATAAAATAATTATGATGATATTTTAGCGACTATTTCACTAGAGTGTTTTATACTGGCAAAATGTCATAGCAACCTCCTGTTCTACTGGCAAAACTCCTACCTGCTCCTACTTTAATAAAACCTACATGATGGTCTTTTAGCGGCATAACTTAGTTAGGTTAAAGTAAAAAAGTAAAAACTATTGTCAGCTTGACAAGTGTCGCCTATTTTTAAAAATAAAATATGAATCTTTTAAATTAAAATGAGAGATTTGGAAGACAGTCTGAGTCAGAGATTAAAAAAGCAGTAAGTAAAAATATTCCGCCTATCACAAACAGTTTTTAAAGAAGCAAATTATAAGCTCGAGAAATCTACTTTCGTAATAGAGTTCCACGTCTCATACACTGCAGGTTAACCAAACTTAAAACCAGGGTTTGGTTGAAAAGAATGGACAAACTATTGTTAATTATAATAACTGTACATTTAATATACATTTTAATAAAATATAATCCTACCTTGTTAATATAATACCATGTTATAATTCATCAGTTTTAATTAAAGTTTGAAGTTTGGCTTGTTTTTCTCGTGAAATAGTCTTGACGAATATCATTCGACAAAAAAAATTAGGCAAAATATTTCTCTTGTTTTATTTAAGTTAGTTGCTTTTTGGTAATTTCGTTTATGACATTTATTTAATACCACTCGCCTTCGGCTCGTGTTATTATTGAAAATGTCATTCACGAAATTGCCAAGGCAACAACCTTTCATACAATCGAAATATTTTGCCGGCAAAATTTTCTCTCTTATGATATTTTATACGATTCTTTTCTCAATGGAAAATAGATCAATTAGAAACCACCATTTTTCGAGTAAATTTTGTTTAGATAATTGATCACATGTGCTGTTTAACCGCTAATAAATTTTTGTCATCCAAACTAGTTGTCAAAATTGAAAGAAAATGTTTAAACATTATTATCAATAAATTCTGTGTTTAAGACTTAAATGTAAGCTTTTCAGGAAATAATCTAGCCGTATACCACTTGACTTACAAATTCAAATCGATTAAACTACCCAAATATTTTTTGCAAGTATTTCTTGGCAAATAGTTTCATAGACAATAATGTAAAAAAACTCTCGACGGCTTCGCAGTAACGAGTTTTTAAATTTGAAAAAAAACCTTCAACCGCTGCGCAATGTCCTGTTTTTATTAAATTATTGTCTATTTAACTATTTTCCAAAAAAACCTTGCTCAAAATATTGTTGGGTAGTTTAATCGATTAAATTTATAGATCTTGTGATATATTTTATGATTATTACCTTTATTAGTAAATAAACCAATTAGAAACCACAATTTTTCGGATAAATTTTGTTTAGATAAGTAATTAAACCACATGTGCTGATTAACCGCGATTAAATTTCTGTCATCCAAACTAGTTGTCAAAATTAAAATAAAATGTCAAACTTTATTATCAGTAAAATTCTGTGTTGTTGGCTTTAATATAAGTTTTTCAGGAAATAATCTAGCCGTATACCACTCGACCTACTAATTTAACCACCCAAATATTTTTTGTAAGATTGCCGTGGCAAATAGTTTCATGGACAATAATTTAAAAAAAGCAGTCTCGATTTTTTGATTTCAAAATAAAACCCTCGGCCGCTGGTAGTCCCGTGTTTTTATTAAATTATTGTACATTTAACTACTTTCCAAGAAAAATCTTGTGACGAAAACTTTATTAGCGGTAAGGCCATGCACAATTTAAAATTAAGATGATGTTTCCTTCAGCCAAGATTAATTTAGTAAGTATTAAAAAAGGGGTGTTTTATTTCTAAATCATAGCAAAAAATTTATGCTAGTAAATAGATGGTTTATATTACAAGCATATTATAAAAGCAAAGTAGATAGGATAAACCATTTTTGGAAAGTAAAAAGTACTAACTAACCATAATCACTTAATCTTAATACTTTACCTCATTAGGGATTTCGTGGCAATTTTCTAAATGGCTTTTGTCGTTAACCTAAAGAAATTACGGCCATTTATCAACCACCTATTTAGGATTATAGGGTTTCCTGGAGAGTCGTCAATAATGTCTTTATTTGAACTCAATAATATAAGTATGAAGGATTTGGTTGGTACTGTATTTTCAGCCAAATAAGCTCCGTCGGCATAGTCTACTAATAAAAATAGCCCCTTAAAAAAGACCAATAAAATGATTAACGGTAGCCGAGAAAGCAGGGTCCTATTGTGAAAGTAATAATACGACACTGTTTCTTCGACTTTTGTAAATTGTGGTTAATCATTTTAATGCATTTTTAAGGGTTTATTTTATTAGTAAATCATTGCATAAAATTTTAAAGAGACTATACATGTTTAGCCAATTTAAGGGGTTTATGGGTGAAAAGAAGACGGTCGGAGAACGGAACACGTCATGTTCTCGCTGGCATACTCTGTGCATTTTCCCTACTAGTACCCAGGCCTTGCTCCCGCAAGTGCCTCAGCGGAAACACAGTGGCGCCACCAGGTGGACGCGGTGGGCGAGCGCCCAACCGAAGTTGTTCTCTCACAACCTGCTAATTTAGGAAGAGGTAGAGAATAGCAAAAAATTCCTGTTAAAAAAACCATTCCATTCTGATAAACCATAATTTAATTCATATTTAAGTAATTCTAATTAAGAAATTCTTAATGAAGGTTCTATGGCCGCAATATTAAAAAAAAGCAGTTTGTTAAGCTATGTCATTAGAAACGGGTTTTAATGTAAAATGGAATTATAAAATTATTCTTATTCATATTCTTTCAATATGTTTGATAAAAAAAATCGGAATTTTGTGTCGTTAATAATAAGTAGTTATATAATAAAATATAAATAAAATTATAAAAGAAGTTAAGAAATATAGGTAACAGCTATTTATTAAACAAAATAGGATATATTACAAGCAGTGGAAGTTTAATAGGTCATTATCTTGTTTCCACAGCCTGCTAAGAAAACATTTTTTAAACTATTAGTTTAATCACAAAATTTAAGAAACCGATTATTTAATTTTTTTGCATTTGTCATGCTAGTGTAGCTTAACTTAAAAAAATATATTTTTACGTAAAATGTTTGTTATTAACAGGCTTTATATAGTCTAATCGAGAAGTAAGTTAGTATATTTTATTTTGTAATACGTTTACATCTGATATTTATTGCATGATATTTATGTCAGATAGAAATTCTGACTAATGTAAAGGGTCAAAAATGTATGTCTGGTATAATTTTTTATTGTTTACATTAGCAAGAATTTCTATCTGATATAAATATCATGCAATAAATGTCAAAGCAAACGTACCTTTAGTTCTTGAAATCGTAAAAATATGGTTGTTTGTATTTTGGGTTCAGAAGAAAAATCTGGGAAAGGAGAATTTTACTGTACTTACAAATTGCAATTGTAATAAACAAAAAACCAAGAAAAAAGGGCGTTTATGTCTTGTTACTAAAAGGGGAGGAAATTTCAGTTTAGTTGTTTCAGAAATATTTATTATAAAATCTGAATAAATTATAGTATAATGTGGACACTTAAAAAGATATAGTTTTTTTGGTAAAACTATATTCTGTAGTAACTTTATTGTTGTTAAAGTTCCCCAATTGTTATTTATCAAATTTTTCATAGGCTTTAGTGATTATAAAACCTCCTGTAAAAATTTAAATAAGGTACCTATAATATTTTTCCTTTGGAGGCTCTTTTCGTATACCGTAATAAACAAGATTTTGTTTTAAAAGTTATTTAAAGTGTTTTAATTGTTTATTTTAAATTTCCCAAGTTAACAAAAAAAATAAAAACTAAAAATGTGTTATTAAAAAAATTACCAAATGTGTGGCTAAATGTGTAGAGTTTATAAAAGCTAACATTTTTTAAATAGCCCACCTGAGTTTGGTTAAAAACCAAAAGTCACTGGAATAACATTTGTCACTCAGTGATGGACTTGTAGCTTTTGTGTGGCCTAACAGAAATGATAAATTTTAATAAAATAGTTTGTTTAAATATGGCCACCATAAAAGAACATAAATCACATTTAATTGGTAAAACCTAAATAACAAAAATATTTTAAATTTTAAATTTTCTCCAGTATCGTCCTGAATTCTTAAGCAGCCTACTTAAATTTACCAAAGGAAACTTACTGATCTATTAATATTTTTATTGCCAACCCAGAACGTCAGCTTAAATAAAATATTATAAATTTATAAGACTATTTTAACTTATCTAGCCTTAGTTTTGGTCTAAAACTTCTATAAATAAATATTATAGTAAAAATAATGGAGTGCAGCTAACTGCAGCAGATAATATGGACATGTCATTTTTGTAATTTTTAGAACTTTAGAAATTTTTTATAGAAAAGGGATTTCTAGAGACCTTTTTTTATTTTTAGCCTTCGTTAGGGCAATTTTGATGAAAATAACCGTAATATCTTATAAACTAACTTTGGCTAAAAGGTTATAATGAGAGAGAGCCTAAATTAAGAATTTTTTTAGCCATGGATTTAGATAAAATGCTTTACAGTCTAGCTCTCTGTTAGTCGTGGCAAAAGGCCGTGGGTTTATTTTTAAATATTCCTTACACCTTTCGTATCAGTTCCAGTATAAATATTTAACTGTTTACTTAAAAGTCCTTCTGTGGTAATTTATTACTAATTAGGAAATTCAAATTTGAGCGCCATCTACAAAAAAAAGCAGTGGTGATAAACTTCAGAAGATGGTCTCTATAGACAAACCAAAAAAATGGAAATTGAGTCAGGCATGAAATACAAAAACTCTATTAAAATTTACGGTATTCTTTATTTAAAAGAAAATTATTTTAAAATGTGGAATTAAAAAAGTTTTTCGTTCAATTATAAGCATAGATCTAGCGTGAAGTTTCCAAACTTATTACATCTTGCTATACAGTCACGTTTTACTATTTCATATTCAAAATTTAAATAAATAAAAAACTTATTTATGTAAAAGTTAAATTAAGTTTTTGGATATTATGTAATTTAATTTTTTGTCTGTTAATTAACGTTAAATGGGAAAAAATATTTAAAATATCCAAGGGGTTCAATAAAATGGTGTTCGACTTATCTGAGTTGTGTCCTCCACGTAGGCTGCCTCGGAGCTCAAATATGCCTTTTACAGGGCTGCTGCAAAACTCCGCCAGACGTTGTACTTCTGGTGTGGCTACACACTGATCATCTACAACTCAGAAAGCTTGCAACCTCGGATTCAGACAAGAAGTTCCTTGCTAACATGGGCATAAAAAAGAGGTCTCGTATGGTTAGGTCACAAGATGCCTAACATCAAACTAACAATTTAAAGAATAACTTTCTTGCCAGGTGATCAGGGAAAGAAAAAGGAAAGAAAGAAAACCCGCCCTATCTATGACAAATATTAAATTAATAAACAATGAAAAACACCTCGTGTCTTTTCAGGTTAGGTTTTTAACATTTCAAGAAAAAAACGAATTATGCAAAAATATTGATGAAAAGAAAAATATAGAGGAAAACATGCCTCTGTAGGCTTTATAAAGGAAAAATATTATTGGTTTTTACATAGATGTTTTTAAAAAATTTTCTTAAACCAAGAAAAGCCGAAATTAGCTGCACCGATTTGACAGAAGTTACATCAGAAAGTGGATCTGTCACTGTCAAATAAAAATTCACATTTGGGCGAACGACCTACTGTAGTGGGTTGAAAGGTTACAAAATCCACATCCTATATTCTAGAAATAGGACTGCTACCAAACCAAAGATTAAAAAGATGCGTGAAATATCGCTGCTGTCATCAAAACTCATTGGCACAAAAAGATTTGCATGCCAAAAAATAAGCCAATAAATGCGTTCAATTAAAAAACTTACAAGTAAAAATTGGTTTCTCCTAAACCAATAATAATAAATAATATAAAAAAACTTAACTTTCACCTTTACACAATATACAAGGTGTCCAAGAGAAAAAGAAAACCAATTTATATGGATAATTTTTGATACTTTTAAATATTTTGAATAAACTTTTTATTTAAAGGTTTTTTGACATAAACTATTAAAATTTGATAATGTTTTTTTGTATAAGCTAAAGGGCGCTACCTACACTACTTCAAATTTCCATAAAAATAAACAACTTTTTTGTACCACTCTGTATCTACTTTTAAGTAAAGATATAAACTCTCTATGCTTTTACACAAAAAGGTATACTTTATAATAATGGCTTTGAGCAACCGTTTTCGAGATATTTGCCAAAAGTCCGACATTAAACCATTCGTTTATGATGTGGCAGTTGTAGTTTCGGTTATGCTAAACAATTTTAAGGCAAATATTTCGGAAACTGTTGCTTATAGCCATTCTTACAAAGTACACCTTGTTGTGTGTACAAGGTATAGGATACTAAATTGAGTATACTTAGATGGTACATACAGGGTAGCACAAAAACTTGCTACTTTCTAGAAAAGTTTCAAGTAGTGTAGGTATCGCCCTCCTGCTTCCACAAAAAGCTACCTAATACTTGATATTAAAAGCTAATGTCAAAAACTCTTAAATACCGTTCTTTATTACAATATTTAAAACACTTATCAAAATAAATTAAAATATACTTTTTCACTTTGATACCTTTTTTTTGTTATTACCAACTTTTGGATATAGGTTTATTAATAATTATTATTAATTACCGGGCACCCTGTATATTACAGTTGTATGAAATAGAACCATATCGAATATTATGGTATTGCTGCTTGTTAATATTTGATTCTAAATCTAAAATAAGCTCCAATGCTTCTTCGACAGGGTATTTTAAGTTTCTTTTTCTTTTAAGCTTAGCATTTTTATTATTTTTGCTAGCTGGCCAAGACTTTCATCCACTTCTTTTAAAAGTGGTGCTTAATCGTGTGGCCCATGTCGGCAGGGCCGCTATAGCCGCAGCTTTTATTACTAATGATTTGTCTTATTAAACAATTGCGTTGCTTTCCTTAGTTCGTTCCGATTTTTTCTGAAATGATAACCTGGGTCCACAAGGAGATGTTGACGGTATAGATAAATCAAATACAATAACAATATGTTTTTCCAACCAAGCAGAATTTTTATTTTGAACATACTTCTTCTTTTGTGCTGCTTGGCACCATCTTTCTACAAAATTTGGGCAGTGGCGACAAATTTTTGTCAGATATCTGGTTCATTAGATGAATTAATGTTTATTTCGATCTTTTGATTTAGGTAATTAAATGTTTTAAACTCTTCGTTTTTATCGCCTTCCTACAACCACAATTCTAAAAGGTGTTTTTTTATTAAAATAGTGCATATCTGTAAAAAAATATATATTTTTTCAGGGTAGCAAATAATTGCAAGTAAAGAATGTAAAATAATAATCACAAATAAAGACTTAACAAAATATTGTAAAATATATTGCCGCCAAATGCAGCCTTTTTTTCTCAACCTTCCAGAAATTAAATATTTTTAAAAATTATTAGTAAATAAGCCAATAAGCAAACTAATTTTATTTGAAACGGACAGAATTAGGTAATTCTATCAAATACATATATTTTTTTAAACATGCTAAGTAGTTAATAAAAAAATATGTTTTCTTTAATAATATAATTAAACAGATTAGCACCACACTAACAACTTTTGGCGTAACTTAACGATTTATTTACGGCTACTGATTAATATGTGAGACGTACTAAATTCAGCTTCCTATTTCCCAAGAAAAAGAACAAATTAAGAATTAACACACTATTTATCTAAACAATGATGTATCTGCTTTCCACGTAAACAACCAAAATAATTTTTTATCAGTTTAAAAAAACGGATTTTGGCCACAAAATTGGGTCGCAGAAACCATAGTGCACTGTTTCAATCTTAATCCTAAAATGTTATAATATCTGGCGCTTTCAAAACTAAAACATCAAAGTAAATGGTTAAAGGTGACCAACAGAAGAAAACTTAATTTTAAATATAGTAAATTCTTTTATAACAAGAAATTTGGGCTGTGTTTTACAAAAGATTCTTACGAATCATTTTGGCTCTAAAACGTTTAGGCACTTTAAGAGTATGACGCTCACAATTAGTGAGGCAAGTAGCTTTAGCAGTTCTATAGTATAATAATTTAAAAAAACTAAAAAACACGCCTTTATATGCAACCGAACTAAAAATTGGAAAACTATTTTTCATTACAAAGAGTTTGTATTACAGTAATAAAAGGTCAAACAATGAATTATAATAATATACCTCAAAATAGAATTATAATAAAATTTAGGATAATAACAGAATAATTCACTTCAGAGTAAAAAGCGTGGGGTGCTTAATATATTAAATTTTATAATTTTTTATTTGTGAATATCTATCTCCTACAGAAAATCTATAAAGGAATTTATTTATCCTCTCGATCCTAATCAGGATTAATTATTGCATTGTCATGGGTCCTTGATACGTGTGCAAAGTTTCAAAGAAATCGAATTGCTGATATTTGGTGAAAATTAAGCTTAAAGAGAAAAAAAAATTAAAGCGTGTTAAAAACAAACAGTATCTGATTAGCAACTAACACTAAATACATCCGTGGTTGTCAAGATAGGCTAGTATTATTGGTAAACATTGCTTTTGTTTTGTTTTATGAGCTAACCACCAAAAAAAAACAATTTTCTTTGATCGTTTATGACCAACTTGCATTAGATGACATATACGAAAAATATTGTTTGTCAGGAAAAAAACTAAATGCTCGACCTAACTTGTCCGATGTTACATTATAAACTTAAATACGAAAATGTCAGTCTTGAAAAACAGTAATTACGTTTTCTTTATTACAAAAAAATCATTGTTACTAAGCCCTTCTGCTTTTGTTTTTGCTAATGGATAAAAGAAAAAATTACTTTTTATTTTAAAAATGTTAATGGATGTGAAAAATATTTGCTGCAAGCATTCTTTCAGTTAATAAATGGAAATGTCAAGAGCTTTTACTAATTTAAACTTAAAGTAAAACTATTTTTGAATTTAAAATAAGGACAAGTTTAGCCAAAGTATAAAATTCAATTAGATATCTCATTAGTTTAGCCAGGGTACCGTTATTTTCTAAGCCACTCATAGCCATTGTTAAATATCTCAAACAACACACGTAAGCAAAAATTTCATTACATTACTTACACAGAGCGGACACAAGCTCTTTGTGGTTAAATCCATTATACATTATGAGCTCCAGAATTCTACTGAGCTTTACCACATTTTTAGCAAAAGGTTACTTGTGTATAATTTAAACAGTCAAAAGACTTTTTGTATCAGGTTTAAAAAGTAACATTTACTGATTAATTTTTATAAGAAAGAAATGATTTCTTATAATAACAGTCATGGAAAACAAATTAAATTATTTACCTACTACAAAATGGCGGTACATATTATATATTATATAAAATTACTTAAATACGTGATTTGGGTGGCCAGTGGTCATATTTACTAAAATAATAAAGTTAGATGTATTTAATGTAGTGTTCTCTTAAAGCTCTTTTAAGATATTCTTAATGGAACTTATAATATACATATTGCTTTATTAAAATAAAAAAATACTTTTTGTCCTACCAACTACAGGGTGTCCCACCGGAAACTGCTGCAATTGATTTCTTGAACAGTGGCCTTGGTAGCCTTATGAAGTCAGTGGCGGACATTCAACTAAAATATTTTAACAGCTCTACCACCTCTTGTTATACCAGAAGTTAATGTCAACTTCCTATTTTAAATGAAACACCCATACAGCGTGTCTACTTAAGTTCGCACCATTAGAAATTTTTTTTATTATTAATTTTACGAAAAAAATTCTTTCTAAAAAGTTCTGCATGGTCTAAAACCTAAAATGCAATCATCAGATATTATTTTTTTGCAGTGGTATACGAGGTATGTCAAAAAATATAAATTTTGCTCAAGAGGAAAGTACCCTTATTTTTCATATAATTTAAAATATTTATAAAGAAAAGATATTTATGATTAAAAATAACATTCAAATATGTAAACTTGTTTATTTTCAAGAAACACTTTTTAATTAATTTTTTATGGGTTAAGGTGAAAATTTTAAGTTTGTACATTACTGCATACTTATTTGGAAATGTAATATGTACAATAATTATACATTTACGAAAAAAATTTAATAAAATTTAGTGTTAACATGCCACACATGATTTTTAATATTATGCCAAATGGAAACGTTTTGCATTTTGTTACCGCTTGTGATGTCTTGCATTCGGTACAAAGTACCAAATTGAAATGGAAAATATAGGTTGCTTTCATTATTTTGTGTTCTTCTAGAAAATAAAGCTAATTTTAAACAAATCTTAAAGTACTTACTTTAACTTTATAGTGACAGTTTTTATATCTGTAATTAAAATTTAAAAAAAAGGAAACCGTTTTATTTTATTACTAATATTCCGACAAAAACATAAATGTAAAAATCCAAGCCAAGTTCAGTACTAAAATTATGTAAGTCTGTGGGCTTCGCCGCAAAAAGAATCAAGATCTAAATAGGTGGTAGTTCTGTACAAAATCCAAATATGTATTTCCAGGAATAGTATCTGGGTCAGTAATAAAATGGACTTTATGATAAGAACACTTTTAAGACTTTTTTGGGCGGTTCCTTTTGAAAAGTCGGCCACAAATATTTATAACGCCATATATGTAAGGAAGCGGCGCTTTAACCCAGCCTGTCAATATCAAATGTTTCGGGTGTTCGGCTGGAAGAACGCATCGAATTTTTTGTCCGACAAGTTTACCACAATATTTTACATGCAATTTTTAAACATTGTGCCAAAGTCGTAAGGTTTACAGTCACGTAACCCGCCTATTCCAATACCCGAAACATGGGTTATGGTTTTATGATGGCAGTATTAGGTTAATTATACAGGATCAGGTAAATGATAATACACAAAGGCAATGTTAGAAAAAGAGACAGTCAAACGTGAATACCGGCATGTAAACATTTCGCATTGGATGAATAATCATACATCCTTTGTTGTTGCTTCTACGCGCCGATATACTTTTAACTATTGCTTATATAGTATAGTAAAAACTATTACCGCATATTACTTATGTTTAACCTATCTTCAACCGACTTCAAAAAGAAGGAGGATCATAATTCACCTTTTTTGTGTATGTTACGCGATTACTCCTGCGTTTGTGGACTGATTTTAGAAATTATTTTTTTATTTGAAGAAGTGCACTTTTGCGGTGGTCCTCTATAAAAAAAACAAATCAGGATGGGAAGAAAGAAAGATACTGGACCTATTTTTTCTCTCTGCCGTACGTTGTTCGTGCAGAAAAGCTGTGCTTAGATAATAAAGAAAAAGAAGAGATTAAGGGAGCATTCAGAATCGACAACCTTGGAGGAAAATATATATTTTTTACTAAACTAAAAGAGGTACTAGTAGTGTTTTTTAGTGAATGTTTACCGATTTAATAGTTATGATAATAAACTAAACTAACCAGAGCTAAAGAGCAAAAATTACATTTTTAAAAATAAACCGACTTCAAAAAATTATTATTAAAATTCACTAAAATTTTAAAAATAATTAAAAAAAAGAAGTCTAGTAATAATATGTGTGCTAAAGTGCTCAATGTTAATAAAGTAAGTAAAAAACAAAAGCTTTTTAATATTTACTATAATACCATAATATGTTAATAAACGACTCCTTTTTTATTATTTTTAACTTTTAAGTGGGTTTTATTTTTTTTTAATCAGTTTATTGTTTTTTTTTATGTTTAGTGAACAAAATTTTAGTGACTTTAACCAGAGTTTGTCAACCACGAATAGTTAATTCACTCTCTTGTGGCGCGTTTAAAAACCGGCAAAGTCGAGCCACAGTGTACCATTCTGAAGGGAACTATTGCACAGTATAGAAAAGAATAACAGGCCATGTTCTTTCCAGCAGCTGCTTTTACCTTTAAACCGACGAATTCATCCATAGTAAACATAAAAATCAATTGTCTGCAAGGTCGATTTACTGAGGATAGTTGAACGTGACAACGTCAAAAAAAATATTACCTTTATCGCCGCAATTATCGTTGCTATAAACAATTAACACCACACTGACTTTTCACTGCACGCTCACGCAAGTAGAGAGACACAGATGTCAAACGACTCGGAAATTGTGCCTCTTTGTCGCTCGTTCCGCGCTCTCGCTTGCACTTCAAACCTTAAATGAAGCGCGCGAGGTAACGGCACATAAGTCATATTTTTGGTGCGTGCAGCCATGTCCATCGAATTATAAGACGTTGTCACGTCAAAATTAAATGGCTATTTAATTTACATGATGTTTAGGTTTATTTTACTAGATATCTTTTCAAAATTGTGAAGGCTAATATAACGGTTGTTGAAATCGGATTAATAATTCGTAAAACAGAAATGACTAAAGAGCGGTATTGTTATCGGTGGTCTTGGATTAAGAGACGAAAACAATTGAGAGCATTCACACAACTGTTATTTGAACATGCGGTTGTTGGTTTTACAGTGAAGCTTCATTTGAAATAACATAATGAATTCAACGTAGTTACACAAAGATTTACAAAAATATGCTTGTTTTCCACATTGATTTTAAGTGTTTCCCTGAAGCTACAAAGAGAAGATTGTTCAGAATATAGTAACTAGTATCAGTGTCTTATAATTTGGCGTAAAAGCGTATTTATGCGAATAATTAATTGATGACAAAATTAATGTAAAATGTTTTGATATATTTTAATTAAGAAAGACCGCGTCTTATACTAATTAAAAGAAGATAAGAAATTAATAAATATAGTTGTTAACGAAATTTTACACAAAATTTAGCAATAGTTTGATAATTTGGAAAAAAAAACATATTTTGTCAAGTAGACCAAAAGAAATAAGTTAAATAGGATATTTTAAGGCTCTAACAAAGCCTTAGAAGTATTTTTTTAATGGAAGCCTGTATCTTTTATAACCTTTTCCTATTAGGCATTAAAAATAAGGATATGCTTGTACAAGGATATACCGGGTGACAACCAAATTACTATCCAGCAATTTATTTTCATCATTGCAATCGTATAGCTCTTAAATTTAGGGACGTTATATTGTATCACTAGATGTCAATTTTAGATATAATAGCAACTGTGTATAACTTCCGGTTTAACCGGAAGTAATATAAACTTTGATATTTTAAATGGACATTTTTTAGGATTTGAACTTTACAGGTCATTCCTGATATAAAATCTTATATATATTTATAACCTAACTCTTTTGGTTTTTGAGAAAATGGCGTTTGAAAATGTCCAAACGACAGCACATTATGCAGTTTTATGGAAAAAGCAAATGAAAATAACAAAATTTTAAATGCTTAAAATAGTTCCTTTAAAAGACTCTACCTTTAGAGACCATTATAATACTATTTCCGGGTTAGCTGGAAGTGCTGTAAAATTTGAACTTCCAAGTATGATAACCCTGTTAATTTTAATGGATTACCCTATATATTTTTTAAGATTTAAATTCTTTAAGCTACTCCTGATATAAAACCTATGATATACCCATAACCTATCTTTTTAAGTTTTAGAGAAATCGGAGTTTAAAAGGTCCAAACAACCTCACAATAAACAGGTTCATGGATATTGTGTCGTCGTCTAGACCTTTTCAAACGCAGTTTTCCTAAAACTAAGAAAGATAGGTTATGGGTATATTATAGATTTTATATCAGGAATAGCTTAAAGAATTTAAATCCTAATAAATATATAGGGTGTTCCATTAAAATTACCATGGTTATACTTACAAGTTCAAATTTTACAGCACCTCCGGTTAAACAGGAACTCTACTTATGACGGCCAAGTTTTACAGAGCAAAAACACCTACAATCTTGTAAGCGTCACATTTGAAAGTAACCTTAAATGGCACAAACACATTGTATCTATAGCCACGGCAGCTTTAAAAAGCTTGGATTTTTCTTCTGAGCCAAAAAGTATTTTTCCTCTTCCAATTTATACACTTCATATGTGTCCCAAATCCGACCTCCCTTGGAATATTGTTCTCATTTCTGGGGCTTGGCGTCCCCACAACTCTAAGCATTCTTGATTCCATTCAAAGAAGAGCTATTCGTCTCATTAATGATCTTTTACTTACAAAAAGGCTTCCCTTTCTTGCCCATCGTCGGGCTGTGGGAATTTATCGCTTTTTTATAGGTACCTCCATGGCTTTAAGCTCTGAAGAATTGTCCAGTATAGTTCCTTCACTCACGGATCCCAACAGAGAAACTCGTGGTGCCGCGCGTATGCATCCCTATACGGTCCAACTGGACAGGCCCCGAACGTCCCACTTTGTTCGTTCTTTTATCCTTAGAGTTTCTAGAATGTGGAACCTGCTGCCTGGGAGGTCTTTTCTTTCCCCCAAATCTTCAAGTATTTATGTCCCGTGTCAACAAACTCCTCTTACCTTGCTTAAGACACCCACGCCACGGTACGTTAATATTTAGGCTTTTAGCCTTCGTGGTTTGTCCAAAGATAAAATTAAGTAAAAAAAGTAATTTTATAGTGGTCTTGGGCAGAGTCTTTTTAAAGAACTATTTTTAGCATTTTAAATTTTTGTTATGTTCATTTGTTTTTCATAAAACTGCATATTGTGCTGTCCTTTAGACATTTTTAAACGCCATTTTCTCCAAATCAAAAAAGTTAGGGTATGGATATATTAAAGGTTTTACATCAGGAATAACCTGTAGAATTCAAATCCTAAAACATATACCACTAATAATTATTCCATGTTAAATATCAAAGTTTATATCACTTCCGGTTTAACAGATGCTATTATATCTAAAATTGGTATCCGGTGTTATGATATAACGTTCCTAAATTTGAAAACTGTACGGTCGCACTAAAGGAAATAAATTGCTGGATAGTAATTTCGCTGTCACCCGGTATATTCCAATAAAATTAATAGTTTTCAAAATAATAACAAAATCAAATACTTCCTATGTTTTTAACATCATTTTTATTAACTTGGGCTGTAACTATCCATCTGGCTATGTTTGTAACGGGAACCTTGAGCCTACTTTAACCAACTTCCAGCTAGTCGGATTTCTTTGAAACTTGCACAATTTATTAATGACCCGCGACAATGCAATAATCTGCAAAAGTATCCCGTTATCTTGTTTTTAATCGCCAGGAAAAAAATTCCATTATATTATAAAATAACACCTGGGCTGCCATCTGTTGGCAATATTTCAAACTTTGCCACTCAATGGAAAAGAAATTTTAGGGGGTTGCCAGCATCTGTTGGCAACATTCCAAACTTTGACTGGGTTGCCATCTGTTGGCAAATATTTCAAACTTGCTACTAATGGAGAAGAAATTTTTAGTGGGTTGCAATCTGTTGGAAACATTACAAACTTTGCTACTCACCACTAAAAAAATTTTTTCGCCATTTTGTCAAGAGTAGCAAAATTGTAAATGAAAAATAATTGACAGTTTAAAATCCAAATGACGCTTTTATATGCAACTGAACTAAAATTAGAAAATAATTTTTCATTAAAAAAAAATATTGTCATTTCATAGTAAAAGGGGTGTTTAATATATTAAATGTTATAACTATTATATTTGCCAATATCTATGATGGAAAAGTTATGAAAAAATAGTAAAATGCACTCTACGCTTTTACTATGAAATGACAATATTTTTTTAATGAAAAATTATTTTCACTCTTTAGTCTGGTTGCATATAAAGCGTGTTTTTTTAGTTTTTAAACTATTAATTATTTTCTAGATAAACCTCTAAAATATTTAAATAAAATTTGTAAGGAAAATAGAACACGCGTACCAAATATATATACCTTTTTACACGAAAAAGGAAAACATTATTGAAGTAAAAATTTCCGTTCTTTATACAATATGGGGCTTGAGATTTTATAGAGCTCTACGGCATTTTTGCTGAAAGACCACTTCCGCAGCAAAATGTCTATCGATCAAACAGTCGTGCTGCATTGTGTTGTGGTTATATTTTTCTTTTAAGTTTTGAAAGTCAGTAAAAAATACAGTTAATAAAATTTACCGCGGTTTTTCCCGAATTTAACGACCATAATAAAGTGTCTGTAATATTTAGCTTTGTTTAAACAAAAATTATCTTTTTGTACTGCATTAACAAAAAGGTTTTTATGGACAATAACGTCTTTTTACATGTAAAATTGTACTTTTAAAATATAGGGTGTTTACAAAATAATCAAACATATTTTAACGTAAAAATTATATTTTTTTATTTTTAGAAACTTAGGCAATTTTTTTACAAAATAAAACAACACTGACAATTAAGTTTACGAGGTAATGTCAAAAAATATGAATTTTGCTTAAGAGGAAATAACAATAAAAGTTTGTAATATTATCGAATGTTTTTATTAAGAAAAAAGTTTTTAATCAAGAATAATATTCAAATATGCAAACTTGTTTATTTTTAAGAAAAACTATATTTTTTAATTTTTTATGTGTTAACGGTAAAATTTAACATTGTACAGGGTGGCGCCTTATTGTTGAACTTGCAGGGTATATCGAAAACTAAAAGAAATAGAACGAGTCTAATTGCGCAATATCGATTTTAATTTTTTAAACAAATTTAATGGTTAAAGTACATGTAAATTAAAAAGTTTTAGGGATTTTTACGTAGAATTCAGTGGCGTGTCTATTTTTTTCCATTGACTTTTATTTTAAAGTTATAACACAAAGTCTGATTTTTTAAATGGAACCCCCCTGTCTATTTTATCATTAGTTGAAAGGTATTTTTTTAAGCTATGAAATACCACTTTTGGTATATATATTTTTTAAATATTTACAAGTGCCTGGCCAACTTACCAATATTTGAAAAACACTTTGTTTTTCCAAAACGAATAAATTAAGCCACTGAATTTGTTTCAAAATAAAATCAAATTTGGGATTGTGCAATCAGATTTGCTCTATCTTTATTAGTTTTTGCTATATACTTCAAAGTCAACAAAAATACGCCACCTCGTTCATTGTACATTGGTGCATACTTATTTTAAAAATCCTTAAAATTAAGAGACTAATGCCTACCACGCTAGACTTACGCCTAGTCCTTATGGACGGTAAAATTTTGCGGAACTGTGTTGGTCCGGAATGAAGTGACAGATCCGTGACAATTCCGAATATCTACACTAATGAAAAAATAACTAACCTGAAGGAGACAAAAACAACAAAAAATAGGTTATATACAAAGAGGATAGAGTTAAAACTTAAGTTGTACTGGTAGCAAATGCCACCGGTATCAGAAAATTAATTTAGAGTTTCAGCGGTCTTTACAAACATAAATAGATGACAGTTTTTTAATTTGACAAAGCCACCGACGTTCGTTGAGCCAGGACCTTAATAATATAACCTAACCTATATTAAAGAGAGATATGTGTATGTATAATTAAATATGTAATAAATTATGCAATTAAAATGTATTTTATAAAAGTCAAGCATGTCAATTTAACAAAAAAACTAGCAGTACCAATGCAGCATCATTTGCCTCAATACAGCTACATTTGTAAATCCTATAAACCTTTTTTTTAAAACTGACCTATATTGTCTAAGGGCCTTTTATAAAGAAAACAAAAAAATTATATGAAGTAGATATACGTTGATCGCATGCAGTAAAGCACAATATTGTAAAACATTTGAATCAAACTGTTTAATAAGCATTTTTAAAACATAAATTTTATACCTACACACCCACCCAAGTTAAGTTGCTCTTTACGAAGAGATTAAAGGTTCTTAAAAGATATATTAAATCATTAATATAGTAATTTTAATAAAGCCTCCCGCACTTAAATTTGAGTAATTAACACAAAAACTCTTTAAAGAAGCATGTATGTAACTACCATTTAATAGTGACAATACCAATTTAGGAAATATTTATTTAATGGTTTTATTTAGAGCAAAAATAATGATTGCTATAATTGCTACGAAACTTTTGAAAAATAAATTTACTCTTTAAGCTAATATGTTGGTATTAAAGCTAAATAATTGTTTATACTTGGAACCATGTTCCAAGTGGCAAAGGAAGATATTTTATAAGATTAGTTTAAAAATGTTATTTTTATCGTCTGATATAATAATTGTGTATTTCACCAATTAATGCTTACCAATAAAACCTTAAGCCTCCGTCCAGACTTGCACAACAATACGCCGCGCCTCTTCACGCTGCATACGCCGCCACATAGCGTGAACATGGACAGAATTCACGTTGTTTCAAGGGCTTGGCGAAAGATTCGCTAGTGATTCAGAGCTAGTTGGTTGTTTGGCGTTAAAATAGAGCGCAAACATTTTGGTTATTTTGAACGGATATTTGGAAAATTGTTGCATGTCTAGACGCGGTATAGAGCAATGTTTTTGCGGCATGCACACAATATTATATTAGAAATATAATTAAAATGCTACATAATTTAAAATTAATAGAGCAAAAATGTTACTTGGGAGTAAACCGATGTATTCAATATTAAATTTTAAGTTAAACTGGTATTTTCAATTATCTATATATTAAATGCACTTTGACCTACTTCATGTACTGTTTTACTAATTTGTTCCATTTTGCTTTCGCACCTAGTTACGTGAAAATTAAATACGGTTATGTGGTTACGACAGTATTTCGGAAGCAGAAAACAAATTGCGTACCTACGAAAACCCTATAAACAACAAGCTCTGAAGCAATGACCATTAACCCTCATAATTGCTTTTCCCTGACCAACATTTTGCTATTTCAGGTGATAAACGAATACATTTTAAGTGGGCCAATGGAAACTCTATAGTTTTTTTACCATTTGCAGGCATTTTAAACAAACCGAAGGAATAAAAGATTCTTAGGAATAATAAAGAAAGTTTAAGCTTGCACCTTCTGGTTAAAAATTTTATTGTTTATATGATGTTATCATAATCGGTGTAATAGGGTGTTTTTTAACCACGGTATGAAACTTAAGGAAGTAATGTTTTATGTCTTTTTATGAAATTTTTTTGTATAAACATATGTCCTGACCAGCTTCATTTCTGAAACACAAGGTGGTATTTTGTTTTAAGTCGGTATTTTTTAAATACCTTTAAAACCCTTTAACTGCTGCGGAAAATGTGAGAGCTCTGTCTTTGATCTTTATGCGAGAATAAAAGAAGTTGCCGCTCAACGCTGACGTTGGTTATCTTGCCCGAGCGTTTATTTAATGTAATAAGGCGCTTGTAAAGCTTTAACAAGATAAAAACAATTTGGTCCAGTGGCGTCTCAGTAAGCACCACATTTAATATTATTAAGACAATAAAGGATGCCGCTGACTTTTATAAAGTTTTTCAGATTAGGCAATAAAAGTTGTAACTTTTTAGTTCTTTATTTTTGTATTAGTATTTGTTTTTCGTATTAGGCTTCGTTTTCGAGAAAAAATAATAATGCCACCTTAAGTCATTCTAAAAACAAGCCGTAAAGAGCATGCTTTTGCTTTTTTATCATGTTCTCTACGGATACTTTATAAAAGAATATTTTACTATACCGGGTGTACGAGATCACTTTCCGTTGCCATTCTTTTATTTCTTTATCGATACTGTCGAAACTTGGTAGAGGTGTTAGATTAACTAAAAGTTATTTTTAGGTGTATATGATAGGCTTTAACGACTTCCGGTCTCACCGAAAATGACTGGACCTTTGGATTTTAAATAAAACACCCTGTATATTTTTTGTTTTTCGGATTCTTCAGATTATTTTTAGTCGGAATATAATTTTTTAAAACAAATTTTGGTCAAATTTTATTTTTAAATTAAATTTTTATTTTCTTTTTCTAGAGTGCCATGATAATTCTAAAATCACTCCTTATACATTACTTACTTTCAGAAAAATACGAAATCGATTTTACTGTGTCACTTTCATAATATTTCTAAATGCAGTATTTTAAAGCGAATCCAATGATGTAAAACACTACGACACTTTACTTCATTTTCTATAAGAAACAACATTAATTATGTAGGTAAATCTTTTTGATACTAAATAGCGCACAATTCATTGTAGTTGCCATGAAAATAGAAACTAATAGAATATGTTGTTAAAACAATTGCTCGTGTTTCGTCAAAAGTTTCAAAATAAAAACATTAGTTTGTATTTATGTATCTCCGGATGTTAAACAATTTTAAGTTAATTTGGTATTAACCCAAAAAATTATCCTATTACCAAATTTAACTTAGAATTATTTTAACATCGCAGAAGATACAAACTAATGTTTTAATTTTTTTAATTTTTGACGGAACACAAGCAATGGTTTTTTCAACATCTTCTTTTAGTTTTTATGACAATTACCATTAACTGCGATATACGCCATTCAGTATCAAAAATATCATTTAGCTACATAATTAATGTTGTTTTTTAAGAAAATGAAGTAAAGTGTCGTAGTCTTTTACATCATTGGATTTGCTTAAAAATACTGCATTTAGAGATAATATGAAAGTGATATGGTCCTATTTTGGTTTTAGAGCTACGGTAAAAAAACTAAAAAATGAAGTTTAAAACCCTCTAGTAAAGAAGTTTAAAAAGATAAAATCGATTTCGTATTTTTCTGTAAGTAAGTAAAGTATAAGGTATGATCATGGCACTCTAGATAAAAATAAAAATTTAATTTAAAAATATAATTTAATTAAATATTGTTTTAAAAATATTATATTCCGACTAAAGATGATCTGGAGAACCCGAAAAACAAAAATATGCAGGGTGTCAAATTAAAATCTAAAGTCATTTTCGGTGAAACCGAAAGTCGTAAAAGCCCATTATATACACCTAAAAATTACTTTTCGTTAGTCTAACACCCCTGCCAAGTTTCGCCAGTATATATTTCTTTTCAAAATAAAGCCTGATCCAAAGAAAATACAAGGGACTAAAAAGTAGAACTGTTAATTGATTTATGGGAAAAAAATTATAACTTCATTAGAATGCGTACTTTTTTAAAAAATATTATTCGCTGTAGTGTAATCTAGGCAGAGCTTTACAATTATATACAAAAGTGTCCCACATTGTATCTAAATCGGTTAAAGAGTTTTTAAAATATTTTTAAAATACCGAATGTTTTAAAAACTTTAACGCCTTGTATATCAGAAACAAAGTAAGTCTTGACATATGTTTAAAGACACTTTTTTTTATAAAAACATAAGAAATCACCCAGTCAAATTTTGTGCCATTATAAGAAAACACCGTGTATAATAAACAATTTCCTAAATACTTTATCAATAAATTGACCTAAAAATATACGTTGGTAAAAACAAAATATGTCTCAACCTTTGCGTCGGTAAAAAAGTGGAACAATTGTCCTTAACATGCCATTGGTCATAATCTTAAATTTTCAAAAGTTTAATTTGTCTTAAAATTAGTGGTCTGTGTATTAAGCAAGTTTTAAAATTATCCATTAGGGCTTATTAGCAGTAATAACAAATGTTTTTTACCGAGCTCTTTCTAGTTAAAATATTTTGTTGTTAATTTGATTGTTATTGTACTTCTTTTACAAAGTTGTTAAATTTAATATTGTCAAACATTAATGATAAAGTTTAAAATAAAATTTTTCAAAAATACAGGTTGTTGGGAATACATTTTTAATCCATTTTGACCGAAAATAACTTTAGAACAAATAAAGTTATTAAGATGTGGTTTTCGCCGTAAGCCTTAAGCTGCGTGCAACGATTCGTCTAACAACCGTTTAAACAAACCAACCTATTTTCGCGCTCCTTTGATGCAAAAAAACCACAAGATCAGAATCACCGCGAAATCATTCCCCAAGCCCTTGAAACGACATGAATTCCGTCCACATTCACGTCCGCGCTATGTAGGGCTATGTGACGTGCTATTCGGCGCGGCGAATTGTTGCAGTCTGGACGCAGCAATAGATTTTCATAATGTTTTTTTATTAAATACTCGTCATTTAGTTTTAACATTTACTTAACACAAAAACAAAATCTAGTTATTGCTGCAATCTCAAAATTATTTTTTTGTTTCAAATAAATGTATTAAAAGCTATAGTTACTACAAAAAATAAGGTATTTATTGATCTCTAAGGCCTCGGCTACAATAATAAGCGAAAGCGTCAAGCGGAAAGTATCAAACCTCTGTACTGGTAACCGGTACTGGCTACAATTGTTGTGATAACCAGCGTTTTAAAACAAGATTATATACATTTGAAATAATTCGAGGACAATATTTGTTCGTTTTAAGCGGCAGCGGCTGGTCTTTTTGCTCAGGTATTTTGCAGCCGCCTGATTTACAAATAAAAATTCCTTTATGCTACCATAAAGATTAAAGGCAGTGCTTTCACACCTTCAGGTTTTCACTAGCTGCTGACGCTTGGTATCGTAGCCGTAACCTAAGACCTCGATTGCATGGTAGTTAAGAATAATATTTGACATTGAACATTTGCTACATACAAGGTTACAGTAAAAAAATTCAGCAACAAAGTTTTGGGTTATTCACAATATTACCAGGAGTCTTTAATTAACCGTTTGTTTATGTTGAACAATCCGCGAAGGTCGAAAGCTTAAATACTAATGTACCGTGGGTATCTTAAGAGGTAAGAGGGAGTTTGTTTACACGGGACATAAATAATTGAAGATTTGGGAAGGGGAAAGAAAGACGTTCGGGAACCATCATGTTACACATTCTTAAAACTCTAATGAATTTTTTTTTTTTTAATAATTATGGCCCATGTTACATTTCTTTTATTTTAAGATTGAAGTAAAGTATAAATGGTGTTTCATTTAAAATAACAAACGTTACCCTATACCGGAAAATCGGTCATTTTTTTTGCGTTAATTAAATGTCACAACTAAATGGCAAGGATATGATTAAAAACCTTTAAAATATTTAAGACTTAATAACCTAATTTGTTTTTAAGTTATTTGCCATCAAAATGGTGGAAATATAGTCGAACACCCTGTATAATGCCAAAGAAAGACATGACCCGTTTATGTAATCTTAAACTTAATTAACTTTTATAATTTCGTCATTTTTATTCCCATCAAGCATGACTTTTTGGGAAAACCCCTTTTCAGAGTTAGTTTTTAAAAAGATTTTTAATTCAGCCGGCAATTCTAAAAAGTACATTGTCTTAAAGCAAGCAAAATATTGAGTTTTAAAGTACGACACCGATCAAATTTACCGGTTGTCTGTTAAAGTACCAATTTTAAAATATACATTTTTGTTTTATCTCTGGAGTTTTTATGTTAATAAATTGCGTATGGGCTGTAATCTAAGGCTCACAAAACGGATGTGGGTCACATTTGAAAATAGCCTAAACTGGCACAAACACATTGTATCAATAGCCACGGCAACTTCAAAAAGCTTGAATTTGTCTTTTGAGCCAAAAGTATTTTTCCCCTTAAAATTTATACACTTTATATGTGTCTCTAATCCGACCTCCTTTGGAATAATGTTCTTATATCTGGGGAATGGCGTTCCCCACAACCCTCAGCATTCTTGATTTCATTCAAAGAAGTGCTATTCGTCTCATTAAGGATCCTTTACTTACAGAAAGGGTTCCCTCTCTTGCCCATCGTCAGACTGTGGGGGATTTCTCGCTTTTTATAGGTACTTTCATGGCTTCTGCTCTGAGGAATTGTCCAGTATAATTCCTCCACTTACGGTTCCCAGCAGAGAAATTCGTGGTACCGCGCGTATGCATCCTTATATGGTCCAACTGGACAGATCCCGAACTTACCCTTTGTTTGTTGTTTTATCCCTAGAGTTTCAGGAATGTGAAACCTGCTGCCCGCGAAGCTCTTTCCTTTCCTTCCAAACCTGCAAGTATTTAAATCCCGTTTCAACAAAGTCCCTCTTACCTCGCTTAAGACACTCACGGTACGTTTATATTTAGGCTTTAAGCCTTTGTGAATTGTCCAAAAATAAAAAAGAAGATAATTTTACCAAAATTTTAAAAAGTTCCTATAATAACCCTAAAATAAATTTAGGTGTTCATTAGCTTGCTATGATTAATGTATGTATTTGGTTGTTTTTGTGTAATTAGAATACAAATATTTATTTTATTGTTTTTTGCAATAATAGAAAAATGTAATTTTGGTTCTAGCCATGTGTTTACTGTCCAATTAATGTGACTTTGATTTTTGCAAATATTTATATATATATATATATTATTGTATAAAGCTAATTTGTTATTAAATTTTTTAGTTTAGATAAATTGGTCACATATTTTTGCTTTACTAATTTAAATTATTTACAGTAGTAAACATTAATAGCTATTTATTTGAAAAAAAAGTTAGGTTAATCTTCAGAAAAAATTATTTAATTTCATAAAAGGAGGAAGTATCCAATAGACATAGTAACAGCTAATGACATAATGCAAAATTAAGTAAAAGAGTAAAAAAGAAAAATTAAATAAAAATCGATTAAAAACCTAATATTTTTTTGTTCCGTGTTAAAAACAATAATTAAGAACTTAATTGCTCAATAATGATATTCCGTAAATCTAATTCGCAATAGCTGTGTGTGTGTCCACTTTCATCTTCCATAGTTAAACAGAATAGTATTAGTACACATAGACATTTTACAAACATTTCCGATGTTTAGTCTATTGTGACACAGAGTACCAAGAAGTGCAATTATCGACTTCTCGATTAGAAATCTACGATAGAAAGCGAGGTGTAGAATTCTATAGAGCACAAAGTCCCGCTGCAGGTTTCTGTGGCTGTGTGGCTTATCGTGTTACTGAAATACGCTACTTAACTCTACTTCACAAGGATAAGAAATAAACACCTTTTTCCAATTTTTTGGATTTGGAACTTAGGAAACAACGGTATAACCCAAAAATATTAAAACACATTTAACAAAAAGTGTCTGCGAATGTGACGGCTAATTAGACCTGTTTTTAATGACAAAGGAAATTAAACGACGCTGCGATATGTCCTACATCATTATAATGTATTCATCATGCCTTTTATAAAAACAAATTTCTTCTTGACGCAAAACGTATTAACAATGCCAGCTGTGAATGTAACAATTAACAACTTGAACCCTTATAATTACTTTTTACGTTTCATAAATATTTTTGGTAATTTACGTTATAAATTGGAAACATTATGTTACCAGCTTAATACCCACTTGGTTTAAGCGAGATTATATGACTTTTTTACCATTTTCATTTAAATTTCACTTTTACTTTACCTGCGAAAAAAAAGTATTGCATGAGTATTTTGGTCCTGCTATTTTTTATTTGTACATACATAGGTTTTAATTACATACACAGCGTGTCTACTTAAGTTCGCACCATATGGAAAACTTTTTATCATTAATTTTACGAAAAAAGTTATTATTGATAAAAAGTTCTGCATAGACTAAAACCTATAATATATCATTAGATATTAATTTTCGGCAGTGGTATACGACGTCTGACAAAAAATGTATATTTTGCCTTAAGAGAAAAGTACACTTACTTTTCATAATATCACAAATTTTTATAGGAAAAAAATGTCAAGGAATAAAAATAATATTTAAATATGCAAACTTGATTATTTAAAAGAAAAAAAAACTCTTTATTATAAATTTTTATATAAGTTAAGGGTGAAAATATAAGTTTGTACATAAGTGCATACTTATTTCAAAATGTAGTCCAACGTAATATGCAAAGATAAGCGTACGTAAGGTTAAATTTTTTTTTGCCATGAATTTTTTAAAATCCCAAATATCTTAAAAACGTAAAATTTTTGGTATAGATATTGCTGAAAAAATTTGCGGTATTTTTATTTCTACAATCCACAATTGAACTAATAAACAGGGTGTTTCATGAGAAAAAAACACAAGTTTAATATAAATCTTTTCTTTGGAGCACCCTGTATAATTCCACCTTTGGCGCTGCAGCTGAGGCTCACAACAATTTATGTAAAACCCTCTGAAAGCATTTTACGAGTCATTGGTCTGAGAGAAAATTTGTCACGAAAATCTGTATCTGGATCGAAATTAGTGTTTGAGCAAATGGCGTTCGAAAATGTCATGGTGACCGCCATTATTATCGATTTGTTAAAAACAAGTGACTACTTAAAATGACTAATGCGATTTTTTACCAGGGCCGTATTAACTGTTTGAGGCGCCCTAGGCTAGAATTCCCGGAGCGCCTATTATTCACCAAATAAATTTTTGAAGAGCAAAAAAAAGGTCATTCCCTCCTTTTCGCGCCTATTTCATTCCAAAGCACCTTATTCACAGAGAAATTAGGCATCAAAAATCCCCACTCAACCTACACTTTTTTAAAAAGCTCTTCTGTCTAGCGCCTATTACTCCCCTGTCTTGCGCCAATTTTTTCATGGCGCCCTAGGCTGTAGCCTAGCCAGCCTAATGGTTAATACAGCACTGTTTTTTACACTTATTTAATGAACCTTATATTCTACTTGGCTTAGGTAGAGAGCAATCCTAAAAAATGTATAAATATTAAGAAATCCGAAGCAAATGATTATTGAAAATACAGGGTTCCTCATTTAAGATAATATTTTCTGGAAAAAAGAGAAAACCAAAATATTTAAAAGACCACTTAACTAAGGTATGAAGCAATTTTAAGAAAACCTATAGGTATTAATAGGCCTTAACCAATAATAAAATAAAATGCAGAGTGCTCTTTTTAATATAAGAAAATTTTAAAGGTTTTATTTTTTCTAAGGTTACCACTGTTTCCACGACACGCTGTATAGTCAAAATGCTTTTTTAGCAAATTGTAAAAGTCTAATATATTAAGTAATTGCCTGCTTAGGCAACTTAAAAAAAAGCAAAATTGGAAAAACGGTAGCGTTATGGAAGTTGACCTGGATTTTCAATGTTTCGAAAAGAAACTAAAATATTTTCTAAATTTAAAGATTTAACCCAATATCACCTATACTAAAAAGTGTTAATATGTTAAAAGGAATTAAACAAAAATATGAAATACAGGGTAATCCATAACTTTATACCGTTTTTGTGAGCAACCGTGTATACATTAAAATATTTTTAAAATGTCAGGTTTATACCTGGCTATATACCTAAGTAAAAAGAGATTTAAAAAAAATATGAATTACGAGTAAATGAGCTTTGTCAGACATATGACTCTACCTGTATACAGTGTGTCTACGTAAGTTGGCAGCATATGTAAAACTTTTTATAATTAATTTTACGAAAAATAGCAATTCTTTATAAAAAGTTCTGCATGGTCCAAAACCTAAGAAGCAATCATCAGATATCAAATTGTGTCAGTCATGTACGAGGTTTGGCCAAAAATGTTAATTTTTGTTTAAAAGTAAAGAACCTGTATTTTTGCTAATATCGCAAATTGTTAAAAAGAAAAGATGTTAAATGATAAATAAAAGTAAGGAATCTTTAAAATGGTATACCTATAAAACAGGGGCGGACTAACCTTTACACAATAGTGTTAATTATTTTAACACCCTGTGTAATAAAGAAATGAAATAAGTATTTTTAGGTAGCTTAAGTCCTTAGCTCTTTTAAATTAATAGTTATTATAGTAAATAGGTTAAATATTAATAAATTAGAGCGTTTTTGACAAAAACTGTTTAGTATGGACATTTAAAAACATTAGGTTATTTTGTTGCAAATGGTACAAAAACTTAAAAAAAATATTCACTAACAAAAAAATACTGTTGCAGAATTGTGGTCCCATACTATTTAATAATTAAAGCTAGAAAATGTATAAAATACGAGAAAGCTTATGTTGAACCGACAAACAAAATTATAAAATACAACCCCAACAAATCAAGATGCTGTTTCCTCGAAAACGCTTCACTTTATCGATATCGGAACTAAGTAACTTTTTTTTAGCTAAGGGTTTAGGCTATTTAAAATTAATAGTTTTATTTCTAAATTATACAAGGTGTAAAAATAATGAGTACAAATATGTAAGAGTTAGTCCGTCCCTGGCAAAGTAATGAAGGTAATTTTTACATATACATTTTAACAAGTCCTAAGTGGTACTTATCAATCAAAAGTATTTTATTATACCAAGTGATATAAAAGTTATTCAAGAAAAACCAATTTTCAGTGCCGTCCTTTAAGGGCACATATCTCTGTAATGAGAAGCTTTAGAAAAATATTCTATGAAATATTATTTTTATGTTTTTTATAAAAATCTGAGAGATTGCCCACATATTCTTGGAGACCCTGTATGAAACTATACTTTATTACTCTCTTGTGTTTCATGATTTATTTTTAAATAACAGTCCATAAAAACTACTTTTTAAAACACCAGGTTAATTTTAATTTTAAACAACAGTTAGGTATAATTTTATACAACAAGAGCTAGTGATGGTTATTTAGCTTCATTAGTTTTGGTGATAGGAAACCTATTAAAAGATAAAAAAAAACAATAAAATGTTTTAAAACTTATTTTTAGTGCGGTCTGCAGGACTGAGAAAGTGGGTAAAAAGTAAATATAAAGCGGCTCATATTAAACCCTAAATAAAGATTTTCGTTTATAAATTTATTTTCGTTTATTATTGTGACAGTAAAACCCTTGCTACTTTTAATATTTTAAAATCCCCTGCTTGAAATTTAAAACATTTTACTTTGGTAATTTCCAATTTAGGTTATTTTTAAATTTTCGTAAATATCTTTGCACATATAAATAATATAATAACGAAACTAATCAAAACATTTTTAAATATTTAGGGAATAAGTTAAATAATTCCGCAACACAAATTATAATTTACTTATATAAAGAAACATTTTTAAACCAAGTACTCATATTAAAGTAGGTTAGTATTATTAACTGCGTAAACAAGGATTACATGCTTTTCCAATAAAGTCATTTAGAAAGCTTTATTTCTTTCATAAATTGTTTTAAAGACCATTAAACCGCAATAATTACTGTTTTAATTTCAGAGTATTACGCTGGTTCTAAAATAAATGTGACTTATAATTTATTACTTTTACAATTGTTCCCTTTCGGTTCACCCATTATTATTATTTTATTTGGTTACTGCAAACGTAAAAAGTTGTTAGTTTCTCGCTGGATTTAAATTTTGTGAACTCCGAATAGAAACACTGCTGAAGATATAGTCAGCCAATTCCCTTTGATATTTATTATCTAAAGGCAGCACAAGTTTCAGCTAAATTTGTTATAAAGCCACAAAGGGAATTAGGGTAACCTGCACATCGCGAAAATTAGTGAGACAATCTGTCAAGACTGCATATCTTTGGTTTAGGGGTAAAAGTCATTAGAGCGCTTTTACAGACATCGGCAAAACCGGTGCCGGTGTCGGTCCTGTTCCGGTACAGTATAATACTGATTTTTACGCACACCAGCGTATCGGTGCCGTTATCATTGTATTACATAAATTATCTTCTTGCGCTATTATACATTAGGAAAAAATACCGAAAAAGCAAGGAACAGTAACATTGACAGTAAGATACTTAAAGCTAGCTTCTACACAGTATTTAAAAAGCTTAGAAAAGATAATTCCAAATTCTTTATTTACTTGTGAATGATTTGGCTACTTCCTAGAGCGTCCAACTCATAAATCCAAAATATTTAATAGTTTTAAAATATTTGTGGGCACTTTGTAGTGAATCGATGAGAAAATGGTTTAAAACATCAAACTCCTATAAAAGATTGTATTTCTCCAATGAAATTAGGGTTCGTCTTTCCGATTGTTGATTACAATACTGGCTACATAAAATACTAATTTAATTACACTTTGATATCGGCGTCGTTACCGGCACCGGTTTTGACGGTGTGTGTGTGAAAACGCCCTTAATGGCGGCAAAGTCGGCGCTGATTCCAGTGGCTGTTCCGACACTGTATAACATTGCCTTTCACATATAATGGCCTGTCGGTGGCGATATTAATTTATTATGTATTAAGCAGTGGTAGAAAGATAATCTACGCTAGTCATCTCAACAAACATAACTTTTTGCGCTATTTTACCTAAGGAAAAAGCACTGAAAAAACAAGAGACAAAAGCAGCACTGGATACATCCCTTGTTGCCAGTGAGATACATAAAAGGTAGCTTTTACACACTTTTTAAAAAGCTTAGAAAAGATCATTAACGTAACAACCTCGTATTTAAACAATTTATTCAAAAAAAAAAAAAAAACACACAAACCGCCAAAAACCCGACATTTATTACTGAAAAGAGAATAATAAATTAACTTTAAACTCGCATCAAAACATTACTCGGCACCAACAATTCGGATTCTATGTACAAGTGTAGAGGGTATTCCATTAAAAAGAAAAAAATGGCATATTTTTTTACTTCTACGGTATTTTTAAGAAACCTAAGATAGGTAGCCAATCAATGTATTTAAGACCGCGGTCAAATTGTCAAAAATTGCACATATAAAACCGTTACATATTCGAGTTATTTTAGAAAATCTACTTGGAATAGAGGGCGCTACAAATACTATAATTGAAATTTATTTAAACGTTGAAATTTCTTTAAACGATTTCTTTTTTTACCAGTACCTTTTCTATTTGCTGATAGATGGCGCGAAACTGAGTAAATTTAATCCTTTATTTTGTAGAGCCCACAAACGATTTTGATACTCAGGGAGCAAAATAGATAATAATTAATTATAATGGCTCATATGAATAATGAAGCTTTAAAAAAGAGACGAAGTTAAAGCCAAAACATTTGCTACACTTTATTCATACGACTGAATGTGTTTTTTCTTTTAGCATAAAAATTAAATTTATAAGCCATAGTGTCAAAAGGACAAACAAAATGTTTTTTTTGCTAAACAAATCCTGATTGGTGGTTATAGTTCCCAGTCCTTTGGAAACTTCGTGAGTGGATTTATTTTGGCGTAACGTCCAAGTTCTTTATTTTTGAAAATTCTGAGCAATGGGACATTTGTCAATTTAGCGATGTATTAATTCAAAAAAACTTTGTTTTTACTAAACGTAAAATATATTGAGGGTTTAAGGAAGACTTACAGCCTCAAACTGTGAAATCCATGCTCGGGTATGTAGTTTATATAAAAATAATCGGCCAATTTTAACACAGTTGCTAATAAAATAATATCTAGTAAAATTTTATGGTTATACTGGGCTGCAAAAATTAAGAGTCCTTTACCCTGACCCACGCGCTAAACATATTTTTGGAATTTTCGAAAAAATAGTTGTAGGTCGGGCAAAAATAAATCCACTTCCGATGTTTTAAAAGCTTAATTTTTGTTTTAAAATTTAAAGCCGGGACTGAGGGCTAGGTACATTTTTCGCTAAGAAAAATCGGAAAACCCAGTAAAATTGACAAATTTCTTAAAAAGAATGGTAACTTGGAGACTTTTTAAGTTGGCAAGCTAATAATTTTACCATGTAGGTATGTATATATAAGCCCAAGGCGGATGCTCTTAAAATCGCAGTTTAAATATTTTGCAGTGATATTTTGGACGATTCAGCGTATTATAACTGTAATTGTCCGATTTGAATGCAGGAAACCGATTAAAATAAACTTCTTATTTTATTGTACAACATGAGCGGTTACTCGCTCGCAGATGATAATTCAGCGTTGTGATTTGCGGGAAAAGCATTTACACTATCCAATTACAATGCTGAATTATCATCCGCAAGCGAAAAACCGCTCTCATGGACAGCCGGCTGTCCATGAGAGCGGATTTCCACTTGCGGATAATAATTCAGCGTTGTGATTGCCGGGAAAAGCATTTTAAATTTGCACTTACCAACCACAACGCTGAATTTATCATCCGCGAGCGCAAAACCGCTCTCGTGGACAGCCGGCTTTAATCTATGGAATTGTATTGTTTTTTTTCGACAGAGAATGTGACTTTTTAAAATCGAATTTATCGTACCCAACTTATAAAGGTAATTTTCTAGAAACCAGTGGCAACTTTTTTGGGGCGCTGATCACGAATCTGAAAGAATTATTTGGCGCAAACGTTTCGTTCTCGAGATATCCATCATCAAAGTTGGTATTTGAACTAACCTTATTTTTACCCCCTTCTTTTGCACATAATTCTTGATTTAAAGCTAAAGTGGCACACAATATTTGATTTTCGCCTTTTAAAACCCCGTTTTTACGTATTTTACATTATTATTGCATTAAATTGCATACCTATACTTTGAATCATTTTAATCCCAGTGGGCCATGAAGTCCTATGTGTATGTATGGTGGCCGCATTATCAAAGAAAAGCCACGCAATTTAATGTAAAAATAATGTAAAAAACGTAGAAAAACGAGGATTTAAAAGGTAAAAATCAAATATTGTGTGACACTTTAGCTTTAAATCAAGAATTGTGTGCAAAAGAAGGGGAATATAGTAAAAATAAGCAGAGTTTAAATTTGAACTTTGATGATAAATATCTCGAGAAGAAACGTTTCCGCCAAATAATTCTTTCAGATTCGTGATCAGCGCCCCAAAACCCCGTATACTAAATTTCGTCAAAATCGGAGTTGCCGCCGGTTTCTAGAAAATTACCCTTATAAATATTATAAATTTTAATAAACACATTTTGGCAAAAATGTGTTTTGTGTCCCTAAAATGTAAACCACTCAATTTAAAACACGAATATGAATTACTTAATCAAAATAGCAACACTGCATAGGTAGCTTGAAAAAAATTCCAACAATTTTTTGTTGTCGGCAAAGTCAGAAAGAAGTATTTTAGAAAAGCCATCTATCCAACACCGACTTCACGGAGTGTGGAGTTGGTGTTGATCTATCAAAATATTTTTATTTAGGTATATCTGAATTTTATAAACGACTTTCGCCTCGTACGTTTTCACACTTTTAAACTAGTAATACATATCGGTGTTCTTTTTTAACGCATAAACATAATAAAGGATGCAATTACACTCGGTGCGAAAGTTCCTCCCCAATCGACCTTTTCATAGAGCAGTACGAGAAAGACGGGTAGAGAAGGATAAAGCATAAGGCTAGGTTAGGGCTTATTGCTGCAATACAAAAGGAAAAACGTTTACTGTTGGAAATGGTTGGAAAGCAGTTGAATTTGAAAGTGTTTTGTGATTAAAATTTTTGAATTTTATTATTGGGTAAATATGGTTCACTCATGTGTAGCTAGAAATTTTACTGCAAGCTGGCAAAACGGCGTAACTACAAAATTCCACAGGTTTGGCACCACCAAAACGCACATTGTTTAGAGAATATTAACATTTTATGTTTAACTAAGTAATGGTGATTCGATTTTTATTTTTATCAAGAGAATGATAATCATTAAAAAACCTACATATTTTAGATTACCCATTAAAGATCTCAGCTTAAGAAAAGCATGCCTACATGGTTAAAAAAGAGGTTTTTGATTTTATGATCCCAAAATATGGATTCATTTGCGAGAAACACTTCTTAGTGATTATGAAATAGATGTGCATGGAAATAAAGTACCTAAAAGGGATCTATTCCATGACTATATAATTTTCCCAGTCAGTTGAAAAAAATCAGGCAAATTTAATAAAGTAAAAAAGGTAAATAAATTATTTATAAAAACGTTTGTTTCACAGGGCAACTAAGGAAATGTGATAATGACACTCTATCGTGTAAAGAAAGAGAAGAGAAAAGTAGTTAATAATAGAGTATTTATCAGTGCCGTATTAACCATTAGGCTGCCTAGGCTACAGCCTTGGGTGCCATGAAAAAATAGGCGCCAGACAGGGGAGTAATAGGCGCTAGACAGGGGAGTTTTTAACAAAGTTCAGGTCGGGTGAGGATTTTTGGTGACCAATTTCTCTGTAAATAAGGTGCTTTGGAATGAAATAGGCGCGAAAAGGAGGGAAAGAACTTTTTGTTTTTTTGCTCTTCAAAAATTTTTTGGTGGATAATTAATAGGCGCTCCGGAAATTCTAGCCTAGGGCGCCTCAAACAGTTAATACGGCCCTGGTATTTACTATTAGCATGTTTTATAAGTATATTGAAACCAAGTGGTACAAGGTTGGTTAAATCATTAAAAAGTTTTTTAAAGCAGAATTTGGTATATTCAGGAGTTGCCAAACTGGTATTATTTTCTTGGGTAATAATAATTCATACAATTGAAGGGCTTATTGTAAAAACAGGAAAAGCCACATTCACAAATTCTGAAGTAATTAGATTTTTAAGTTTAATTTCAAATGTGTTAAATCAACTTTTATTTAAAATACACTTAAATACTTTTTTATGAGTTAATAAACTCTAAGGATAATACTAAAAACTTTTTATTGTCACTAATCATATTAACAATTATATAAATTAGAGTCTAAACCAGATTTCTGTGGCTGTGTAGCCTATCGTGTTTTTACAATAAGCCCTTCAATTGAAGGGTATGTTGGAATAACTTTCTAACCACCAAAAGTTTAGTTTTGAAAAAAACGAAAAAATCGTTATTTATATATTTTTTTAATAAAAAAACTACAACACTCTGGTTGTTTACTAGCAAAATAAAGAAAAACCCCCAAGAAAACCCAAAAAAAAATAAAAACTAGAATTTAAGAAGAAGAGAATAAGTAAAAATTAAAAAATCGACGTTTCGGTGGCAAGTCTGTCATCGTTGTCAAGACAAAATTAAATAAAAATAAAAAAAATAAAATTAACAATTCTTTAGGTTGAAAATTTTTAAAACTATTCTGAAAACGTTAGACATTACATGTCAAATTGTTTGTTGTCTAATAGTGTCATAGTGTATTTATTATTGATAATAGAAAAACGGTGATGAGCTGGTTGATTTTTAGTTTTCCATAAAAAATATTTGGCATATACCCAAACAAATAACATCAGTTAAAATTAACATGATTTAAGGGTATTAATTTTGTGAGGGCTAATCGCCGTGTGTGTGCTACCAGCGCTGCTTCGACTTGACTAGGACATTGGCCCACTTTAATGAGATATTATGGGTGACATCCCCTCAAGGACAAAACTGTGAGAGATTTGCGTGAAACGGTGGGGGCTTATGTGTATGGATATAAACAACTATTTTTTATGGAAATCCAACTTAAGACCAGACTGTCGGTTAGAACATTGTTCCGGCATACCCTTCAATTCTACTGTACAAAGGCAAAACAATCTAATCCCAAAAAAACAGTTGGGAGAAAATCGACATTTGTTTTGTCCATTTTGATATTACACTGTTTTGACAATGTATTAACTTTAAACCTTCCACACTGTTTAAATATCAAAATGTTAAACTCTTGTTGCACGTTAAAACAATGTAAAAACATGAAATGACCGATTTTGCGATTAGACTCTTTTGCCTTTGCACGGTAGTAGTAGAATTATCCTTTAAAATAAGCTTCTAAATTAACTGAGAAACCTTTAAAAAGTAAAAGATCTTAAAGCTACAAATTTTAGATCAAATTCTTAACATCATGTTTAGTGAAAGTGTCTGTATGGCCCTATTTGTTTTAAATATGAAGCCTTGTATTAGAATGATAGTATAATGGTTAAAAGCTATTTCAAATTCTATTTTTGTCTGCCCAAAAAATAGGTATTTATGATCTATGGGACTAATAATTCAGATTTTGTTATTTAATATTTATTTTTGCTTCTGAAATTTTTAATTTAGTTTGGCTAGATAAAAACCTAATTTTAATTATTTTAACCAATATTTAGGTATACCAGTTAAAAATCGTACTTGTTGTTTTTTATCAGAGCCCATGTCAATAACTAACACACTACTATTGATTTCAAAAATGAGTTTTGTAGCATATTAAAACAAAGTTCCACTGCCAAACCCTAAATTGCTTACTCAATCATTTAATATGTAGGTATCGTCACTAAAGCACCCTGTAAATATATGTTTTAGAAATGGGTAGCCTCACCATAAAGATCTATGGAAAAAGCAGGTGTTAGAGAAAAAGACAAGGCAATGAAAATGAATCAGGTTTGTTCTGACAATGTACCATGTATAGCAGTATTCCTTGATTGTTCATGGTCTAAAGGTCTTATGGTACCAACTACAATGTGCATTCTGGAATGGCAGGAATTATTGGAAAAAATACTGGTTTATTACTATTTGTAGATGTTCGGAACAGATTTAGTGCTGTCTGCACCAGAGTTGAGACAAAACATACTCCACAATTATTTTTTTTATTAATGGTTATTATTTGTGCTCAGAATTATTGTTCTTTTTATTTAAAATAATTAAATATCTTCCTTAGAAAATATATTTTACTAACTTTTTTATCATTAGTCATTGTTTGTCTTTAGGAGTTATTAGAAGACCTTAAATTCAAAAGGGTCTATGTGCCATTTTAAGTTATACGTAAAAAACATTTAATGAATTCAATAAAAGCACATCAAATACAATATGAATATTCCTACCTTTTAGAAGTGGGTTTTTATCTATGGCATATAGAACCCCCTTAATATCGTTCGGCATTGCATATAGAACTTTTTAAAGCAAAAATCTCATTTTATGGTATTTTTGGCAGTTAGACTATTTTGATGTTAAGGTCTTCAATTTACCAAGTTTATGCTTATAGTTTAGAAATCACCCTGTAAGAGCAGAACTATTTTTTTTAATAACATTTAAGTTACTTACTTACCTATAAAAGGACATATACATAAAAATGTATAAATTGGGACAGTTTACTTTACTCACTTTAAGTTGAGAAAAACATCTAAACAAAAAATGTAATCCATTGGTTTATAAAGTCAGTAACTAAAGTTTCTTACTAGGTATTTTCCTCAATATAAAGTGGGTGATTTTTTGTCTAATGTTAACCTGTTACAGCTCAACACATAGAAACTCAATTGGATGTATATCGGCGGGCATTATAAATTCAATGCATTAGCATTGCTATCTCGGTAATTATAAGAGATAGAGAGTTGGTTAAATTAATGCAAAGTTGCGCATCCTAATGCTGTATAACTGGACGAAGGCGGTTACTTCCGGAGATATCCGGAAAAAAAATATTTATTTTATTTTTTAAGGTCCTGTTTTTTTTTTTTTCACCCTTTCGGGGTCATCCCACCCAGGTCCGACGACCGCCCCCTAGGTGGTGCACTGCAGCCTGAAGGCTTATTGTACCTTGACCCCTACTCCTTCTCATTCACACACCATTCATTCCATAACTTAGATGGTTGTTGCTCGGTCCGCATCCCCGAGCAGACAACACCGTGTGCCGCCGCCCGAAACACCGCTGCCGTCGGACACCCATCTAAATTATGGGCGCGCATTTCACTGCTTAACTCCAGTGATCGACGTTTGCCGATACAACCGAAGCCGCCACAAGCGCGCCTTAAGGTCCTGTTAGTAATTATTTTGAATAACCAATTGCACTTTCTTAAGGCACTTTTTTATGCTATTCAAGAAAACGTTTTTATTTTTCCGATACGACGTTTCTTTTTTAGCTACCATCGTCAACTTCATTTTTTAACTACGGACTAGGATGATGGTAGCTAAAAACGAAACTCGTATCGGAAAAATAAAAACATTTTCTTGCCTTAAGAAAGTTCAATTGGTTTATACAAATAATTACTAAAAACCCTTCAAATATAAAATGGATAATTGAATTTTTCGTTTTTTTTCTAGATATATCTGGAAGTAACCGGAATTTTTTAAATTTCTCTTCGCCCAATTATTCAGGATTATGATGTGCAATTTTGCCTTAATTTAACCAACTCTCTATCTCTTATAATTACCGAGATAGCAATGCTAATGCATCGAATTTGTAACACCCTGTATACATTTAACTTTTCCATGCATATGTTATCGTCGCTTTAAACCAGAAATGGCCTAACTGCAGTATGTATTAAAAAAGATATTATATTAGAATGTTTTTGGATTTCTTTTTTAAAATTCTTTTTAAAAAGTAAAAATGATGAATTTCACAGTTAGGCTAGTTCTGCTCCAAGATACAATATAACAATAATATTTATAAGTAAACAATAGAAATATTCTTTATTCATAATATAATAAAGCTGCATCAAGACAAGATTTATTTTAATTTATTTTTAGGGTGATCAAGTGAGCCAAAATAATTTAGTACATACTTCATATAAAAAGAAAAGTTCTATCGGGCTTATTTCAATTATAACTTTTGAACTGTTGCCACAGTAGCAATAATATTTGGGCTACTAATAAAACATCATAATGCCTCTGTCCATAGGTAAACGGCTGTTCATTATGTCTGAATTATACACGGTGCGACGATTTTTTTTTCATGTTACTGTTGTAGGTATATATGTATAATTTGTTCTAGTTTGTATATCTCTAGTTTTGTTTGTATATTTTTTAGTTAGTAAGTTTTCATTGACGGTTATTAAAATACGCCTGGCGGTACTTTCCACCTTTGTATGTGAGTCTGTGTATACAATAAAGATTATTATTATTTTTTTAATTTAATGTATGCATTTTTAACACTGGTGACAAATTTGACATTTTGCTTTGACCGTTTAATTCCTTTATTATTTTTGTACAAAAAGGTATACTTTATTTAAATCGATATCTTGGATTGTTTTTCATAAAATAGCATTCTAAATCCAGACCTCGATCCAGACACATCAGCATTTTGTATATGTAATAAAAAATTCAATTTTTATGATAAAATTATTAAAATGTGGTAAAATTATTAAAAACGGTGTTTTTGAGCCCCTTAAACTTTATATTATAGTTAAAAACTGGTTTTAAGAATTTTACAATATTTTAAAAAATTGAATTTTTTATTATTTAAAAATGCTGGTATGTCTGAACCTAAAATGCAATTATAAAAAAAACGGCCCAAGATACCGATTTAAATAAGGTATACCTTTTTTGTACAAAAATGATAAAGGAATTAAGCGGTCAAAGAAAAATGTCGGATTTGTCACCAGTGTTAAAAATGCATACATTAAATGAAAAAAATCGTCGCACCCTGTATAATTCCGACTCACTGAACCGCCGTTTACTTATTAAAAAACCATTGCAATGAGGTTATTTATTAGCCCAAATATCATTAATACTGTGGCAACAGTTCAAAAGTTATAATTGAAATAAGTTTTTTTACACCAACTTTGAAGGTCAATAACTCCCTAACGAAGCGCGATAGAACTTTTTTGTTATATAAAGTACTAACACTATTTTGGCTCACTCTATCATCTCTTTTATTTTTGACCCCACCTTTCCGGACGCCCTGTATATTAAAAGTTTAAATATACTGGGTTAGTAAAAAGTACTGCAACTCTTAAATATCTTTAAAACCACTAAAGCTACATTTACCAAATTTGGTATCTGGAAGGTATCGGGCATGAGGAATTTAATAGTAATATCGACACCGTTGCCAGATTTCCCAGTCTTTTGCTACACGTATCTCTTGTTTTTTTAAATGGAATACCCCATTTATTTTTATTGCAATAAATTGCACAGGCTAAATTTAATAAGTCCACAAATTCTCAAAATTCCATTTTTACTAACTGCTAAGATATGACAACACCACATTTTAGGTAAAAAGTTCAGATGCACTTAAATATCTCTAAAACCACTAAAGCTGTATGTACAAATTTTGGCATTTAAGGGTTTCCGGGCAAATAGAATTAAACAGTGATACTGTCACTGTTGCCAGATTTTCCAGTTTTGCGCTAAATTTTTAAAGATATTTAAAAGTTGCGGTACTTTTACTAACCCAGTATAAAAAAATACCTTTGTTAATTGGGGCGAAAAAAATTCTTAGAAGTTTTTGTATGCTGACTTGCCTAACGCTCCAAAACTTCAAAAAAAAAAACAATTAAGAACATGATTTAAAAACATTATTCCTTAAGCGGAATTACACCACCTAGGGGTTAAATATCACATTTGTTTGTCAACAAGTAATCAATAAATATGTAAAAACAAAATTTTTGAAAAAATATGGTTGTAGATATATAATTATTTTTTAAAGGGAAGTTTTATCCCCTGCTAGTCAGCCTTTATAATACAGGGTGCGGTTTTTAAAACTTACAATGGCACTTAGAAATCTTAAATCGCAACACCCCTTATGTGGCACCTCTCCGGAAAGCTTATAAAAATTGTTTTTCGGTGGTCGAAACAAAGTTGGGGTAAAATCAAATACTACGCTTAAATTTTATTAAAATTACATTTTATTATTTACTAAAAATACCAGAAAATATCCAAGTAAATGAATATAAAATTAATTAAAAGTTAAGATAATACTCCCTGTAGAGCTACCTGCCCCCATAAAAAGTTCTGGTTACTTCAGTTGCACAAGCACCCAACAACCAAGACCAGTTGCTATTACTTTTTCTCGACAAAGTTATTCAGAAACAACTACGCCGAACTACCTATAGGGGCAGGTTAGTTCTACAGGGAGTATTATTTTAAATTTATTATTAATTACTTTTCGATTAATTTAATTGGACATTTTCTGGTATTCTTTATGAATAATAAATTATGATTTTTATAAGATTTAAGGGGTTTCATTGTTAGCATTATTTTAAAAAATTGCACGTGAAACCATGTGTGTGGTAAACTTGCCCGACAAAAAAGTGACGCGTTTGCCCAGTTCGACACCCGAAACATGTCAAAATTGACAGGCTGGGTTAAAGCGCCGCTTCTATAGACTCGTCGAAAGGACCCTCCCCTAAAATGGATTTTAAAAGGGTTATTAATATGAAGTCCATTTCATTGCTGCACTACTGATACCGATGCATATCTGTGAATTTATATGAGTTATTTTGAGGTTAAGGAAAATACAAGTTTTTTTGTTGCATAAAGACTATTTAGATAATAAATTAAGTAAAATACTTTGTACAGAACTATGAACAAGAAAAATATATACAAATACAAATTGTGAATAAAAGTGGGGTAGCTGTTAAACCACGTGATAACATCCTAAGATGTGATTGGGTATTAACAAATTTCAAGCAGAAAAAGTTAAGAAGTTGATGTCAAACGGAAAGCAAAAACGGTTAACAAAATGTATAAATTGCTAGATGGAACGTCGTTGTTTCATCTGAGAAGTGCAAATGTCAAGCGGCAAACGGAAACGTCAAACTATAAATAAAGCTTAATTGTTTTAAGTATTCACAGTTTAAATCAAATTTTTTCAAAGTTTTCCTAATTGTTAAAATTTCATGTCATATCGTAATACTACATCTCTGTTTAACTTTCATTTTAAGATTTATTTGTGCAATAATCGCAGACATCAAATCATAAAGGAAAAATAAGCAAAAGGTACATATCCTATTGTAATCATATATATTTTTTTTGTGTTACGCAAAAAAGTACACTACAATCAAAACAAATAAAATATAAGGAAGCAAGATTTTGTTTGGGACACTGTATATGTCACGTCGATTTTAAATTATTTTTAACTCTTCCAAGGAACGTTACAGATATCTGTATAGATCTACCGTGCCGCCCCCTGGAAGATAGGTACTGAACATTCTAATGATTTACATGTTGCCTAACCACGTTAGGTGCGTCCTCAAAATGGCCGAAAAATCCTACCATATGATCAAAATTTCACTAGATTCTAATTTTTGTCCAAAATAAAAGTTTTTTGGGTCCAAATTTCGTAAATATTATCACTGTAATATTGTCTTGGACTTGAGCTATATCTTATTGGATTCTGTGTCAAAAAATTTAAAAATTGTTATTATTTCATTTGTTAATAACTCCGTTATTTAACAATATTAAGGAATAAAAAATAGCTGACGTCCGAGCCTAAAGTTTTATTTATTGATTATTAACCTTAAAACCCAAAAAGCTTTGATATTTTTGAAAAAATTATCCTCGCGCGAGATCCTGCAAGACGATTTTCATTTGACCCTCAGAATTTGAAAATTGTAGCTTAAAAAGAAAAGACTTGCGCCATAAATGTTTTTTAAATAAAACACACTATTTTTATTTTATTTTTAGATTCTACTATAACCAAAGACAATTATAGACTACAATTGTTTTTGCTATAACTAAAGTTATTGATGCTTAAAAAGTCATATTTTCGGCATATCTAATTTAATTAAATATATCAATATTAAATGAAGGTAATTCAGGTGATTACCTGATATTTCAACGATATTAAATTTTTGCTTTTATTAGATTGTACATTAAGTTTAATATTTTACTTTTAAATTAAAAATTGGTATATTGGTTTAAAGGGAATAAAAAAATGACTAGCAAAACTAACCATGGCCCCCGCAAATGTGACAGTTTTGCATAAACGTCTGTAGCTTTCAACCAATCAAATTACACGTGCTTGTAATTTTTACTGTAGTATAGAAAACACTTCTTGTACCTCTTTTTATTTGGTGAAAAGGTTAATTTTGTTTCAACGTTGTTGATTCTGATGCGTCCCTTTTTTACGAGCATTTTCCCTCACTAGAGGCAGCTTTGCCGCACGAACTACGTTCGGCAGAGAGAAAAGATAGATCTAGTACCTTTCTCTCTCGCGATCCTGACTTGTTTTTATGGAACCCCCGCGGAAGTATAATCTTTAAAAAAAATAGAATTTTCAAAATCGGTTCACAAACGCCGAAGTAACTGCGTAACATAAACACAAAAAAACATCCAGGTGAATTAAGAAACATAATTAATTATAACATCCCCCAAACTTTTTATTTTGCAACGTATAAAAATATCAGTTTTTAAGGTTTATTCAGTATTTCTAAATTCTATAACAATGCTTTTATTTTTTTAAGATAGGAAGAACAGGATACGACAAAAAGTTTATATTTTTTTAAATTAAACAGTCAGTTGTTGATGTGTTACATCACAGTTAAAAATCTTTTTTAGAGATTATAACAAAAATACTCCATTTAATTTGTCTTTATTGGTTTTGGAAATATGGTCATAAAGAAAAAAATATATGTTCTTATTTCCGTGGTATACCTATGTACCTTATTAAAATTTTCACTTATTTGTCTGATTTAGAAGGCCATATTTCCAAGACTAATAAAGATAGATATATCAAATGCAGCATTTTTTAAAAGCTCTTAAAAAAATTATTATATATTATAAAGGGTGTTAAAAAACATAGTTCGTGTCATATCTATCTGAGTACTAATTCGAAAACTCCATATTCAGGCAAGGATCCAGAAATTCACCTCAAGGGGGTGCAACTAAAAAATATTTCCTAGTATTGTACACACACCTAGAAAGAGATAATATTATTATAAGAAATAATATCTATTATATTGCTGAGTAACAAAGTTTGAAAACAGCTATACAATTCCACATTTTAAAAAGTCCAGGATCAAAGTGGCCAGTACCATGTGCTCTATAGAGGTCACCGGGGCGCGTGCACATTTCGCAACCCCCTTGATCCGTCCCTGTCCCTAAACAATCTAATTAATAATATGTTTATTTATATTGTACGATAAAAAATAAAAAACACAAGTAGTAAGTTTATAACTGTGTAAATTTATAACTCGACCCTGTACCGTGTCAATATCTTTCTATATGTATATTTGTTAATTTTCTTATATTTTTGCACAACTCTGGTCAAAGTTGCGCAACAAATATCGGTTTCTTATTTAAATTATCTGGTTAAAAAATAATTTTTTTAACAATACAAAAATGATCATCTTAAAAAATTATTTAAATAAAACAGATTTGAAATAATTATGAAAAAAAATTGTGCCTTAGAATGAACATTCTGCTATTAATACCAAATGCCTATTAAATTACTTGCGGTTTAACACGTAAATGTTTATCCTTGCTTTATTTTTTTCAGTAATTTACAGGTAAATAAATTTAACCACTTGTGTTCTTACAAATGTGGACAATTATCCCTTAAAATTAGAAAATGAAAAAAAGGGTAGTTATAGGGGTTATATGTGCTAATGATTATTACTTCGCTTATGTTATTCATGTCCTCTGTAGGGTGTAATTTATTTTTTATTTAGAAAACACTGCCGTAAGCACATAATTGGGCACGAAAGTAAAATAGAAAGAAAATTGGCTAATCAGTTATAAAGTAGGGTGAAGCTGTTTGAAACAGATTTTTTTTATAAATTGCAAAATATTAAATGTCTGTTTATTTAATATATTTTTGCCCATAGAATTAAAGTAAAAAATAATTATTACTAAATAAAACAATAAAAGAAAGCACAACTATTAGGCCAATAAAAAAATTGTTAGTTCTTGAAATTAGTTTGCATGGTCCATTGCATTGATTCCATGATACTTTTCCTTGTTGTGTAACTAAAATAATACATTGTTAACCTAAATATAAAAACAAAACGTTTTTTGACCTAAATTTTTTTATAAATGCTTGCTAGCTTGGCATTATTTTAAAATGATTTACCAAATTGTCACATTTAATATATGTGTCTTTAATTTTTTCGAAAATATGGCCATTTAAATCTGGGTATAATTTCCATTACGTCTACAGTCTCACCTTAGTGCTCTGGGTAGGTATAATGGAAATTATATCTTCTATTCTTCAAATTTAAGTTGTCATATTTTAAAAACTATTAATGATAGTTATTTTATGTGTGGTATATTTGAAAAGCTTTCTAATAATACCTTTAAAATGGTGATATAATATACAATATGTTTCATTAAAAAAAAAATAACCCTTTTTTCTTGAGTTTTTAATGTTTATTTGTTTATTTTTTATGCTTGAAAGATAATATAATTAATTAAAAAGTTTTTAACTTTTATTTAGGACGGTTTTTTCTAACCTTTTTGTATAGTAGTATATAGTAGTAGTATAGTAAAAGTGGTGGCAAAATATAAATTAAAACCATGTACAAAAGAATAAATGTTATCATATATGCGATAATAACAAAAATATATTTTAAACGCCTATTAAAGCATCTCTTACTAAAGTTACCATATGGTAAAGATGGACCACATTTAATTTATTCTGAAAGCGAAGCCGCCAAGTACACAAAAATGATAAAGTAAAGAAACCCTTTTGTAAACAATGATTTATTGCAGCAAAAAATATTGAGCCCGACGAGTTTCTACTACCACGCCACGTGCCACCGGTTTTTTAGTAGGTCAGAGGCGAATAAAGAGAAGGTTTTTAAGTACATGATACGTGTTTTAGTAATGTTTTTTTATTATTTATCTAAAAATATATAATCAGGCTCTGTCCGAGGCTATGTGCATTCAATCAATCAATAAATCAATAATTTATTGGTGTCAACGTACAAAGTACTCACACAAGTCAGTATAAAATAATTTAAAATATTCTATATACTCATTAATACAATTAGTTTACATTTAAAATTAAGTAAGTATAAAATACATTTAAATATACTATACCACACAACATTGAGGTACTAACACAACATTTAAAAAACGTGTGTTACAATAAAATTTCTAATACAGAGTAAAATAAAATAAAATAAAAATAAAAACAACTTTACAGGTTATCACTTATGTCACAATTTAAAAATTCAATGGTTGATTAAAACGCCTTATTTATGAGAAAGCTCATTATTTTATTTTTGAACATACGCATTGGCAAATTTCTCACCGATTCTAGAAGCTTATTAAAAAGTGAATTGAAAGATGACCCGGGCCATTCTGACATATTTTCAACCGCCTCTGCCTCAAGACCAAGTTATGGCTATTTCGTGTAACATATAAATGCCATGAGTGTGCTTTAACATATAACAGATTCTCTAGAATAAATAATGACGGCAAAGTGGGAGTTTTGTTGAATATAAAGTCCTGCCTACAGTCGTCACGATATGGTGTGCCTGATATAATCCTTACGGCCCTTCTCTGTACGCCAAAAACCCTCGAAGCAGAATAACCATGACCCCACACGAGCAGTGCATATGTAATATTTGCATGAAAAACAGAAAAGTATGCCCGTCGCAGGATTGACCTAGAGACACATTGCGCAAGGTTACGAAGTACAAAAATTTTGGCTGACAATTTCTTACATTCGAAAAGGTTTGTTTATTTTATCATTTTTTGTGTATTTTGCGGTCTTGCTTTCACAATGAATTAAATGTGGACCCATCTATAAACCTAGGCGCTTATAAGATTTAAATCAGAAGCGCTATGTATAGTTAGAACCAGATCTAATTTATTCTGAAAGCGATGCTGCAAAGTACACAAAAATGATAAAGTAAACAAACCCTTTTGTGAACAATGATTTATTGCAGCAAAAATGTTCAACCCGACGAGTACACCAAGCGTCACAAGTTATATGGCAGACCAGAGACGAAATAAGAGGATGTTCTTTAAATACGTGATACGTGTTTTCGCAAAGTTTTTATTTATTTATCTAAAAAATATGTAGTTAGGCTCTGTCAGCGGCTATGTGCTTTTAAAAAGGTTCGGTACCTTTTATCAGTTTTTGTGTACTTTGCGGCATCGCTTTCAAAATAAATTGAATCTGGTTTCAACTATAAGAGCACCCTTGTATTTTTTATAATAAGACTTGACTTTTTGGCAAATTGGGTAAGCTAAACATACAGTATGTCTAGGGATGGACTTTACAATATGACAAATAGACCAAAATTTTAAATGTTCAAGAAAGTTGTGTATGGGAACTGCTTTTGCTTCTTAAAAAAAATCACGATTTACCTTAAGAAATTTGTTTTATTTTGTACAGGGGCTCCAAAAACTACAAAAATTTGAAAATGGACTAAGACAAAACTACCTTTATTTTTAATAATTTAGCAAAATCCTTAAATAAAAAAGGTTTTAGGAATTGAATTAGGAAACCATCTCTGAAATTTAACATTAAATAAACAAAAGTTTATTTTTAGGGTAATATTTTGTTAAATCAATATTTTCACCTTTAATACGTAATTCACCTTATTTTCATACAACACAATAATTAATGCCCAAGACTGTCAAATGTATTTAAATACAAAAATGTAAAAATAGAAATAGTACGTAAAAAGTGTAAGACATGGTTAAAATAATATGATACCAAAAAATGTTTTCTGTTTGTTTATTTTATGTGAAATTTCAAATATTAAATCCTTATTTAATTCTTAAAACCCTTTTAATTTGACATTTTGCTCAATTGGTAAAATAAAGGTAGTTTTGTCTTGGTCCATGTTCACATTTTAGTAGTTTTTGGAGCCCCTGTACAAAACAAAACAAATTTCTCAACGTTAATCCTGTTTTTTTAAGAAGCAAAAAGCATTCCATCTGTGGACATACGGTATAATAACTGACTTGATTTTTTAATTATTCTTATTTTTAACTTTATATATTATACTTATAAAATGACAACATAGGGATGGTTGTTTGTTTGGTGCTTGTACAATTTAAAAAATGCCACCCAAAAATAAATTTAATTTTTCATTGTACTTGTTTATGTTTTCTTGACTTTCTAGAATATTTATTTTATTTGAACAGAATTTAATTAAATATCTTGAATAAATATTTTTATTCGAAATTGGAATAATTGTCTTTTATTTTTATAAGAAACTGAGAACTTAAGAATAATATTTAATTTACGTTTATATTGCAGACAACATTGCTCAATGCAAAACTGGAATTGCTTTTCCTATGCTACTTGTTTATATACAAAACTAATTTTTTATAACATTTTTTAAATAATATTTTAACATAATTAAACCCCCAGATCCTCATTTTTTGGACCTACAAATTTTAAATAAATATATACAGGGTATCCAGTTACTCTACCAATAAACTGAAAGAGGTGAGTCTCTAATAAAAAATAAGAGGAAAATTTAATAATAAACATAGAGTATCTCCACAAATACACTTAAATATAGTCCGTTTTTTTTAAATTCTTTATATTTCGAAAACAAGTTACTTTTCATAAATTGCTTGCTTAGTCTAAAATGCTTAAAGTTAAAACAAACATTTTTGTAGGATACAAAATAGAAATCTTCCTTTTCGACAGTTAAGGAACTCCTGCTTTTCATGTCATTTACCGGGACCCTCCCCAGTGACGCGTTTCAGCTATCTAATAGGCATTGTCATTTTCAAAGTGGCTGTACTGGGTCCACGGTAAATAACAAGAAAAGCAAGAGTATCTAAAACAAACAGCGCTTTTCGATGGTAAGAAATAATCCAACCGTTGATACCGTACCGAAAAGCATCATTCAGTGAATCGGCATAAAAATCAGTTACTTTTTCCCAATTTATCCAACCCCTAATCTTTACCGTTCTCGCGTACCTAATGGTGGCCTTTGAATTTGTAATAGCCTGTATAATTCTGTTTAAATCAAATTTAATTTAAACCAAAAAAGTAAGCTCGTATGCATTAAGCAAATGGTTACAATATAAAAGAGGGACAGACATTTAAATGCAAACTTGCCCAGTTTATTTTATCTAGTTCAGAACTTAGTTTTAAAAATGTTGGACAGATAACTTAGCACCAGGGTAGAGATTGTAAATAGCGGTAGAGATTTATTTTATCCCTCGAGATTCGACCAGTAAACTAACTTTATGACCTAAGGTGTTGGATTTGAGAAAATGATAAAATAGAAATAAACCTGAAATAAGTATTTTGAGGTGTAAACAAACCAAGGTTTGTACAAGGATAGAATTTGTTAGTGTTTACATTCTTACTGCATTTTTAGGAACATGAAAATTTATATTTTTTTTTGTTACTTAAATACCTAACGTTTCTTGTTTTAGTTAAGCTTTTTATTAAAACCTCATATTTATACGAAATTAGCTTACTATTATGGTGCTTAAAAGGCGCGCTTGTGGTTGTTCCGGTTGTATCGCAAATGTAATTTAACTTTTGAATAATAAATATGTTTTAAAATTGAAAATTGGTAGCATCGATCACCGGAGTAAAGCAGTGAAGAGCACGCCCATAACTTGGATGGGTGACCGGGCACGCGGTGTTCTGCTTGGGCGTAATCGACCGAGTAGCAACCATCCAAGTTATAGAATGAATGGTGTGTGAATGAGAAGGAGAAGAAGTCAGGGCACAATAAGCCTTAAAGCTGCAGTGCACCACCTAGGGGGCAATAGTCGAAACCTGGGTGGGACGACTCTGAAAGGGTGGTAAAAACTGGTGCTTAAACCCGTGTTGTGCTTTTTTTTTTTTAAATTACTTTTACCACAATAGAACAGGCCCGGACGCGGAAACTGGTTTGGGGGAAAGGGGAAGAACCTAAAAAATGGCATCCACCAGAAAGAAGTAAAGAGCAAAAAAAGGTTTTTACCTATGCGCTTGCAAACATACTTCCACGAATTTTCTAATAGTAATATTGTAAAAAAACTTTTGAATACCAGGAAAAGGAAATAAAAACGGTCCTAACTTTTTCCCATTAAATCTTCTCCTGGAGTGTGGGGGCAAAAGTGCTACCAAAGTCCAATAATTCCCTATTTACACTTCATTTCCGCCGAAAAACCCTATTCACACCCTTTCTGTACGGCTCTGCACTAGAACACAGTAAGCGCGGCCAGTGATCTGTTTTTTTTTTTTTTTTTAAATTAAAGTAAATATTGTGAGTAACTAATAATGCCATCATATAACAAACATTATTTGTAGCCTTAAGGAAAAGATACCTGTAAAATGTTATTTTCTTTTCATAAGACGCTCCTGGACAAAAAAACGGACAAATAAAATTTTGTTTAAATTTAATCTTAAATATTTTTTGGTTTTTTAATCGATTTTAATTAACTTTTTGTTTAGTTGTAGCCCCTTTCATCGGGGTTATTATTGAATATGGGTATTGCAAAAAGTTTAATAGGATTAGGCTGTTCAACAAGGAAGAGCCAAATGTGCATTTTAAGTCAAATTTTTGAACACCGTGTGGAATAATTTAACTTCACAATTTTTTACTAGTGTATTTGACTTTAAAAGTCCCATCTTTTCTAACCAGTTCTTTTTTTTTTTTCATTATATTGGTATCTTTATTCCAAAAAAAAATACACACTGTTAAATAAAACTCTGCAAAATAATTATTTGCAATATACGCTATATTGCAAAGAGAAAACTTAAGATTTGGATGGCCATGATAACAAAGATAACAAAAATCTAATTACTGATTTGTAAACTACGAAACCGACTTAGCTTACTAATATTTGTAACTATTTCTTTATAAAAAATTAAAATTTTAAGAAAGGTGCAAAAGTATAAAAACATATAAATTTCGTTGCCTTTTTTTAAATAAAGATTTTAAAATATTTAAAAAAATGATAAAAAATGATTAGGCTTAAAAATCCAAATTACTTCTAAAAATTTGTGTTGTTAAAGTATTCCACAGAGTTTTCGAAAATTTGGTCAAAATGAAACATTTGACCCTTCCCTGTATGACACCTAATGCTATAAAACTTTTTGACAGTTCCCATATTGAATACTCATATTTATAGAACAAGCTGCCACTGGACAAAAAGATTAATATAATCGGCCAAAAAACAAAAAGTTATTTAAGATTAAATTTTAACAACATTATCTATGTCCGGTTTTTCTTTTTGTCTAGGAGTGTATGTTGGTTAGGTCCTTTAGAAACAGTTACTTAAATTTTGAAATATAATTTTTAGAATTTTCTTTAGAACAGAGCATAAACCGTAACGACTGATTAATTGGTAAGTCACATTAATCATTGAATTGTCATGTACTTAAACTTTAAACGCTTTTTTCTTATTTTTTTTTTTTTAATTAGCCGACACAATAACTCAAAAAGTATAGACCGATCTTCTTGAAATTTGGGACATATTTTTAAAACGGCGGTTCTTTTTATGTAAACCTACAAGATTGCAGAGATAAGTATTTATTTTTTTTAACAAAAACCATAAAAAAATTCATTTTATTTTTCTCAACAATTGTATTTCGCAAATTTTACATTTTTAATTTTTTTTTATGTTTACTAACAAAATATAACATTAATAAACACAAAAAAAATGATTTTTGATTTTCGGATCACAAGAACCGATGAGCCGAATAAGAAGTGTTACAGCTGTCATTTTAAATTATTAGAAAGAAAAAAATATATATAATATTTCAATGTTTAAATAAACTACATACTATTTTTAAAAATTTATGTGGACCAGTCGCAACATGTTTCCGCAACATTGCCGCCAATGTTACGCCGAATTTGTGTTATTGCCGAATTCATGTATTCGGCAAAATTGTGCTTAATTCGTAAAATAAGCAGTAAATAAAACTCTCGTATTGGGGTGGACATGGTTAGTTTTGTTTATTTAACCGTCCGGTAACAGATAACTTGGTTTTTGTCGATTTCCGGCAAAATTATTAGTACCATGGAAATTCATTTTTTGGAAAAATTTATTGTGGTAATCTATGTTCTTTTCATCATCATCAAGTAGAGATTCCAACAAGTAAACCGACTTTTTAAAAAATGCCGATATGTTGACACGTGAATTTTAAATTTAAAATAAGGGTACTTTTTGAATATTGGGTTAAAATATTCTGTAAAAACAAATATTTTTAATGCAAAAAATCATAGTATATTTAAAGTAATTAAAGGTTAGCTTTCACCAAATTTCGTAAAAAAAATTTTTTTGTTGTAAAAGATCAGATAAATAAAAATTAAAAACTTGGTTATTTAAATATTTTACATAAATTTTAGGGTTATGTAAAAAAGTGTAAACACAAAAGTTGTAGATCTTTTTATTATCTAAAACTTTGCCATTTAACTTTTTTACAAGACTTGTAGTTTGGCCGAAAATCGATAAAAACCGGTTTTTTAAATTTTAATTCCTACCCCTCCCACCTTCCCGACCTCTGATCACCGGTAATTTACTATTCCTTTAATTGTTGGTTATATTTTTTACTTTTTAAAATGGGTTTTATTGTACTATATTTTATTTTTACTTTAAAAATTATCAACACTAATCCACTGTGGTCGTCTTTTACCTGGTTATTATTTGTATGAAATCTGGTATTATATTTATTATATTTATTGGTTTTTTTAATGAATATGAATTGGAAATTTAATATAATTTTCCTTCTTTAATAGAATATCTATGGCAGGGGTGGCCAACTTGTTTAGGCCCAAGATCGACTTTTAGTGACGACACCCAGTGCGATCTACCAATTTCATATATCAGCGAAAAAAATTTTGAAGAGCAAGAAAAAAAAGTCCCCACCTCATTTTTTCAAAACCACAATCATTCGTAACTACCTTTCTGCCCTTTCTCCGACCTTCCGTCATATATTACATGCGTTGCACCCTGGTGTTTTGCACCACCCGGTAGGCACGGCCCTGGTTCTAGGTATTTCTATTTTTGACCTTGCGCTACGATCGACTCGACTTATAATCGCGATCGACCGGTTGGCCACCCCTGATCTATGGCATTCCATTTTTCCATTTAAAATTTAAAAGAAAAGTATTAAAAAATCTAAACTTGTTAAATAGCGCTAGTGGAAACAAAAAAGACAACTACCCGGGCTTCATATTTTTCTAAATCAGTTGGAGTTTTTCTTAAAAACAAACCCATTTTGTTAAATTCTGGTAAGGTAAACCAAAACTATGAGCATCTGAAGCAATTAAATTTCATCTTCTCCTACAGCCCTTACTTTACGCCCTACAGAGAAAAGTGGTAAATCAAAAAGATGCAGAATTTTAATAGCATTACTATGGTTATATGTTTTTAACTCAACTTGTACTTAGGCAATTTCTGAGTAAAATGTATTTTTATGCATGACTAATTATAGCTGTTACTTGCGGTTTAGTTGGGAACTAAACAATAAGTTTCAGTGGTTTTTCATAGTCGATTCCTTAAGATGATTTTTTTATTACTCTACGAATATTACATCCTAAGAACTGCTACCGATCTTCCTAAATGAAATACCCTGTAGTATTTTGTTAGTTCTGGTTAGTTCTGTGTAAGCAATAGCTAAAGGTATATCAAGCAGTAAAGCAATAAAAAGCATGTATGACGAATCATCTAATAAGAAATGTTTGCATGCTGGTATTTACGTTAGACTGTCTCTTTTCCTTACATTTCCTATGTTTAGCGGATCCGGTATATGTATTATATGTTTTGATAAAAAGTAACCTTCACCCACCTGTCAATCATCCAATTCCAACTGTTACCCCAGTTCCACAGAAAATGCCCAATATTATTTTTAAGGTAAAACACATTAAGCGTATCCTTTCTTCTTTTAACACCAAGAAATCGTCTGGACTAGATGGAATACCAGCAATCGTTTTAAAAAAATGTGCTCCTGAACTTGCACCTATTTTAACCAGGCTCTTTCGAATTTCTTATGACACGGGTATATTTCCAGACAGCTGGAGAGCTGCACGTGTCCAGCCTATTCCCAAGAAAGAATCTAAATCTCTTCCTTCCAACTATAGACCCATTTCACTTCTCTCAATGCTTTGTAAAATAATGGAGAAATCCATTAACTCGCAAATTCTTAGGTACTTAGAAAAACATAAAATTTTACATGAGGCTATACGGATTTCGTCACAAGAGATCTACAGCAGATCTTCTTTCCTTCGCTTCACACAACTGGAACAAGTCTCTTGAGTTTCTAGGTGAGTCCCAGATCGTTGCTCTTGATATATCTAAAGCTTTCGACCAAGTCTGGCATGAGGCACATCTTAATAAACTTCCCTCCTACGGTCTTTCAACTAAACTCTGCTCTTGGCTCTCCAGTTATCTTTCTAATCGACGTATATCAGTCATTGTTGATGGCCACTCTTCAAGATTTCACGAAATTAATGCTGGAGTGCCACAGGGTTCAGTACTAGCACCAACTTTGTTTCTTCTTCACATCAACGACCTTCTTTCTTCCACAACCAATCCCCTTCATAGTTATGCTGACGATAGTACCCTTCACTCCACTTTTTAGGTTCCCAAACCAATCTCTCAACCCGACTTGGAAAGCAAACGCAGGGCGATGCAGATATCTCTTTCACAGGATCTTAATTTGATATTGGATTGGGGCGCCAAAAATCTTGTTCAATTTAATGCATCCAAAACACAATCGTGTTCCTTGTCGCGAAAAAAGCATCAAACACTCATCCTTTGCTTATGAGTGGCCTGGTTTTGCAGAGCGTGGACACATTAAACCTTGTGGGCATCACATTTGAGAATAACCTTAACTGGCATAAACACATTGTATCTATAGCCACCGCGGCTTTAAAAAGTTTGGATTTCTTTTCCGAGCCAAAAGTATTTTTCTCCTTCCAATTTATACACTTTGTATGTGTCCCAAATTCGACCCTCTCTAGAATATTGTTCTACATGTCTGGGGAATGGCATCCCCTACAACACTCAGCATTCTTGATGCCATTCAAAGAAGGGCTGTTCGTCTTATTAATGATCCTTTACTTACTCAAAGACTTCCTTCTCTTGCCCATCGTCGAGCTGTGGGAGATCTATCGCTCTTCTATAGATACTTTTACGGCTTCTGCTCCGACGAAATGTCCAGTATAGTCCCTCCTCTTGCAGTTCCCAACAGAGAAACTCGTGGTGCCGCGCGTATACATCCCCATACAGTTCAATTGGACAGGCCCCGAACTTCCCATTTCGTTCGTTCTTTTATCCCTAAAGTTTCTAGACTGTGGAACCTGCTGCCAGCGGAGGTCTTTCCTTCCCCCAAATCTTCAAGTTTTTAAGTCCCGTGTTAACAAACTTTCTCTTACCCTGCTTAAGACACCCACGGTACGTTAGTATTTAGGTTTTTAATTTTTAATTGTTTTTAATTATTATAAGAAATACAATTGCTTTAAATATATTTTTTTAAATTCATTTCATCATTATTTTTATTTCAAAACAGCCAAGAAAGCAAAATGGCAAGTCTTTATTTTTATTCTGTCTGTTGTAAATTTAAGAACCTGAAAATATTTTATTTTTATTTTTAATTAATATTCTACAAACAGCTGTCGTACTTTATTAACAAAATTATGCCAGCCATAAGGGTGTGATTTGTTAACTTAAAACGAATTAAGATTTTTAAAAACTTAAAGAAACCAACATAAAAAAATATGAAATTAAGTATACCTCTCATTTGGTTTTACAAAAAATAAACCTATGAAATTTGGTTTAAATTTAAATAGTTTAATAACTATTGGTATTTAAATACTATATTTTACACGATTTAACTTTATATAGATTTTCAATAAGTATAATCAGACTTCAAATAATAAACAATATATTTTTTTGTTGTTATTTTATATCTCAAAACTAAGTAGATTTAAATAAAAAATTTAATACAAATAAATTTCTATGAATTTCGTTTAGGGAAGTTTTTAAATTTAAATTTAATTTAGAGAAAACGACAAATAATGATAAAAAAATATTTGTGTGGTCACATGTGTTATTTTTAATATACATTAAATTGAAAAACTGTAGAAATATTTCATTTTTTTACCGATGTTTTTTTTAATTTAGACGTAAAAACATATAGGCAAATTAAGAACCTCCTTGTTTTTGAAGTCAGTTAAAAAGAATACAATAATCGGTTAAAAGTTTGCAACATCCGGATCAGCTAAAAAACAAAACACATAGGCAATGTGAGGACAAGGGACATGAATAGCGTCGCGTAAACATTTCGAATTGGATGGCGCTCGTATGTACATCCTATGTTGTTGCTTTACTGGCCGATATACATACCTTTAACCGATGCCCATACAGTGTAAAAACTATTCTATAATACATTAAATCAAGTTTGCACTATATAGAAAATATTTTGTTAAAAATTTTACGACAAAAAGTTATTTTTATAAAAAGTTCCGCATAGCCTAAAACCTTAAATTTAACCATCAAATATTAATTAGGTTATTTAAAAAAAATAGCCATTGCTTATTTAAAAACTATTTTTAATACTAAATATCTTTTTTATAGTTATATTCAATTTTTTAAAAATGAAAGAAATTTTTCTTAATTATTTGATTAGCATTTTCGGTGTTACACAATGCTTAACTTTTTGATTAAATTGTATTTATTTGTAAAATAAATAGTAAGAAGTTCTGCATATGATGCGAATTTAGTAGACACACTTTATAACTAAAATTCTGTATCGTGGAACTGGGCACTGGTAAGATCACATTTATATAAAGGCGAGTGGTCAAACGTAGGCTCTGCTTTAACCACATGAATAAGTTCATTAAAACTGTTTATTGGAAACACCAGACTTTAAATAAAGTGCAATTAAATTTCCTTTGTAGGCATAAAGTATGACTATGTAAGTTACCGATTTATCAAAAACTTTGGTATTAATTTTACAAACCTAAGTTCTCTTTAAAAAAATTCTGCATAATTAACAACCCAAAAAGGCAACTATCAGATATTAAATTGTGTAAGTCCTTAACAAGGTTTGGACAAAAATGTAATTTTTCTTGTATATTTGCTAATAATAAAAATTCTTATAAAGAAAAGAAGTTTTACAACTTAACTGTTATTAAAACAAGAATATTGTAAAATGCACATTTTATTATATTATTTGGCACTCTGACAATGACATAATTTTAAAAATTTGGCACAAATATATTATTTTATAACTTTACTTTTTACTTATAATCAGTTCATGCTACTAAAAACGTAGGCAGGCAACTGATGAATTTACTACTGTCTGCAAGAGAACTTATCACATTTTTGCAGTGGCTTCGGATGAAAGAAAAACATAATATTTTATTTTAAAAATTTATTCTTCTACATTTACCGCATCGTTTTTCCGAGTTTTGTTTACTCTCGCTTGAGTCAGGCAAATGTAAGTCAAGTCGCCTAAGCGCCTTTTCACACCAAGCCGGTTTTGACAGACAGAGTGATAAACAATTATACGAAGCCTTTGAGCTCGCCGACTTTTCGCGTTCTCCACGTATGAAAGGTCTCATAAGACTCCATATACTTTGATAGCATTGGTCCGTCGGCGTCGCCCGAATTTCCGTCTTTCGCTAATATGAAAAGGCAGTAAGTCCTCGGCCACGATACTAAGCGTCAGCGTCAGCGGCCAGCGTTGGAAGGGAAATGTGAAGGCGCTGTCTTTGATCTTTATGCAAGAACAAAAGAACTTGTTTATTTATCAGCCGCTCGACGCTAATAGCTTAGTGACTTAAGGGTCCGATACTTCGGTTTTTGAGTAGAAGCAAATGCTTTATACAGTGAATAAAGTATGTCAACATTAGTAGATTTTTGAACAGACCCACCTCAAAAAGTCCTGCTGGCACCCCCACCCCCTCAAAGTTGGTGAAGGAATTGATATAGTTTTTTCTAATATCTTCTAAACGGTAAATGATAAAAAACTGATTTTAGTGTCGTTAGATAGAGCACAAAATTCTGCAAAATAGTAATAATTAAAATTGTATTTTTGTTTATTACGTAAGAATCTCCAATATAGAAAAAGTTGGAGGGGAGCATCCACAAGACATTTTTTACGATATATCTTCCAAACCGTCTACCAAACAAAAAAATATAAGACACAAAAAATTAAGGCCAAAGTTTTCCCTATCGAATGGTGTATAACATTATACTATTTTCTTTTAAATTACCGCTACCAGTGGCGTACAAAAGTAGCACTACACCAGTATAGTAGGTAGTTAAAAATTGAAATGTTTAATGTCATTCTTTTATTTTATTATTTTCAGAATATTTCTCACTTTAGTTATATTAATTGGTAATATTACCTTATTGCGCATAATAGTAATATTAAAAATAATATCTTTGTTTTTTGGTAAGACTCTACAACAAAAAAAAGTCGAAGAGTAGTATCCATACGGCACTTTTTACCATATATCTTTCAAACCATTAACAAAAAAAATAAACAACATAAACGACAAACCACAAAGTTATCATTTAGACTATTATCTTTTAAAATAAAGCTACCAGTGGCGTACCAAATTAGTACTACACCAGTAAAGTACCTAGAAATCGAAATATTTAATGTTATTCTATTAATTTTAAAAGATTATTTTTCACTTTAGATTTATTAATTAATAATTATACTTTACATTTTATTTACTTATTTCTTTTGTTTTATAATTTGATTCATCATATTTTTAAATAAATAACAACATTATTATAATATCTTTTTATTATAAAGATAACAACAAATATGGCTTATACAGTGTGTCCCAGGATAGGTGTTACAAGAGGACAAATTCACCAAAAATTTTGGAATATCTAATTGTCCTTTTGGGAAACTGGTCGCATGGTCCAGAACTAATAAATACAAAAATTTATTTTAATTGGTAATATGCAGGGCAAGTTATAACTTAAAATATGAAAATGACCAAGGATAAAGTATCTTTATTTTTAAAAATAGAGAACTAAATTTTATGTCAAAATTAAGTTAAGTTAAACACGTTAAGTAAAAAAAAATATTTTGTGTTTTGTTTGTTTGTTTATCGTGCTCGAGACCAAAGCGTTTTCTATGTTTCTACTATAGATGGATCTGTCTGTACATTTTTAATAAATAATTCAATTACAAGGCAAGTGTTGTCAAAATATGCAGGGTGTTCCATAAAAAATACCTAATTGTCAACAAAAATGTTGTTTTTAAGGCACCTTGTATATTTAATAAACCTAATAATATAATTAATGTAACAAAATAAACAGTGCTTACTTTAAGTTTTTGTTTTGGTTCGGATAAAAGATATTTCGTGTATAAATGAAGCTGGTACACCCTGTATACGCCATAATATAAAAAAAACAAAAAAGTAAATAAGGGAATATAGACGAAAGTAACAACATTCACAAATAAAATTGAAATAAACTTTTTGCGTTAGAGCTAGAGAATAAAGTGTTAGTCCCAGCTCGCAGGTGTACGTAAACGGTTTATGGGCCATAACGAACAGTTTATATGACGCGATTTCAGATTTTAGGTTACTTTTACACACATACACATGCGGTAGAAACGTAGAGTCGACCATAAAATATTTTATAAACTGTATTACAATTGGGACATTTTCAATTCAATTTTGATTTTTACTGATACAAGGTGGCGTCTTTTCGTTGACATTGCAGTGTAGGGGAAAGTGGGGGAATACCGCACACCTACGGAAAATTATAGATTACATATACTTTTATCTGATCTGAAAACACCAAAAATAATATAAAATAAAGGGCAATATTTAATAAACAATAATTACTTTAGCCTTTGTATTTTAGATTTATATGTTTGAGATAAAACTTTAGTTTGTTGAAAATATTGCAAATGCGCGATATTCCCCATCCTGAGGGGTAATATTGTTCATATTATGTTGTAATGTCGCGCATATCAATAGGTGCACTTTAAAATAATAAAACTCCATTAATTCCTAGTACAAAGGTTTATTTGAACAAAAGAAGCATTAAAAAATATTTTTTAAATATTTTGCCACAAAATACAACATTTTTATCATAGAACGCTTTTTAAATTAAAATTTTAACATCCTTTTTTATTTCGCTCACCACGCTTTTCACACAAGTCACAAGTATAATTTTTTGGAGTGTCCCAGCCACTCCAGTTTTGGTGCGCCCATCTTCCACACAATATGCATCAAAACCACATTTCATTATCAGGACCAAATTCGCCGCAATACATGCACTCATTTTCTAGATCCATACAATCTTTAATCTCAACTTCATCATCTCTTAAATTCGGCATATCAACATCGGATTCCTCTGTCTCGGTTTCACTTTCAACAACTTTATTAAATTTCTTTTTCTGAACTTTGTTCTTCGCGGCGTTAGTTTTTCTTGCATCTATTTTCCTTTTTTTTTTCACATTTTTGTCACAAGTTGAATTTTTATTGGAGTATTTGTTAAAATCTGTGAATGCTGTTTTTGAGCTCCATTTCTTTATTATTTTCGAACACTTTTTGGGGATTGGAGCAATATCCTAAACACTTACAGTTGATGAATTTTGCTTGGATAAATAAAGAATTAATAAAGTTGCTACTGGATCTGTAATTGTTGATGTTATTGTTACTGGATTTGCTAATTTTGATGTACTTCCTACAGGATTTGCTAAGGTTTATTTTTCTGCTACTGAATCTGCTAATTTTGATGTACCTGCTACTGGTTCTACTTCGTCATCCTTCATTTGATATTCCATGCTTACGATTTTAAATTCTTCCGCTGGAGCAAAATTATCCACTGTAAATGTATTAACATCAAGGGAAATATACCAGTAGAATAAAATCCCGCTACTGCCTTTTCCATAGTGGCCACCTTGATGTATTCTTTATTCAATAAATTGCCAAGTTCATGCATGGTTATCCTTTCATAAGCTGTTACTTTTATATGTTAATCGCATTCATCGATAATATGCATTTGTAAAGGACCATTAAATAACACATCCAATGGCTGAATCCGATGGGATATGTGGGGCGAAGTGACAAAATATGAATATTATGGGCCTAACAAAATTCATACATTTCCAAAGAAATATGGCTGCTATGATTGTCGCAAATAAGTAAAACTTGGTCAAAAAAGCTTTCACATGTTTGTTAAAATGCTTTAACCAATCTATAAACAAGTCTTGGTTCCTCCATCAATTATTGGAACAGCGATAGATACCTCCTAAAGGACCTCCAGCTTCCAAGGTAGCACACATTCGCTTGCGGGGATAAATGAACATTGGAGGTATATATCCCTCTGCAGCATGCATGCAACACATGACAGTAACATTTTTGCCCTGTTCAGCAGATGTGGCAACTCCGACTTGTTTTGTACCCCGAGCTGAATAGATTTTTTCACTCTTATTTGGCACATTTGCTATTTCTGTTTCATCGCAATTGTAGACTCTGTCTTGGAGCAAAATGAAATTTGGAGTAAAGATCTTTTAGATTGGAAAAAAGAGTTTAACTTCTTCAGCATTGAATGAGCTGATGCGATTTATACTTGTGCCTTCAGGCGGTCGAACACTTATTTTTGGATTTCTTTTAATAAAAAGGTACAACTAGTCTTTACCGGCAAGCTGTTTTTCATTATTAAAGTTGTGTTTCAGGCTATTTGCTAAAGCAAAGTCATATGCCATTTTTCTCAGACTCGGAGGGATCACTCAATAAAACAGTTTTGCTAATTATATGACATGTTCCACCAGTTCCTGTTTTTGTTGTATTGTAAATGTAGCCTTTCTACCCAAAGGTACGTCACGAAGTAATTCTTCACTTTTGAGTATATTTTGCAAGGTAGATTCCGGAATATTGAAATCGCGCCCCGCTTTTCGAATAGATGATCCTTCTTTTATTGCCATTAATGCCCTTTTTAGAGCTTTTGAGCTCCAAGATTTTCGGTAAGAGGTTCTCTTGTAGATAAGTGGCATCTGAGAAAAAAAATCTTTACAGCCATTTAAATCAGTTTGGGGCAATATCGCGCAGAGTGGGGCAAAACTGCGCTTGGACGCGTGATATTACCCCGAAGCACGTTGGGACAGAAAACGTATTTTTACAAACAAACGATAGGCAATAAGCCAATTAGGTTTAAAACAATCTTTGAACTTTGAAGAACCGCTGTGGAAAATAAATATAATGCCATTAATAAAATATTTACTTACATTGTGTTCGTGCATATAGGCTATAGACAATAAATTTGTTAAATCTCCCTGTCTATAAAACACATGGCGCGGTCCGATGCGTGGAGACGACAGAGGGGACTTCGAATTAAAACAAGCTGAGGAGATGACGGTTAGGCGTGCCTCCCAAAATATTATGAACAATAAGCATTTTTAATAGTTTGTAATTGTAATTAATATAGAAACAAAAGTGTTATACAGTCCACTTTTTTAAATAAATAATCGAAGGTCAAAACATGGTCGTCGAACCGGATGAAAAATTCCATAAAGAGTGAAAAATAAACGTTGTTTGTTACCGGGAGTGAAAAACCGACGAGAATAAAAGCAAATAAGCAGGTTTGAGAAAGAAGCAAGTGAGTAAGTCCTGTGATTCCATGCATCCTTTGCTTCTAAAAGTAGATTTTAGGCGCTTAGTAGAGTGTCCTATTTGAAAAATAAAAAATAAATTTGTTTTTATTCATTGGTATTGTTGTGTATTTGATACTTAATTAAAATTTAAAGATGAGTACTAATAAAGACGCGTTAGTTAGGAGTAGGGCTACCTGTAAATCTCAGCTAACAAGTTTTCAAAATATTTAGAAACTTTAGAAAGTAAAACCACTTTAAGTAATGTGGAAATAAACGAACTTGATGCCAGGTTAAATAGAATAGAGCTTGTTTTAGACAAGTTTGAATCGATACAATCGGATTTTGAAGGGGTTTCTACCGATTTAAATTTAGATAACGAATTAGGGGAAAGGGCTAGTTTTGAAGACAAGTATTTTATTGTATTATTGCCAAAGCTAAGACTTTAGTTAAAAACAATTCTCCAACAGATGATTTATCTAGCGTAAGTGGATCGAGGCATAGTATTTCAGGGGAAGCTAGAGTAGGAGTAAGTGGGGTAAAATTACCGGTCATCACTCTTCCAAAGTTCTCCGGGGAATATAAATCATGGCTAGAATTTAGAGATATATTTTGCAGTCTGATTCATAGTAACCAGTCGTTTAGCCCAATTCAAAAGTTTCACTACTTAAGAGCATCATTACAAGATGCAGCCGCGAATGTTATTCGTTCATTGGATTTTACAGGTTCTAACTATTCTATAGCTTGGACAACTTTGTGTGAAAGGTATGATAATAATCGTTTATTGGTACATATGCATTTAAAAAATTTGTTTGATCTGAAGATAATTCAAAAGGAGTCATCAGTAATAATTAGATTTTTAGTTGACAGCGCATCTAAAAATTTAAGCGCTTTAGCATCGTTAAACCAAGAAACCGAGTATTGGGGAACTATAATTATGTATTTAGTTAGTACAAAATTAGATGCGGTTACTGAGCGTGAATGATAACAGTTTATGAACACACAAACGAATATTTTGTCTTGGTCTGACATAAAAGATTTCCTAAATTCGCGCGCGGATCTTTTGGAAACGCTAGAGCGGCGAGATGACCAGAAAAGTGATAGAAATAGGTATGATAAAGGTCAAGGTCATAGAGATAAACAAAAATATAGTAGTAGAGGTTTATTGGCTAAAGAAATAAAATTCGTAATGTGTAAAGGGGAACATTTTATAACAAATTGTGAATGTTTTATTAAGCTGTCGCCAAATGATCGAATTGCGAAAGCAAAAGACTTAAGGCTTTGTTTAAATTGTTTAAAGTCAGGTCATTTTGGTAAATTTTGTCGCTGTCCACCTTGTACTAAATGTAAAAGCAAGCACAACATTTTATTGCATTTAGATGTTGCCAAATTGCCTAATAATTCTGATACGCAAGTACAAAATTGTAATGCTCCGAAAGTTTCTTTGTCGTCTTTGAACTCTGAAAATCATGTGTTTCTTTCGACAGTTTTATTAAAAGTACAAGATAAAAATGGTGCTTGGCACGTAGTGCGCGCTTTACTTGTCTCGGGTAGTCAATCGAGTTTTATGACGTTAGAGTTGTGTGAGAAGTTAAAGGTTAAAAAAGAGAGTTTAAATTTGACAATTGGTGCACGGAAAAAAAAATCTTGAATCAAGAGAATTCAGGAGTTTAAAAATAATGCCTGGTTCCAAAATTTTGTGGTTTTAAATTAAGAAAATTTACTTGCATCTAAGATCTAAAAGCGCATTACTTAAGAAGTATATTTCCTTAAAATATTAACTAATATTAAAACCATATGTCTTAAAAAAGTGCCTTATTGTTTAAAAATATGTAAAATGGTAGGCTTGCTGTAAAAAACTATATAATTTTCTTTTAAAATACCCTATCATTAATACAAATTACGTATTTTTGTATCAAATTTGTCGGGATTTTAATACAACATATTTAAAAGGGGGATTTCTGTTTATTACACGCAATGTTTAAAAGTCTTATTGCTAAATCTCTCTGTCTACAATTATTATTATAATGGTCTTTAATTAAAAAAATCAACTTTTTAATCTTAAATACTGATGTACTCAAATTATGACATCCATTATACTTACTTGTAGTACATTAATCAAGAAAAATTCATATTTCAAGAAACCCATATCTTTCCAAAAGAACCACCTTTTTTCTAGAGCAGGCATTGTCAGATGTAAAATGGTAGGCTTGCTGACACTATTAAGAAATATTCTTTAAACACATTTTTTAGATACACTTTTGGCTCAAATGTCCCATGAAAAGACGAATCGTGTATTAAGTTTTTAGTCTTATGATTTAAGTACGTATAACAGGTATTTGCTCTTTTTCTAACACGACCTTTAGATATTAGTGGAAAAATAAAAGCATTATTTTTAATTAAAACGAGTATTACTTAAATATCAGTTTTCCTTTAACTTACCTAATATTTTTGACCTAGTATAAAAACCTTATAACATTTTTCTAATACCTATTTAAGAAACAAGGGTGTTTATAGGAGTAATTTATGATTGATACCATTAAATGCGCGAGAGTAGCGAAAGAGTTAAGGGTTAAGACCATTAATCGTCAATTAATACCCGAGTGAGTTACAATTTTTTTTTAGCGATTGTTTTGAGTGAGTAAGTGGAGAAAATCTAGACTATGTTTTACCTTAAGGTTAATCGTAATATCTAGACTATGTTTTACCTTTAGGTTATTTATCCAACAGATCGGGTACGTCATAGTGTAACATGCGTAACAAAAATCCATTATATTTCTAATTTTTGTTAAATACCTCTCACACTTTTAATTTAAAATAAATATGCATTATTTACAATATTCAAACTCTAGAACATATGGTTTTTTTACTTAACCATAAAGATCATAACGGAGATATTTTAGAGGTACTAGTTATTTTTATAACATTTGTAGTAACATTATGGCGTTATTTAAAAGGTGTTGTGAAATATCCGAAGGCGTAAATTGTTGACGTTAGATAAAACTCGGCGTTCACGCTAACTAGAACTTAGGCTTCATACCAGCTCTGATAAGCAGCCGAAACATTAAAAAAAAAGCGTTCGCCATTTATTCGGTCCTCTGAGTTATTAACTCGGCAACGCTGCATTGCACTATTCCGCCAAAAGTAACCAATAGCGCGGCGATGAAGCGTCTCTTTGTATCAACTCTGTATCGTTACGTCGCGTAAGCCGATAGAGTACAAGTACAATAGAACTTATTAAGTGATGCGCAAATTGCTGTTCTGGTTAAGTCGTGTTGAGTGATAGATTATTTTTTAAAAGGTGTGAGTGCCGACATAAAAGACCTTTTAATTAGTTGGGGTGTGGACAAATATATAGACACATTTAAAGGTTATATGGTTAAATTAGTATAAATATTATAGTTTAAAAGAATATTATAATATGTACATTGACATTGGTATAGGTATGTTCATTCGGAAACAAATGCCAATTTATTTTATATTTGTTTATGTTCTGTTTACGTTAATTTAAGAAGGAGATTTTTTATTTAAATATTGTTCATTTACTCGGAAGTTTACCCTTCGTTTGTATTATCTTTTAGGTACTGAATTCAGGAATTTTATTTAAAAATAAACATATTTTGTACAAGTGAAGACTTTTATTATCCATTTTGTAATATTTTAAAATAACTACGCTTTTAGTAGTGACAAAAAAATACACCTGCGAGTTTTTCATACTGTTAAAACTAATCGACTGCAGCCTAGATATTGCCTAGAAAAAATGGGGTAAGACATTTAAATATATTCCAAAATAATTTAAATTGTTTTTAGAAGTAAAGAAGCCTGCCCCCGCATTGGAGTAATTAAAATGAAACAAAAAAGGTGCTACATATGTAATAATTGTCTTTATTTTAAATTTATTGTTTCTTTTTTATGGCTGACTTTGACAAAACAATTTTTTAAAGTATTTCTTTTCCAAAGTTAAAATTTAAAAACTGGAAACCACACCTCTTTAAGAATTAAAGAGAAGGGAAAAAATATGTATTTTTTGAAAAAAAAAAGGTTTTGTTTTATTTAATTGGTAATAACTGAAACAAGCTACTTCTTTTTAAAAAGAGCGGTACTATTTCTCTTAAGCTAAATATACAACATCCTTATAAAATTGTGGTTTTCAGTTTTTTACTTCAAAGTTTAATAAAAAAATACTTTATATATATATTTTTTTAATGTTAAGATGCATATCGGCCATAAAATAAAGAAAGAATAAATTTAAAATGAAGACTTAAGTCCTCATTTTTAAAGACATTGTGACAAAGGTAAAATGAGCTTATTTTGAAATAATATTGTACGTATTTGTTTTAATGACCACCGTCTTAAAACAACAATAATATAAATTTAATATAAGGAAATAAAGTCCTTATATAATTGTCTTAAGGACCTGACTGCTTTAATTTACAACTAAAATGTACTCAGTTTAAAATCCTAATGCCTTATTGGAAACTACTACATACACATTCTAATGTGTAGCTGGCTTACTTAGAGACACAGAAAATTTAAAATAAAACTGCGTAATTTTAAATTAATACACTAAGAGCCTAACTAAATGCTCATGATATATTTAAACAAAGATACCTTAGAACTCTACTTAAAATATTTGATGAGTTCTTTTATAAACTCCTTTAATTAATGTAAGTCTTCGATTACCTTTATCCAAAATTGAAGATATCTTGTTTTTATTACAGAATCCTTAATTGATGGATACAAATTTAAAAACTTGAGTTTCTAAATATAAAGAAATATTTCTTCGACTCATATCAAAATCAAGAAATCCTTAAATTAAGGCGGTTTACTTTATTTTAAAGAAAACTTTTTTTTGTATGGTTGAGGTCAAAGCACTTCTGAGATTAAGTATAAATGTGACATACAGATTAGGTCCTTGCATAATGCATTTAATGCAAATTTAAAATGTTTGGTGTTGCCATACATAACTGGGCATATTCCTAGTATGAAAATTGATGTGAGTAAGATTGATATTCCTAAAAATGTTACTTTGGCCGATCCGTCATTCAATAAACCTAGTCAAATAGATATTTTGATAGGTAATGATTGGTTTTATTCTTTGTTGTGTATAGACCAGATATCTTTAGGCAAAGGTAAACCTATTATGCAAAAAACGCGTTTTGGATGGGTCATATCAGGTCCTTTACATATTAAGAGTACAAATGAGGTTATGTGCAATTTTAGTTTGAATATTTCTAATCAAAATTTATGTTTTAACTTAGAAAGGTTTTGGGAAATAGAAAATGAGTTTTCTAATGAGAAAAAAGTATGGTCGGCTGAAGAGAATGAGTGTGAGCTTAATTTTCAAAATAATTTTAGGCGCGATACCGATGGCCGATTTATAGTTTCTATACCTTTTAAAGAGCCAATCGAAAATTTGGGCGAATCTAAAGAAAAGACTTTACCAAGATTTCTATCTCTAGAACGTAAATTTGAATGCAATGCCGAATTTAAAGAGGCATATCAAAATTTTATGAATGAATATCATGACTTGGGTCATATGAGTGAATCATTAAATGTTGATGATAGTAAACAGGCTTATTATATGGCACATCACGGCGTATGGAAAATGGATTCTATTACCACAAAATTACGTGTTGTGTTTGATTGTAGTATGCAAACTTCATCGGGAAAATCCTTAAATGATCTTCAGATGGTAGGGCCTGTGTTACAACCTGATTTAGTAAGTATTTTATTAAGATTTCGTGAGTTTTCTTATGTTATATCCGCTGATGTAGAAAGGTGTATAGGCAAGTGTTAATAGAGCCCACTCAGCGTTGTTTACAAAGAATTTTTTGACGAAATTCGTCTTTAGAACCTATAAAAATATTTGATTTGAATACTGTTACGTATGGTCAAGCGTTTGCAAGTTTTTTGGCTGTACGATGTATTTTGCAATTGGCTGAAGATTATAAGGAAAACATGCCAGATATTTCCAACAAAATAAAAACAAGTTTTTATGTAGATGATTTTTATGTTCCGTTGATTCGATAGAAAAAGGAATTTATGTGTGTGAAAACGTATCAAAAGTACTAGAAAGTGGTTGTTTTAAGTTACGAAAATGGATTTCGAATGAACCTAAAATATTATGTGGTGTGCGAGAGCTAAATGAAGAATTTAATATTTTAGAATTTGGACAAAATGAAAATACAAAAACGTTAGGATTGACTTGGGCATGCGCTTCCGATGAAATAATGTATAAAATCGGCACGCCCACTAAAGGTGAAAGAGTAACTAAACGTTTCGTTTTGTCCCATATAGCACAGATTTTTGATCCTTTGGGTTTGTTGTCACCCTGCATAATTGTTGCAAAAATGATAATTCAAAAACTTTGGCTGGAAAAATTAAATTGGGATGAGGGTTTACCAGCGGAGTTACATGATATAATGGTTAAAATTTCTCGCAGAATTACCTTTAGTTAATGAACTTAAAATACCGCGTCACGTTACTTGTAAAAATGTTGTTTATTGTGAATTACACGGTTTTTCGGACGCTAGTGATTCTGCATACGGTGGTGCGATATATCTTAGGTCAATTGATTTACAGGGTGATATTACGGTGCGGTTATTATGTGCAAAAGGTAAGGTTAGTCCTTTAAAACCGTTAACTACGCCAAGATTAGAAATATGTGGCGCTTTAGTTTTAGCGCGTTTGGCTCGATAAAGTCTTAAAAGCTCTAAGACTAAAAATTGACCGGTATATATTTTGGACAGATTCGACAATTGTAATCGGATGGTTCAAGACCCCACCAAATTTACTAAAAACGTTTGTTAGTGCTCGTGTATCCGAAATTCATACCTTGACGAAAGGGTATGAATGGCGTCATATACCCAGTGGCTTAAATCCGGATATTTTATCTCGTGGTGTTTTTCCAAGTAAAATTTTAAACTTGGAACTTTGGTGGAACGGTCTACAATTTTTAAGTCAAGATGAAGAATCGTGACATGGCCAAAATCTGTAGTAAAAACGGATAATTTACCGGAATTACGTCCTAATAACAAACTATCTTGTTTAGTTTCGACTGAATTTGACACATTTATTTTTGAAAAATTCTCAAGTTTTCGTAAGTTAGTACCAGTTGTAGCTTGGATGTTTCGCTTTAAAGAGAATTGTAAGAATAAAAAATTAAATAGGCTTAATGAAATCCTAAAGGGACCTCTTTCTACTTGTGAAATTACCAATGCTGAAATATGTTTAGTTAAAATTTCTCAGAAAATTGGTTTTCCGGAAGAATATTCGTGTTTAGAAGATGGTAAAGTTTTTTCCATCAAGAAAAGCACAATTTTATAATACACACACGTTTTGTCAACAAAACTAAATTGACGCCGTATGCTTGAATTAAACGGATCAGGTGATGTTCGAGGCTAGTTGCCCTATGGACCGCCAGATGAAAGCACTATTTGGTTTTTAAGATTATCTTTTAGAAGAGCGTAAATGTGGTGCGCGATATTAGCCCGTGCTAATAGTGGTGAAAGTAAAGCATGCTGGCTAACTTGATTCGTTCTGGAAACGTTTTTTCTTAAAATCGTCAAAGAATGATAATACAAAGTCTTTGATCAGTAAAGAGCGGAAACTTCAAAATAAGATACGGATTTATCAAAATATAGTGTTATATTATTTAGCTGCATGGTCATCTCTTATAGTTTTGGAAATATGACAATCTAAATAATATAAAACATAGTAAATAAATTTTTTATTACACATATCTGGAGCACTAAGATTTGAAAGATCATGTTTCCAAAACTATTAAAGAAAATCATTTTTAGTGCGGTATTTTGTTAAAGTTATTTAAAATTTATTTTTAATGGTGATACCATATACATGTTATTTTATTTAAAAAATTTAATTTTATTATCAAATGTGTGACGATAGGCATCGTCCATTTCCGAAACTACAAAACATAAGATTTATTAAATGTTGTATATTGTACAGATTTTTAAAAGATCTTTCCATTGGTTATAAAATAAACATCTCTATTTAAAAAATTAAAACAAATTTGTGTTAAAATTAAATTCAATGGAAAAAATATAGGTACGCCACTGAATTCTACGTGAAAATCCCTAAAATCGTCCTATTTACATTTTTTATCTCAACATCAAGCAACTTACAAGTACCTGGCCAAATTGACAAAATTTGAAAAACATTCTGTATCTCCAAAACAAATCAAGTTAGTCATGATTTACTTTCACGACTGTATACCTCCAAAAAATCGAAACGAGGTAGTGCTCTACCCTGTACGTTTTAATTGTAGTCTAAAAACTTTGCGGTATAATTATACATTATTATCCTCTAATTTAATGTTAATATTCCAAAATCAAATCCAAAAGCACTTATTTTAATTACCTTTTAAATAAATAATTGGTGTTATTTATACTTGGGAACACAAACAGCTGTTATCTAATTAATTAGTACGCTGTTAAAGTGAGCATTAGAACATACATATATTACGCAGCTCATTGTTTTAATAAACAACCAATTCTGTTTGCTTTCACAAATTTACCAAAGATCGTAATATGGAATTAAATACATGAAAGATCACCACAAAGGGTTCATTCTCTTTTCCTTTAGTTTATTTCAGGCTTCTTTAAGAAAACAAGAGCTTAAACAGACATATGGGGGTTGTCTCCCGGGATTTAACTGTAAAGGCTCTTTATCTTCCACTTTTATTCTAAAACTTTCTAAATTGCCAAGATTTTATCGCGAATAATGTAAGAGAATTTTCCCGGAAAGTCATATTACCTCCTTTATAGTTAATTTTTAAATATATTTAGGGCAAATATAGCCTTTTAGTAAAAGCGCTGTATGTAGATATTATACGTACTTAACCCAATTCCTATAAGCATGGTTTATTTATTTTTTTAAATATACAATTATTATTTTGAATTAAAGGTAAGTGAATTAAAAAATAGCTTAATAAGTTAACTTTATTAAGTAAAATTTATTATTATACAAAAGATCTGTATCTTAGATTTCTTTTTTAAAGATTATACCTTTCAAATGTTAGCCTTAACATGGTCTGTTTTTAAGCGCCAAATCAATTCATCAGGATAATCCCGTACACTCGCAGCTACTGCCGCTATATTTTCTGCACTACGTGCTGGATGTGGCTCATTTGGTCAAGGATTATTCAATAATAAAAATTAGATTTAAAATTTTTGTGATGCTACAATAGATAGTTGGCTCAGTAGGCCGATTATGCGTGGACCAGAAGTTGCCGAAGCGCGCGAAACACATTCCTCAGAGAATGATGATTTTCATATTACAGAAAGTTGAACAAGTTTTAGACGTTATGCCGGGGCTTAAGTCTTTCCACGATAAATTTACAAACATAACTGAACACAAATACCATGACAGTTTGAAGTTTGGACCCTCTCATCCATCCAAAAATGGGTGTTCTCAAGTTTCTAGACGGTGGTAAGATAATAACAAAATTTTGAATTTGGGATTGTTAAGTCGCTAGACAGAGATAAATAAGTTGCTAGCAAAACATTGATTGTCGAGTTCCTAGACGGCAAAAAACAAATGCTTTATGACAATTTTTTTGTTTTGCTTTATTTTGCTGTTAAATTCCTTTTATTTTATTAAGGGCCAAGATCCCAGGGCGCAACGCTGCAGGGGCGGAAAAGTTTAGAAATGATGGGCGTTATTAGGAAATAAATGTAAATTGAAAAGTTTTTTTGCTCTCCAAAAAATATTAGGAAGGAAAGAAGAGCGATATAGAAATTTTGAATAAGGAATGGATATTTAAAGTGACCATCTTTTTTTTGTCGTTACAAATTTTTATACCCCAATTTGCATTTTCTTGTAGGGGCGGTAAAACATTTTTTGCACCACGGCGCAAGTCACCCTAGGAACGGCCCTAATCAAGGGGTAATCCTGCACGGACCGACCATGCTAAATTTTTTTATACCTGCATGGTCTCATTTTATTTATAAATTAACATGGATTTATAAAGTGTGTATCAGTTAAGGTCTAAATAAGGAATTTAAAAAATCGGTTGTCTGCAAAGTCAGTACGACGATAGTAGAACGTGACAACGTCGAAAGAATCATTACCTTTATCATCGCAATTATCGTTGCTATAAACAGTTGACACCTCATTCACTTTTTACTGCACGCTTACTCAAGTAGGATAGAAACAGATGTCGAACGACGCGGAGATTGTGCCTATTTGTCGCTCGTTTCGCGCTCTCGCTTGCACATGAGTCATGTTTTTGTGCGTGCAGCCGGGTCCATCGAATTATAAGACATTGTCACGTCAAATATGTAATGTAATGACTTGTAGAATTTAAATTCTCAAAAATATACAAGATGATCTATTTAAAATATCAAAGTTTATATCACTTCCGGTTAAACCGAAAGTCATATACAGGTGCAACTATATCTAAAATTGGCATCCGGTGATACAATATAACGTCCCTTAATTCGAAAACTATACGGTTGCACTAAAGAAAATAAATTAATGGATACTAATTTTGTTGTTACATTTTACCCCCTGGGGAGATTTTGGGGTAGTCTAGAAGGTGACCAGAATGTCGAAATTATGTTTATTCGTCACGATCAGTTTTGGTGTACCAAATCACGTAGGGAATGCACATGAATTTAAATTTTTATAATTAGTTACGTTTTACCTTCCTGGGGAGGAAATTAAACCGATAATATTTATTTTTATTATCATATATCGTTTTAGCACCCCAAAATACCAAGAGCTAGTGGGGTCTACTCTTTGGGTCTTGACTTTTTTTTGTGGGCTTGTGTAACTAAAGGGCCTTAAAACGAAAAAAACTTGATAGTGCTTCAGGCACTTGGCACTAGACCACGCACCAAAAAAATGTCAATGCCAAAAAGTAACCCCTTTACATTAATTTTACTCGATCTTGATATATTGTCCAATTTAAATATAAAGGGGTGCAGAGGACCTTAAATATACTTACTAGATATTTAAAAATTTTATTACTCTTTCTTTGTTATGGTCTTTAGTTAGTTAGTAATAACGACCAGCTTTGGAAAAAAAATGTTACTAAATCAGTTTACGTACAATTTAAAAGGCTGGCATACAGTGGTGACGCTAGAGGGGCCAGAGGTGGCCCGACCCCCCTAAAAATGCCTGCCCCTGTCACCCTGTAAAGGGTGAAAGTTTAGAAAGTAAATCTAGTTTTGCTACAGTATTGTGAGACTGACACACTTGAAATCTATACAAATATTAAAACTTTTTTATGGTCTTCAAAATTATTGAAAGGGACGCAAAACAACAGGTAGCATTGAAAGAAATATTTAATAAAGATTTTATGACATGACAATTTTTGTTAAAGCTCATTACCCCAAAAAACTGTTTTGCCCAACCCCTCCCTTAAATTGTTCGGCCCCTCTTGGTCACCAAATCCAAAAAGCTGGCGTCGCCACTGATGGCATATAAGCTTTTATTTCAAAATTACTATAATTTATATTTGTTTATTGGTATGACGCCTATATGAAGAGATAACAAGCAATATTTTTAATTTTCTTCTCTTATCCAAGCAATTTTACTTTTTAATTTTAATTATCGCATTTTGAAAAACATTGAAATAATTTACAGATTTAAATATATTATTTGTCTTTACTAATTTAAAATCCAATGTTAGTTGAAGCAAAAATTTTTAGATAATAATATATATAGTAATAACATAATGACAAACTACTCCTTATTGTTTTTCATTTCTTTATTACTTATTACTAGAGTGTCAGTTGTTTCAGGTGCAAGAATTTTGTGTCTTTTTCACGTACCCTCAGTTAGTCATCAGGCAACGTTTCAGCCAATTTCCAAAGAACTATCTTTAAGGTACATGTTTTTGTAAAATTTAGTTTTGTTGTTTATTTAAGTACCTTTTCTAATCTTTAAAATGTTTACAAAAAAAAAGAAAATAAGTTAGAGTCGCTACCCAAGCAACACAAGAATTTGCCTTTTCGTTTAATAAACGTTTATTAAACGATATTGTCGTGTATTTTTGGTTTTGGTATATTTATTACACCTCTATTAAACATTTTTTAAACACGTGCATATTTTAATCGTATATTCAACGTATGTCATATCATCTTTTAATATCATAAAATTTTTAAAAAATATTTTACTTTATATTATGGTGTCATTTATGTGCGTGTTTTAAAAATGCACAAAAAATATGTTTATAGTTTGGAACTATTAATGATAATCTCATGAAACACTCTTATTTTCGAGTATTTTAAAAACGTTTTTTTTCTTACTATTTACTGAAATTTCAACGTGTGAAACTAAAGCATAATCTACGTCTATTATAGATTATTTTTTATTAGAAAACTAACTATTATTGCTTTAAAATCATTATCATTCTCCTATGACAATATCATTGGTTTAGTAATAATATTTTTATAATTTTAATTTGATGTTAATATTTACAAATATTTGACTTTGTGCTGTATATAAATAATATTGTCTAAAATTCCCTAAAAGTAAACGTACCAATAATCTACAAAATTTACTCATCCGTTCGGCATTATTCCAATAACAGCCAATAACAGCCTTACAATAACGACACGTGATGCGCGGCAGTTGCTTTTCTCCTCGGCTTTGTCACTAACCTTCGACACTTCGAAGTTCGAAGTGACTTATGAGATTGAATGGCCGCCGAAAGCCGCTAAACAAAACGTTGGCCGGCTTTATGTTTCTGGTTGTAAAATATTGTGCAGTGCATTGTTTTTCCGATTGCTAATAAAGTAAGTACCTACTTTTTACCTTTATTTTAATTGCGCTCATATCAATTCAATAGTTATGCATATTACATATAATATTAGATAAGAATTGTTGATGTTTTATTTGATGAAGTCGGCAAAAATGGCCGCTGAACCTGTTGCGGAAATTTTCGTTTTGATCTCTCAACCCCTATTATACCTTATTTATAAGGAATGATTATGGCTCAAACACTTGGATTAGGTGAATGTCACACCTTACACCTCTGTTTTGTTTTAATTTTTAGTACACTAAAATAAAAATTATTGAAATATATCTTGGTTATTTAATGGTCTATTATACGTTTTTAATAAACCATTTATAAACGTCTAATATATACGCTTCAATTTACGTGTATTGTGTACTATTTTAGTATTATTTTTAATTTTCTTAGAAATGTTTGGGTTGAAAGAAGTCGTCCATATTCTCAAAGAGACCTGATATAACATATCAAAAGAAAACAACAAAAAGTCTCGGTCTTAATACTTTTTACTAATTAACCGTTAAATGGTGACATGTGTTTCGCTCCTAAGAGCATCATCAGACCTAAAAAATAATACAAACAAAACCAATCAATTACAATAAAGACCTTAAAATGCGGGAACGGGACGGGAGCGGGACGAATTTGGACACAAAATATTCCTCATGGATATGGGAGTATTGTTTTATGATGCGGGACCTATTTCCACAGCGGGATATATGTATGTATTCACAACGCGTTGGTGTAAATATATTCATATCCCGCTGTAGAAATAGGTTCTGCATCCGTTTCGCCCCCGTCCCGTTCCCGCATCCCGCGTTGGTTTGGGCGTATCTTTAATCTACCCTAACAATTAATTTATTATGCAAAAAACACTAAGATCACCTGTACTTTTTAGTGACTTTGGTTTTTCTTTTTTACAGAAGCGGTCAAAATTTCATTTCAAGGTAAGGACCAGGTGCAGCGAGTTGCATTTGTCGGAGAACTCACAGACAAAGCTATCGGACAGGCATGCCAAGATTGGCTTAAACTGTCCAAACAGCGATACCGTAATGCCAAAACGTGAAAGACTCTATTATTATGTTTGATTCTAGAATTTTTTTAAGTTTCAACTGTTTTTTTATGTTCTATACAGTTTTTGTTGTGTTTTTTATTACTTTTATTTATTAGAGTGCAGTGTTAAGTGTTACCAGTTGCGTCCTTTTGATTTGTGAATTTGTTATTTTATTTATTATTTTTTTTTAGATTTAGTAAGCCTAAACGAATGTATTACCTAATACATATACCCATATTATACATACAAAATAAACGTTTTTCGTATACGTCAATATTTGATTTATTTCATATGGCTTTTTTAACGTAAAATTTAGTCTAAATATGAACGTATAAAATTTAAGACTTTTTAACGTGTTTAGTAAACGTTACAGTTTTGTATATTATATACCAATTTATAGGGTTTATTAGAAACCGCTTTTTAATTGCTCATTTTATATTATAAATAAACGTATACTTTCAACGTCTAAAATTTGGATAGTACTGCAATATTAATACACCTATATTAGGCGGACATTTTAACCTATATTAAAGGTTAGAAATAAACTAAAAATATACTAGTGGTATATACGTAATTAAACGTTTATTAGAGGATTCTGTGTTGCTTGGGTATTATGAGACACAGTCCACATTTTTATGATACATCACGGAAAATATTAATTTATTTAATTATTACGACATTTTATAATTTTTATAATTTTAATAAACACAATATTTCAACTTTTAAAAAGTGATCAGAAAGTTTTGCTGGGAACTATTTTTCAAAAGTTTATTAAAAGGATTTTTTGAAATACGTGATGTCTTATCTGCTCTTAAAACCATGAATAAAAAAGTTGGATGCTACTTGCCATTTAACATTTAAATCTGGTGAAATTAAATTATTGCTAAAATATTTTTCAACAAAATTTGTAAATTAATTAAAAGCTAAAGGATCATAGATTTAATTTTTTTATATGCCTTTATGCTTTTTATGATAAAATGATTTAATATTGTAGTGTTTACGGACTGTTGGTCCTGGTAATATAAGCCAATATATATATTTAAAAACTTAAATGCTAATAAGCAATATTTTTTACAAATAAGTATTTTAAGTTTAACAACGGTCATCAACCTTACCTAAAACCGTAAACATTGAGACAAAAAGCATTTACCTGATAGTATTATTTTTAACTAATATATTTCGTAGTTTATCAAATTTTATTTTATATTAAGTTATAAAATCAACTGACGGTTTAGATTGAATAACCCAAAATTAAAAAAAAACTTTCTTGTAATTATGGAAAATAACAAAAAATCAAAAACATACTACGGATACGTAATAACCCATAAAAAGTTTTAAAAGCAATAAAAGTCTTTAAAAAAATTATTTATAAAGTATCTGTTATTATACTGAGTAAAAAAAATAGTCTTAAGTAAGTAAAATATATTTAGACACTATTATTATACTCAAAAAAGATAATTTCATTGCTATTTGATTGTTAAAAACGTTTAATCCATTATTTAAATTTAACTTATGTTGTTGTCATATTAGTCGACTTGTGTTGATCAACTATTTGTGGTTAATAAAACTCATTTAATAAACAAAAGTTTTCTTATTAATCATTCAGAAGCCACTAAAATTATTTATACAGCTTTAATATTTTAAATATAATGATAAATAAACAACTTAAAAGAAATTTTTTTAAATAACTGTCTCAAAAATAGGTACCAGCATCATAAACCAATAGGAGCATAGGATTTTTCAGTGTCTTATAAATAGCCCAAGTAACAATTTTGGGCTTCATAAAAATGTTTAGAGTAGCTATAAAGCCAATTTTAAATGATCCAATCCAATAATCTGGAAAGCTATTACTTAGCTCTGTTAAAAGCAACTATAAAATTCGGACGGCCCACCCTTAAGAATGTTTTGCAGCTTTTTTAAAACTAGTTTTTAAGTATTGATGTTTTTTTTAAAGGTTTTGTAGCTGTAGTAAAGATAGCAATAAAGCTTACTTTTAAAACCATACACCTATTTTAACCATAAACTGGCTACAAAATAACGCGTTTAAACTTTTTATTACAAAATATCTTTAGAGAAATAATTTTATAACTTAAAAGGTTTATCAAAGAGAGATAGGCCTAAAAAACGCAAGCGCCTTCAAAAAAGAAAAATAGTATTTTTAAAATAATCGATTTTAAAAATGAATGTTTTCTTTCGATTAGTTTTTAAATAACATACAAAAATTTTCTTGAAAAGTAAAAGTTTGCCAAAAAAACTCCTATTTTCTTTTAAAAACTGTGAATAATTTTTTTTTATTTCTATACGAATGCCATGCCGCATTCATGGTAAACATGGCGGCTATTAAATAAAGCTATTCTCCTCTGACAAAACTTTGTTAAAATCTTTAAACCTAAAACGAGCCTTCTATGAAAGCTTTTAGCAGTTGACGTTTCACCGAATTTGAAACAAGAAAATTTCAATGAGTAAAGGTACATCAAAACAATCGAGTCCGATTGGACGGATCGCATTGAACCTAAATACTGTACTCTTTGTCCTAGATTTTATCGGATGCATATAATCTGGTTATAAATTTTTTTAAATTTGAGAAAGAAAACGATATAAATGACAAAGAGGGCAAACAAATAAAAACAAACTTTTAACCTAAATTTAGTGGTATTTTATCAATTACTTTTATTTAATTTAAAAAATAGATAAAATAATAACGCAAGCTGCTAAAGAAACACTATAAAAATATTTAGGTAATATTTAAGGTTATTTTCCAATATTTCTTTTCTTTACGTATTAGCTGTTTCAGTTGTGTGTCATTTTTTAAACCATTTACAACACCGTGAATAACGTACAAATAGTACCCTCCAATCCTTTACTTAATTGTAAACTTATATCAATAAATTAAATTTTTTTTGTCGAATCAAGTTTTATTCGATTGGTTAAATCGAATTCAGTACAAGTACTCATTTTTTAAATTTAACTTTGTCTTATATATGTAGATACTTACATAACCAAACTTTTAAAGAACAAAAATTTAAAGTTCAATATTTTTTCAACATGATCCTTTTGATTTATTGCAGCTTTAAAAAGACCAAAAAACTAAATATGTTTCTTAATAAACCTTTCCTTAAAACCTTTTGTCAGTTATTATTCAAAGGTTAAGTAAGTTATGACTACTTTTTAAATCTGTTTTAGGTTGATATTTTATTTACCATTTTAAGGCCTGTTTAAAACTTCTGATAGTAAATGGCTAACAGGTTTTAACTCGTAGCAATTACAGCATTGTTACAATTTTAGTAAAATAGCCTCAAAATACCTTGCTTTAACTTCAGCTGTAATAAGCTAAAAACTTATATAAAGCTGAATATTTTAAATGTTACTTGGGAGGGTCAATGAAGTCCCTCTAAAAATACTTGTTTTAATTAATTTTTAAATAAAAAATAAATTACAAACTACTTTTATTAGGTTATTATCCAATGCAAATAAAACTATATTAATTTCTCCAAATAAACTTGATATAAAAAAAAGTATTGAACCTACCTTGAAATTTGTCTTATAATAGGCACCTTTACCTTACAAAAACTGTAAGTGATTAAATATACGTTATAGCAATACGTACTTGTCAAATGTTACCTAAAATATTTAAGGTGTGATTATCTAACAAGAAATTAAAAATATATATATATATTATATACCTAGGGTGAAAAGCGCATTACATAATAGCTTTCTCACCCGAGGTATGTATACATAGAATTTTTTTCACTGCTAACATTTATATATTAACAATTTTAATTTTGACATTAGAAATTTTCTAAAATTTGGCATGTGTCAAATTTTATATGAGAATTTTTATTATTAATAACATAGGTTTTTATTATTATTATTATTATTATTATTATTATTATTACCCTAGGAGAAGAAATACTTATTCTCGTTAGGGGAATGAAGTAAATAATAGAAATTTTTCAGATTAGGTAAAGAACTTATAATATAATATTTTTAAACATGGTACGCCACTGGATATTTCTAAAATAAATATTTTTTTTCGAATTTTTGTTAGATTTTAAAGAATTTCAATTTCCTGCGTTTTTTAATCGATTTGTAGTTTTTGCCTAAATAAATAAAAACTAGATATTTTATTAGCATGGTCAATAGAACTATAGGCGAGTGTACAAAAAAATACAAAAACACAAAAAATTTATTATTTCATTGTACAGGGTGTTCAAAATTAGGTGCTGTTTTTTAAGGGATACACAATACCCAGGTAATTTGAAAATGGCAGAGTTTAAAGAATCGTACGCCCTAATAGCAAACCCTATTTTAAATGATTTTTCTTGTGGGCATTTTGTAACAATTAAAAATTCCCTAGTTACTAACTTAACTAAATTTTATTTTAAAAATTATGCCAAAATATAAATAGAATTCATTATTAATTTGATATATATATATATATATATATATATATATATATATATATATATATATATATATAAATATAACTAACAATTAAACTAAAATGTTATAGTCGACTCTAAATTAAGTTTTATATAAAATTTTTAGAGGCCATGAAGTGATTGCTATAACTCCTAGTCCTTTACAAGACAAATTGTTAACAAATTTGACAGAGATTGATATCAGCTATACTCACGAAATCCTAATTAGACATGGATTCCAGTTTTTATGTCCAGAGAGGTAAGCTATAAAAAATAAGAAGCACCACAGTTAATTGTTTTAAAATGCAATAAAGCAAATCTAAGAAATACTTAGCGGTATACAAATGGCATTTGTATACGATCGTGTATTTTTGTATTGCTGATATAAACAATATATTAAATATAGTTTTTTAGGTTTCAATTCACACAAAAATACAAAAATATTTACATATTATTACGAACAAGCAACAGCAATTTTTGAAAATGAAGACTTTAAAAAATCTATAAAGATCCTAACCAAAAATTTGACTTGATTATTTCACAAGTCTATATAAGTCCAATATTGCTTGCTATCTCAGCCAAACTAAAGGCCCCAATAATTGGGGTCTCATCCATGGGAGCTTGGAGTGGGTCACAAGTTGCTATCGGAAATCCTAATCCTCCGTCACTGTATTCTGAAATGTTTTTACCATACAATGGAAAATTAAGGTAATATGATGATTACTAACAACCTTTTTTTATATAAATTTAACTTGCTTACGCGTGGCTAACCAGCCAAACACCAAAAAATAAAAAAAAACTTGGTTGCCCTATGTTAATTTGTTGTTATACTATATTTCGCTCATCGAAAGAGAAAGTGTCACAACTCAAAACCAACTTTCTTCAGGGGACACAAAATATAATTTCTAGCTCATAATATAACCGCTACTTTTAAACGGAAAATTTAAAGATTTGTAAATTACAAACAAAGAAAGTGAAAAGTAACTTTTTAATTGTGTATTAGTAGCAAGTAAGGATTGTTAAAACCAACGTAACAACATATTTAAAAATATGCATTTTTGGTTTCTGTCACTTTTCTTCCGGATGATCGATTTGTATGTAATAAAGAAATACTGTGTGAGACGTAATCTTAATCCTATGTAGTGCAGATAATTATGTTATGTTCGAGATAGATACTTTTATTATTTTATTAAATTGTAATAAATTTGACTTAAGTTTTCAATGTCTTTTTTGTTGTTTACACAATTTTTTTCTTTTTTTATATGGATCATTTCCTTTACCATTAGTTTTTGGTATTTTTTATCTTGATCAAGTATTTTTGTTTCTGTGTAATTAAAAGAATGTTTTGTTTCAATTTCGTGTTTATGTAAAGCTGTAGATGCATTTTTTTGGTATTTGTGACCATTTAATCTGTTGTTTAGATGTTGGGTAGTCATACCAATGTATTTTTTGGACAATTAGAGCAAGGGATGGAATAAACGACATTTGATTTTTTCTTTTGGGGTGTTTGACTTTTTAATCTTGTAAAAAATTGACTTATTAAGTTGTGTCCTTTGTGACATACTATAATATTGTGTTTATTTAAAATATATTTAATTTTTTCCGACAAATAGTTTGTGTATGGCATGGCGATATATTTTTTATTTTCTAAGTTGTCATTTTTGGTAGTGAAGGCCTCTTTATTATAAAATTTTTGAATTCTTTGTTTAATAATTTTATTAATTAGTGGTAATGGAAAATTATTGTTTTTTAAAATGTCTCTTACTTTATTTAATGTTTCTTGTCTGTATTCAGGTGATGTCAACTGAATTGCCCTGTCAGCTAGGCCCTTTATGACGCTATGTTTTTGATTAGATGGGTGGTTTGAATTGTAATTTAAGTACCTCCCAGACCAGGTTGGTTTGGTGTACCACATTGTTTTAAGTTTTGGGCTGTCAACATTTCTTATTATAGTCAAATCTAAAAAATTTATTTTATTATTTATTTCAGTCTCTAGAGTGAATTGAATTTTTGGGTGAAAAGAATTAAATTTGTTAAGAACTTCATAAATTTGATCTTCTGGGACAGCCGCAAGGCAATCATCGACATACCTTTTAAAGAACAATATTGGAATACCCAAATTACGCATGACATCCTCCTCTAAGTATTCCATGACTAATTGCGCAATTGTTGATGATATAGGAGCGCCCATTGCACATCCGTCAATTTGTTTGTAAAAACTATCTTTATATTGAAAATAATTATTACCAAGTGTTAACTCTACTGCTTCGATTAAATCGCCCTGTGAAAGAGAAGTAAAATTTTTAAGAGTATCCCATTTTTCTTTAAGAATACGTGTAACAAGGTCGGTTGGAATGTTAGTGTACAATGATACCACGTCTAAGGATATTAATTTATAATTTTGTGGTATATTTGTTTTATTTAGAAATTCTTTAAGTGTAAAGGAATCTTTAATATAGTATTCGTTTTGTTTGGTAATATTAGAAATGCACTCAGATAAATACTTTGACAAATTGTAAAAAGGCGATTGAATAGATGAGACGATAGGTCGTAGAGGAATGTTCTGTTTATGCAACTTGGGCAGTCCATATATTTTAGGTGAAATGGCGTTGTGTATAGACAATTGTTTAGATTGTTGTTCGTTAATTTCTTTTTTGTTTAGTAATTTTTTTATCAGAGCATTATTTTGTTTTTGATAGAGATTTGTTGGGTCGCTTTTTATTTTTTTATAGGTGTTAGTGTCACTTAGTAAATCGTTCATTTTGTTATTATAATCTATTGTGTTCATTATTACAGTTTTATTACTTTTATCAGGTTTTAAAATTGTTATTTGAGGATTATCTTTTAAGAATTTTTTTGTTTTTACAACTTGTTTTTGGATTTTATTTTGGGTTTTGTTAACTTTTATATTTTTATGCCTCGTTTTAATTTTATGGTTAGTAATGACATTGACAACTTCGGCTCTAATTGCTTCTTTAATTTCTGAAGGTTCATTATAAATAGCAGATTCGACACAAGAAATATATTCGGATGTTGGTATGTTTTTTCGTCTTTTATTGTTAAAGAAAAATTAGGTCCTAGTGCGATTACTTCCGCGATTTCATTTGGTATTGCTGTATCGGATATATTTTCCATCCAGTTAGTTGTATAATTGGCTGGACTAGAGTCTGTTTTTGATAATAATTTTGATAGTTTATTTTTGTTTTTTTCTTTTGTGTGGGTAAACAGCTTTTCAAACTTATTTTTTCAAAATTAATAAAGGTTGTAAGAATATTATTAGGTATTAAGTTTTTTAATGCAGTAATATTTTCGTTTATAATCTTATTCATGGTATTAATATTATAAGTTGTTTCTGTGATTGTAAGATTTAAAATTTTTCTGCCTTGTGTTGCTCAATATGTTTAGAAATTTATTTTCAAGGTACGTACCTTCAAATTTAATGTGATCCAGGTTGAACTTCAGGAACGCCGGTTGTATATTTTCATTTTTACATCTTAACAAAAAAATCCTTCTGTTTTTTTGTTTGGCT